>CM067319.1:73339307-73659796 GCA_034231615.1 Meghimatium bilineatum | reverse complement strand
GTATCAACGCTCTGGAAATCTGGAATAGTCATGAGTCTTGTCAGATCATTCATGGATTGTTGTAAGAGTCAGTACAATTTTAGTGACTTTTCATGTGTGATCTCCTGGTAAAATTCGTCCCATTTTTACGCATTTGTTGACTTTGCCATCTTTTTTAATATTTTAACTACGAGTATGTTATATTTCTTCCGTTTCGATTGTGCAATCTCCATTGGCTGAGCCGTCAAACTTTTCCTTGCTCTCTGTCATAGTGCTACTGCTTTCCGTTTCTCGCTCCATGTCCTTTGCATCTCTTCGTTCCACCGAGTGGTGGGGGGGGGGGGCATTATCCCACACCTTATTTCCCACTTTTGAGTCCTACACTTGTCTTGTCGAATTCTGCTCACAACATCGACTCTTCTGCTATCATACTTAAAAGACCTTATCTTTGGCCTGATCTGCTTACTTTTGTCATTTTTAAACAAGCACAACACACGGGAGATGGTCACTGCCATGATTTTCAAGAGCATCCCTTTTGCAGATAGCCACAGAAGCCGATGACATCTATGCCACGTCGATAGCACTATCATGATCTCCCCATTACTGCTTGCCATTCCTGTTATCCGACCATCATTAAAGCACACCGGGTCTATATATGTCAGGACATCCTTAAGCTCTCGTCCATGTTTATTAGAAGCATTGCTGCCCCCATGATGTACCTTTCGCATTGAAGTCACCGCAGAAGAGGATCTCCTTGTACTTTTCCATTATCTCCCCTAGGATTTTCCAACCCTGCAGATCAACGCTCGTGTTGCCGGCATACACATTAACAATCACGAATGGGTGCTGGACCCTCACTGCCTGTAACTGGATATTGTCACTACCCCATTTAGACATATCGAACTCACATACACTAATACCCTCGCGTACTAAATTGCTTGTCCAATGTGTCGCCTGTTGTAATAACACTAAAAATCTAGTGTTTTCTATCCTGATCTTACCATTTTCACCCAAACGTGTTTCCTGCAACGCCACAATGGCAACTCAATACACCAGTTTGTCCAACTCAGGTCTACGCATATGTACACTGGCCACATTTAAATAGAAGACTCGCGACACGCACATTTTTAATCCAAGCGTAGCGAGTTTTTAACTGATTCGTCTTAGATCCCGCTCTGTGACCATACCTTTTTGAGCCACGTCGTTTAGACCGCTTGATTTTGGTCACCATATCTGTCAAAACTATGTAATAGCGGCTACACTCACAAAGGCTTCAGCACAATTGTACGCACTCCGTTAGCACTGAAGATCTTAAGGAGTGGACCTCGTTTGAGTTATAAAAGCAATGACTCTATTTAAAACACAAAAGTAATAAGAAATGACGTTGCAAGCCATACAGGGGCATAAAGCGAGAAGAAAGAAGAAAGAGAGACTATAATCATTACCAAAAGACTATCGCAGATTTATTCTATGTTTGAAAGTTATTGGTCCTTGATGCCAGAATATTACAGCACATGTTTCAATTTAGAGCTGCATCTTTCATTGGCTGTAGAACACCTGCACTTTGGTATTTTAATAGCAATGTATTGGTTCTTTCAGATGCTGGCTTCAGACCACTCATACGCTTAGAAAAAAATGTATCATTATGTTTATTTCTCAAAACTGCATACGAAAATCCCCTGTCTGTTACAATATTTTATCTGTGCACAAGCAGTTAGTTGTGTGTGTGTGTGTGTTTGTGTGTGTGTGTGTGTGTGTGTGTGTCTGTGTGTGTGTGTGTGTGTGTGTGTGTGTGTGTGTGTGTGTGTGTAATCAATTGTAGTTAATAATATCTCAGAAATTCCATGAAGAACAATCGTCTGTCATGTTTGAATTCCTTGGGGATTGAGAAGAAACTATTAGGTGCCCTTTCATCATAATCTATATTTAGTGAGTGTGCTGAATATATTCGCAGAAAAGAAGAGCAAGTACCTGGAGTTTCATTACAAGATTAAATAAGGTAATTTAAAAAAAAATCAAAAACATAGTTAATATGTTATATAGAGCCGTAACTATGTGTTTCTGATGGAGGAAAAAGGGAAGGACGGAGGGCGCTGGCTACCTACCTAATAAAAGAGGTCACAGCATTTCCACTCTAAAAACTCAAGCTATGCCATTGAGTCACTGAAATGCAGCAAGAACATATAAAATAAAGCTAGAAGATAATAACGTTCTAAGAGATTATATATATATATATATATATATATATATATATATATATATATATATATATATAAAGATCACTGTAATAATCTCTTGAAGTTTGGAACTATGAGTGGTAGCCTCGGCAGATGACGTGTAGTTTCGTTGAGAGAAACGTAATACATACAGAGAAACACGAGTATATTGGAGAGAGTTCTCTAACTCTTTTCAGCACTTTTTAAACTTCAATATTCATCCATTCATTTTCCTTTTGCGCTGAAATTAGCGCATAGCGTAGAGGTCAGATCTCCCAATTATGTCTGTTCAAAGCTATTCTGTGCAGTTCTTGAATAGTATGAATATTGGTTGTTTTACTTTCTCTAAGTATTTGCCTTCTGAGTGTTTCTTTTGGTCTACCCCTTGCTCTTTTGCCTGTAGGTATCCATTCAAGAGATTGGTGGTGTATTCTGTTGGTGTCTGCGCGTAGGACATGCCCGATGTAGGACCAATGGCATTTTCTGATAACATCTGTGATGAAATTTTGATGTGTCTCTTCTCTGATTTCATCATTCGCTTTGAATTCACTCCAATGGGCGTTAGTTATCCTACGAAGACATTTGTTCTCGAAACTCAGTAATTTCTTTTCTGAAGATAAAGAGCTTTTCCAGCTCAATAGAGACCTATAATAAATAATCAAGTTAGTGTTCATGTGTATATATATATATATACATACATCCTCGTGTATATAAACTGATTTTACGTCAGACTTGCAATCAAATATTCCATAATATAGCCTGGTTGGTTGGGATATGAATGAATAGATTCCGTTGTGTTCTCATACTTGAAGTAAGTAGTGGAGGTCTACTGTCCTGGATCATGATAAATGCGGAGTAACCGAAAAGTGGTTAGACTTATTCAAAGGAATTCGGAATCAGACTATTCGCATAATAATAGATTGAAGAAATAGAACACCTTAAGAGCTTGCTTCGAGGACAACCATGTTTATATTTATAGTTTATTATATGTATCAGCTAAGCATCCCAGTTTCATCTATTACACAGTATATTCTTGATTTATTATTGAAATGTCTCATTTTTTTCCCTATTAAAGCATTTCTTTCACTATTCTATTTTTTCCATGGACATTCAATAAACAAAATGAATAATGTTGTCTGTAGTGGATAACTTTATTCTATCAATCTTCTAAATTTGTTCATGTATTAACACAAATCATCTGCGCAACTAGTGAATTGTATATTATGACATTATTATGAGTAATACAATCTACCTTCTGTAGGCCAATATTATATATATATATATATTTCAGTGCTATTGCAAGTTTTTCTGGATTAATTATTAATAGATAATGCGTATTAAGCGCATATTGAAAACTCTCTACAAACAATAAATACTGAATAAGATTACAATATCAGAAAAATTAAAAAGCAAAGTAGACTGAATCGTATGCTTATTGAATTAACAATATCACCGTGTTAACGAAAACAGAGTGTGGATTGTGTTACTGATTAGCTTTTTACACAAAATTAATCAGAAACTGTCCATAAAATACGCTAATAGTTAGAGGAGGAAGTTGGAAAATTTTAGACAAGGGAGCGTGGATTTGAAAAATAAGTTGACGTCAAAAATATAGTTTTAATTAAATACACTAATGAAATTGTTTAAGTTTGAAATATTTAAAAAAAAATTGGGCAGTGTTGAATGATGTCTCGTATTTTCGTACTTTTCTACCACTTTTTTTTATTGAGGGAGGGTTGATTATTTCGTGTGTGACTTAATAAGCACACGAGAGATTGATATTTATTAATAATTGGGGGGGGGGGATGTTAAAAATTGAAAAACAATTGTTGACATATTTTAAGGACAACCCCTAATTATCAACTTACGATGAGGTAATCTCCTACCCCTCGCGTGCAACCGTTTAATGTGGTCTTACATCATAGCTGTGTTGGTATTACATCATAGATATTCTAGATCTCCGAGAATATCCCAAAATATTGACCTATAATATATTCGTATATTCATATCGCAAGTTTTTTTTCTCTCGTAAATTTCAATGTTTGGTTACGAATCCGTTAAGTTATTTGATGAAAAATAATTAGGTAACTAATTGATAAACAAGGAAATAAGTTACACAGAATAGTGGGAAAGGCTCTGAAATGAATGCAAATAATTTTAGAGAAACATAGGCCCTACATCAAATTATCTATCTAGTCACCGTTCACACTTCATAAGCACAGGTACTCAACAAATCAACTATATATTTGTCTATCTTCACGTACTCGTATACCTTACTGCCTTCAACGGAACCTTGGTACGATGATAAAAAAAATTGATTGATTAATACGCATCATTCCTTCTACTAGCCCGACTTGGATGATAATACGAGCAATTGGGTTTTTGATCTAAGGTTTAACGAATTAGCAATTGTTTCATTACCATGGTTCGTTACGGTCTTTTCTAAGCCGCCATGTCTTTTGATATAGCTAAAATAATGTAATTTTCTAACGAGAACCTTGTTGTTTAATACGTTTTCTTGCACATCCAATTCTCTCAGGATGGTTCTATTCGTGATCGCTTTGATAACATTTTGCTTCAAATACAGCAATTTTGTTTCTCAATTTTATTTGTGATTGTACCATATTCCCATCGTAAATTGCCAATGGGAATATGCAGATTCTAAGGAAAGTTATTTATTTTTATTATTGTGTTGCAGCCCAGCGCATATGTTTGTTTTATTTGTATCAGTTTTTTGTATGCGATGGTCATCTTCCGTCTCACTTCTTCATAGTAATCCCAGTTGATGCTTGATAAAGAACCAATGTATTCGAAACTGATAACTTGCTTGAGTTTTCTAATACTTATCTAAATTCAGAAACTGATAACTTGCTTGAGTTTTCTAATACTTATCTAAATTCAGAAACTGATAACTTGCTTGAGTTTTCTAATACTTATCTAAATTCAGAAACTGATAACTTGCTTGAGTTTTCTAATACTTATCTAAATTCTGAAACTGATACTACCAGTCAGATTGATACTATCAGTCAGATTGATACTACCAGTCAGATTTATACTACCAGTCAGATTGATACTACCAGTCAGATTGATACTACCAGTCAGATTGACACTAACAGTCACATTGGGACTCCGGATTAAATGGTGTCAGCCGCTGTCTGTTTCATAGTTTCCGATTTGCCATACAGTTTCTCTTTGACGCTGGTGTGGGCCATGTCTTTCTCCTCAGGTCTGCATACTGGTGACATTCCTGTGAGATATGTTCCGCTGTCATATTTCTCCGGTTACAATGACAAAGGCTAGTTGTACCTATATTGAGTTTGGTATACACATGACGTCTGATTTTGTTGTGACCAGTTCTGAAGTACAAAAAGTTTTATTGTAGCTGAAATCGATCAATCGTGTCATGCCAAGTGACGTAGGCGATCATGTTTCTCCACAACTCTCTATCTCTTATTCTGTTAATAAGCTCAGTTGGCAACATATTTTCGGGACACAGTGACAACCAATCCAGCAATGTCTTTTATTGTCTTCCTTTGTCTCTTCTCCCCTTAATAGTTTCGGGTGTTATAAATGTTCAAGTTTTGCTTTTCTTATCACACGCCCTACAATCTTGACTTCCTGCTTCTAATTTTGGCTATAATATGTCCTTTTACTCCAGCATCTCTGAGGACCTCTATATTAGTTTTCTTGGTTGTCCATGGATTTTTCATAATTCTTCTTAAAAACCACATCTCAGTTGTCTCCAGATTATTTGGAACTCTTTGAAGCTATTTACCTTTTGACAGCTGAGCTAGAATTGCGTGGAATCATGCTGATTCAATATGGTGCTTAAAGTCATTGCAACGGGATATCATCAAACTCAAAAGATCTCATTATTGTCCAAAACGGGTATCCATAGATGAGGTTACTGCTTGCTCATGACGTCATATATATATATATATATATATATATATATATATATATATATATATATATATATATATATATATATATATATATATATATATATCAAGTGATATATTCTTTCCAGAACGTTGTCTTCATCGTGGATACTGTGAATGCCTCTCTGTCCCGACAAGTAGGCCTGCATTTTCCAGAGACATATGCATATATTATTCGATGTCGCTGGTCCATCGTATTCTTAGGATTCCTCTTCTTCTCTCGCCTGGCAATTTGCCCTCCAGAATCAGCCTTTCGATACCATCATGTCGCTTTAAGTGTCCAAAACACTGTAGCTTTCTTCCTATAATGGTATTTAGAAGACACCCTTCATTTAGTTTCAGTAATTTCAAAATTTCAATGTTCTTCTTTTTCTTTGTCCATGATATTCGTAGGATCTTTCTGTAGCACTTCATTTCAAATTAATTTATTCTTTTGAATATTGTCTTGTTTAAAGTCCAAGTCTCGCATGCATATGTTGTCATTGCCATATAGTTAGGTAAGTGAAATAAATGAGCTGTAAAAACTGTGCGCATTTGGTGGTAGGTTTAGGTTTATCGGTTAGGGTTAGGTTTATCGGTGTGTCGACTCTCAAATTGCCCTCAACTCCCTCACGTCCTAGCACGCGTATAAATATAATATTCTCGTTATAGATTGTATCAACTACTCATTGACGACCGATTTTCCCCGATTCAACTTATCGGATCATATTCATTGAGTCACTAAGTATGCATGTATGAGATTAGTCATGTTCATTGAGTCACTAAGTATGAGAATAGTCATGTTCATTGAGTCACTAAGTATGCATGTTTGAGAATAGTCATGTTCATTGAGTCACTAAGTATGAGAATAGTCATTTTCATTGAGTCACTAAGTATGAGAATAGTCATGTTCATTGAGTCACTAAGGCATGCATGTATGAGAATAGTCCCCTGACATAAGTCATAATATTGCCTCCGTCACAGTAAGGATGCTCATGGTTGAAGTGAAGGCACCGCTGGGTCGAGACTCTCAGCAGTAGAAGACATCTGCACATAATTCATTACCACTTCATTCGTTACGTGTTTGATTATTGTCGTGAATTTCGTTGGTCACAATTTATATACTTGGAGTTGCATGCCAAAAATAGCTAAGACGTCTCCAAGTATATAAATAGCGACCAAGGAATAGGCAATATATTTTTGTCCCTGCAACTTGTATCGAATTTAATGACGTATGTGTCAGTTTGATCATCTATGAATAGGGCAGCCAGCCTGCACTCCTAAATCTTCTTAATCGCCCGCGGCATACGTTCATGTCAGAGTGTTAATATTCTTTCGTGACTTTTAGGCTCCAGCACCACATTTAAAATGTAATTGGGTTTTCACGTTTAAAAAAATCAATTATATTTAATCACATTGTTCCTCGGCCATTTAGGTAATGACTAGCCTCAGCGACACACGTGTTGTTGCTATTTTTTAGGGAAAGATAGGAAAGTGGTCATCGATTTTTGTCGTGACAACTTATCAAATTCATTGATAACTATCTTTGGAATTTCTTCATATTTCTTTGTAGTTGTAACTCCTGTGTATTTGATTAATATGTTTACCTAATGTGTGCTTGAATCGGTGGTGCAAGGTTTCCAGATTTTTAGTCGTGTTTGTTTTCTGTTTCAATTTATTAATAAAAATTAATAAGTGTTACATACTAGCGTTATTTAGTCTGTTGTGTTGTATGTAATGGATGTATCCACTTCTGATGTTCTGTTGATCCTGCACAGCGATCTTCCGTGCTCGTATGAGTGTTTGTGCAGCTGGAGCATGTCATGTAGATAACAGTTTGTATGTTATTTTCTGTGTAACGATCCGTATTCATAGTGACTTAAGACATAGAATAAATACATTAGAAGTCTTGACTGAAATCCCTCTTTTTTTATAATGCTGATTGGCGGAAGTCGAAAACCTGTTGAATCAAGTTGCGAGTCGAATTGACTTCAGCTATACGGATCACGTAAAACCTCGTCGCCATCTTCAGAATATTTCCACCTCTGATTAACTGCATCACTCTTTTGAGCTTCGCTGTACATTCTATAAAGGCGTGAAAGGTATAATCTGGCATGATGATCAAACATATGAGGCCTTTGAAATCAACCATGTGGTTCGATAAGGATGTTTCCTTGCTCAAATTCCATGTGTTATCTCCCTTGATATTGTGTTAAACGTGCATTAACTTTCTTGAAGACACATCTTGAAGCTGGACATATCATAACAAACTACCATCTCAGGCTCTACACATCACTTTGTATACTCTAAAATACACCCAACAGATATGTCTTCTCTTTAATGAAATGACGATTAAAACATCACACCAAAAGCCAAATTGAAAATGAAGGTGTTTGAACCCGCGAACATACCCTGCTAACACTGAATTCATGTTGTGGTTCATGGCTTTAGAGCGTTGGTCTCACACCCGTGAGGTCCAGACTTCGATCCCCGTCAAGGACTAGGTTATTTTTTCTGTCGGAAGGTAAATTAAAAAAACTCACCCTCTACATGACATGGCGTTAACAAGGGCATGCGACATTAATCACACATCTGCAAAATCCCCCCCCCCCCCTTTTTTCAACTCCTTAACGGGAAACATACAGTATTTGACAGTTGACTGAATTCATGGAGGCAACCACCTTACCTATGTAGATTCTGCTGAGCACAAGAAACTGATCTCAGAAGAAGGAATAAAAGTAGTTCATCTTGTTTTCTGAACAAAATACACAAGCTTTCTCTACCTGTAATTTGTATTTAGAAACATGCGGATTATCACTTAAACGATAATAGTGAGTAAATAAATGGAGGCATGTATGCTACAAATACTTACCAAAACTCATAATAAGTTGATACAAACAATTATAGTAAAATAAGTAAGGACGAAAACTGTTGACGTTTCGATCAAAGATCTTCGTCTGAACGAACATAAAATAATAGAAAAGCGAATACCAAAAAAAATATGTATTTATTTATTTTATTGTAATTGTTTTATCATCTTTTTATTAGTAATAGTAGGAATTTGTAGCACATATTTATTTACTTACTATTACCACTTTGGAATCTGTATTACTGCGGCTCATACCTGAATGTTGGATTTTGACTGACTTTATGGGCAATTATATATTATCGTGTAAGTTACGGTTATATGTTCATATCACCACCATCGACATGCAACATGATGCTGTATTGTGAGCTACATAGTACACACGAGTAATGATAATCAATACGCATGAGAATGATAAACAGACTTGATAATAATTCTTACAACTGGCGGGAATTGAACCAGATCTGTTCTAGCAGCACCGAATCGCTTTGCAACACAAGTAAACAGATTTTCCGTACTTGACCAACCACATCCGCCCCCCCCCCAAAAAAAAATATGTTTACAAGAAGGCCTCTAGGTCCTTGTGTACGAATATGCATGTTCTGTGTTTGTGTTCCTGAGGATACTTTAATACTTGTACGGGATATTCATGATGTTGTAATTGTCCTTGTTTCGATTGGTCTGTTCTCAGTGACTTGAGTACACAGACTGAAAGTCTTGACCAGGCCACATCTTTTTTTGGGATGTGGTTTGTCAAGTATGGAAAACCTGCTTACTTGTGTTGTAAAGCGATTCGGTGCTGCTAGAATAGACCTGGTTCAATTTCCGTCAGCTATAAAAATTATTTTCATTCATCCTCATGCTTCCTACTTGAATTTACTTGTAAACAGACTTGATAGTGAGGTACTTGTGAGATTTTATTAAATCTGTAAGTATATTCAGAATGTTCATGAAGGAGCAGACAAGCTGGTAATGTCATCTGGTCCGCATCAACGATCCAAACTGCCAAAAAGCTGTTACTTGAAGAAATCCAAACTCTCTTCCGTAACCCTTGAGAAATTAAGAAACTATTAAGACATCGCCAATTCAAATCAGCGTCGATATACATTCAGTGGGAGTCTGGTGAAAGACAAGTACGATTTACGCGGAAAATTCGAGATGTATGCTGCTTCTGCAGGGAACATTAGGCTCGCCGCTGCTCAGCAACACTTAGAAGAATGGCAGAGGCTGCTAAATAATGTACAGTCTCAGATTGTGCAAGGAAGTGCAATGTGCGCATATGACTCATTATCCATAGGCGGATACTCTGCAGCCAATATAATATTCATTATAATCGCTATCCATGTTGAAATAAAATGGTCTTTGTCGTCGAGAAATGAACACAGATGAGAACATTCCAACAGAATGAAGAATATCTAACACACAAATGAGAACATTCCAATAGAATGAAGAATATCTAACACACAAATGAGAAAATTCCAATAGAATGAAGAATATCTAACACACAAATGAGAACATTCCAATAGAATGAAGAATATCTAACACAGAAATGAGAACATTCCAATAGAATGAATAGATGAAAAGCACAGAACAATCAACGGTCAGACAACTGCTTGACCAGTTCACATTACTATATCTAGCGAGGAATTTTTCATCCACAGAGCCTGATACAAATAACAGGTTGTCTTATATGACCAAATAAATATATAGCCATGGATTCTCTGCAAACCAAACATGGAGTACGGGGGGATAATAATAATAATAATTTGCGCATGCGGTTGTGTCTATGGGTCTCACAAATGGCTCACTAGACAAACCAACCATGCAACAGAAAACCTTAGTAGATGACATGCCTTTATATTGAGGTTATCTTCTTATAGAAGCTTTATGGCACGTCATCTATACAATCCCGTAGTCGCAATCTTCAATAACAGTTACCATGTTGTTCCGACAGGCCGAAGTTGTGCTTGAACTATTTACGGGCACGGCGTGGGTGAGCGGAACAACAAAGAAACCTGTCGCAGGGGCCAGAGTTGTGCCCTGATATCGACGTCTGTTTCGGCGGCATTGGACTCGAAACACCATCGAGTCGAATGGCTGCTTGAACAGAAGGCGGAGCACTTATGGGAATGCCCCACGTGCTGTGAGGCCAGTTTTCTAATCAAGAATAATAATGAAACAACACAAGATGACTATCACATTATGAACAGATCATAACAAGTTGTAATTCTGCGCATCAGAACGGGAAACAACCGTCACATGTACACAGCATGTACACATGTACAGAAAATCACATGCACACAAAATTCAAGATTGGTAACACGGCCATGTGTACACGTTGACAGGCAGCACATAGTGCCAAATATATCTTCAATGGTGTTATGTGTATGAATCGCTGAGGCAGACATATTGGCCAGAGGAAACAACACTGGAATCAAAGATCTATGGAACACTGTATGAATTGCAAATGACAGTGAGTTTGATTAAGGAGACAGAATTACAGATATAGACATGTTTCAGGTGAACGAAATAATAATAATAATAATAATAATAAAAGCCGTCAATAGCAGATGATGATGACAACAGTTTCAGATTTGTGTTTTTGCATCTCTCTAGTGAAGTGTCTATTGATGCCTTTGAGGTGTGGGTATATAGAAGAATAGGGAGAACATCATGGAAAGAGAAGAAAACAAATAAAGAGATGCTAAAGACACTTAATATGAAGAAAGAACTACTAAGAGAAATAAAGATCAGGCAAATAAAATACTTTGGACACATTAAAAGACATGACACCCTATTGAAGACCTTACTTGAGGGTAAAGTCAAAGGGAAGCGAGCAAGAGGTAGGCAGAGATACAAGTGGGAGAGTAACATTACACGATGAACAGGTTACAGTCTAGCAGAGTTCACCACCAAGACAAGAGACAGGAGATGTTGGAGATACGTTGCAGCCAACCTTCGTTGCAGAGACGGCACTTGATGATGATGATGATGATGAGTGAAGTGTGTGCGGAGATAGCTAAAAAAAATCCAATACGGGTATGTTCATATGCCACATTTGGGACGCGTATTGTTAGAAGTAAACATCTCTACGCTTGTCGTTATGCCCTTTCGGGTAGCATGTTTTCTCAGTGTCTCTGAGATTTGGTGCCTCTCGGCGATGCAAGCACGTGTGCTGGTTTTACTGCGCCATATTGTGTGATTGGGCGACAAAGTCCCATTCTGTGATGTCACTAATTAAGCTCTTTATAAAGACTTTGATAGTCATTGCAGCGTTTCTTCTGAGACTGACCAGTCGTTTTCCTTTATGGAGTTGACCATACATAAGCTGTATTAGGATGCGTTCTTGGGTATACGCATACGATGACGGTCTAACTCAAATGAGACTTTTTTTCAGCGCTGTATGAATGTCTGGGATTTTGGATCTAGTGAAAATTATGTATCAGGTACAGCGTTTGTGGAGGTGATTTCCCACCCTGGAATGGTATCTGCTGTACACTGTCTTAGTCTCATAAGCATATAGGACCCTATCATCAAGGTAGTGGATACAATGGCGCGATAGACTTTTAATTTTGTGGTGAATCTAAATTTCATTCCAACACTGAGACATTTAGGCAACAAGGAAGGTGTAAGACCATGTCTCGTATAGATAGCAAGCACCCTTTTATAGTGGGGACTATAAAAGGTGTTCGTAACAGAAAAAAATGTAAACAAGATGAAATAGTAGAACAATTGCAGTAACCAGCGCCTAGTACCATAAATACATAATATTTACAAATGTATACGCTGCAGCAAAACTGGGAACAGTAATCGCAGAGCATACCTCCTACTACTTCCTGGTCACAGTTTTTAGAATTGTGCATCCATAAAAGTTTTAATTGTTTTGGAACGACACTGAGAGAAGCAACTATTTTGTGAAGTAATTCTTCCGGCACATATCAATGGCTGCCGTGTCGTAGTTGAATTTGCTTTCCACCAACAAAGAAGCAGTTCTCTTGTTGCAAATGCGAGGAGTGCTTGCGAGCGAAAAGGTATCAGATCAGGGACATTGGATGAAATGAATCTACTGTTCTAACGGATGAATTTGCTGGAAATGTAGTTCCAAAAAACACCAACTGAGGATTTATGTGAAGGTCGGCACTTGCCTGCAAATTCATGTGGCTATCTCGGTTACAGGCCAACGTGAAACTGTTTTATTCCATATTGAAGGAAATGGGAAACTGCTTAACCCCACATAAATCACCATGCCTCCATCCTAGTCCCTGTATGTTTCCATCCATAATACCCCACCCTTTCATTATATTTACACGATTCTAATACACCCGCTATTTGTTATTGTCAGGGGAAGTAATAAATGACCATAGTTAGAACACACTTGTATGTCTCCCTCACCAAGAAGGGGTATGATATGTGCTATGTACTAAAGTTAGATTTAATGTAAACACTATACCTAACCGTAGCCCCCTCCAGCCCAAGGTCCTAAAATCTAACGTTCTGTAAGTGGCGTAATTTTTTAGACCGTGTAATACACGCCCATGTGTTTCCGGGCCCGAAGGGGAGCAAAGAATAGCAACACTGTTTACCTTCCACGCATGTCATAAAAGGCGACTAAGGAGGTTATGGAATGGAGTTGGCTGTCCCATCCCATATAGGGTCAGTGACCCAAAGCTATGCTGAAGTCGAATGTGTCAGGCCGAAAGGCGCAGATATACCAGCAATGATGTAAACCATGACACAACGCATTCAGTTCTCCGGACTACACCCTGCTAATCTGCAGGAGTTTGAGAACGAACGCAGAAAAAGAAGAAGAAGACCGTGTAATAATATGAAAACAATGCGAAAACCATCATATACTACCAATGAACATATGCATTGAATCTTATTTCGTTCATATCCCGCTATAATAATGAAATATGGGGGTCTGCTTTGTGATTATAGAACCCAAAACGGAAATAAAAGTTTTGTTAAACACTGGAAACACACATAATGACAATCAAAAATTGAAGTTTCGACAAAAAGGCCTTCATCAAGAATACACTCACAACAAAAAAGCGACGAGTAAGAGCGACAATATTTACAGTGACGTTCAAGAAGCAGAGCTAAATATAGATATAACCAGGAAGATGTGAATGTCAGATGTGAAACAGTACAAACAGAAACATACAAAACACATCCATAGAGCCTATACTGAAACCAGACAAACAGAGAAATACTGAAACAATTGGTTATCATATACGATTTTATATAATGATGGAGTTCCTCCTTCGCAAGCGAAGATGAGCATGGCATGAAAAAACATTAAATGCGATGAAAAAGAGAAATATATATAATAATTACAATTGATAATTAACTAATTTGGTTTGTGAGTTCGTAGATGCCCGATGAGTCCGATTCGTGCACGGAAAGTTCTATTGCAGTGCATGCAGGAGTGATAAAGGTTCGGGGTAAGAGAATTTACGGATTTGTCCTTCCGCTTCTTGCGCTTGTAGATTGCCCTCAGTGTTCTTTCTTTTTCAAATTTCGTGATGCCAGCAGTGATAGTGTGTGCCAGGCTGAGCGATCAAGCGCTGTAGTCTCCCAGGAGCTAGGATCGATGCTGCAGTTCTTGAGAGAGCTTTTTAGGTGATCCTTGAAGCGCTTTTTCTGCCATCCACTTGAACGTTTACCTTCGCACAACTCCCCATAGAATAATCTCTTTGGAAGGCGCTTGTCTGACATACGGACGATGTGGCCTGTCCAGCGGAGTTGGGACCTACTCAGAATTGCATGGATGCTTTGCATACGGGATTTCTGAAGAATTTCCGTATCTGGTACACGATCCTGTCAACGTACTCACATGAGTTTTCGTAGGCACCGAAGATGAAAAGAGTTAAGCTGTCAAGCGTGTCTCGCATAGACAGTCCAGGATGACGCAGCATAAAGCAGTGTTGGTAGTACCACTGCGCGGTACATGTCCAACTTATACGATTTTAAAGTCATAAGGACGCTAGTCTTTAGTCATGTGTTTTCCTGTGGCGACATATGGATGTGAAGCATGGACACTAAATAAAACAGTGGCCAAGAGAATAACATCATTTGAATTAAAGTGTTATAGAAGAGTTTTGAGAATACCATGTACAGCGAAGAAAACAAACCAGGAGGTGTTACGAACAATTAACGCCCAGGAAGGCTGGCTTCTGAACACTATATTAAAGAAAAAGCTAGCTTTTTTCGGTCATATTAAGAGACACAGCGGCATGGAGAGAGTGTTAATGGAGGGGGTGATAGAAGGCAACAGGGGCAAAGGCCGACCAAGACGCCGTTGGACAAAAGATATTCAAGAATGCCTGCGCATGTCACTGGAAGATGCAGGGCAACTTGCTCAAGACCGCGGAGAATTCAAGAAATCCATAGGAAAGACTACGTTCTGGAAAGAATATGACACTTGATGACGAAGGACGCTATTGGTTACTAAGAAATAACTCTCCAATCATTGGAGTTAGAATATACATGATCTCAAGGACCATCACTCTCCCAGACATTCTTCTAGCCGGTAAAAATGAAATAAATGTGTAAGTCGGACTCAAATTATCTCGGTTGCGAATGAATGTAATGTCACCAAGAGTATGACACAATCAATTGTGGTTCAAGGTTAGAGAACTCGTATTATGTATTTTTGCAATTATATTATCATGCTATTGTTTCAATCCCAGGAATGACAATAGTAAATGAATGTGCAGTAAGAACGAGCACAGGTTGAGGTTCATCTGATAATTTCCAAATTCACTCGGGAGTGAGACAGGGATGTGTACTATCCCCCCTATCAATCACATTTCCAAAGTAGCAAAGACAACAGAAGAAAACAATTTGAAGGATAGCTTAAACGAATTGCTATTTGCGGGGGACCAAGTGCTAGTAGAATCATCAGAAGAGTAACTACAAAGACAAATAGACAGATATTACAGTAATTACACCAAACATGCCAAACCTTTAACATGAAGATAAACATAGAAAAGACCAAAGTTATGAAGATAGGAAGAATAGAAAGAAACACCAATATATATATTGGAAAGAACAGACTTAAACAAGTGACAGAATTCACATATTGTCACATACATACCTAGAAAGTAATATAACAACAGACACCAGGAGCAGCATAGAAATACACAATAGATGTAGTATGTAGTAAAGCATACCAAGCTCTTGGACAAATGACACAAATCTTCAGAAACAAAAATGTAGATTTAAACACCAAAATAACACTATTCAAAACAATTATTATGCCAACGCTGTGTTACCAATGCTAAACATTGACAATGACAGCTTTATAGACACTCTATAGTTCATATGGTTGCTGGTTGCAAATACTCCTCACTATATCACACAAGTGCAACCTACTCAATCTTTATAATAGTGCGAAATGTGTTTTCTTGTTACAGTCGGTCAGTGTGGAAATCAAATTGGCTGCAGATTTTGGGACTTGGCACTTAGGGAACATGCTCATATTAATAAGGTCAGTTTGTGTGATATGATCGTGTGTAATGAGTGTTGTAAACATGTATGATCAGTGAGTTTGAGTGATGTGAGCACGCATGATTAGCGAGTTTGAATAATGTCATGTGTTTTCAGTGAGTTAAATAATTTGGTCATATGTGGTCAGTGACTTTGATTTTTGTCATATCTTTGGGCATATCTCTTAGCCTGTACAAGAGATATACAAAGGTATTAAAGATCTTACCGGTACATATTATGCAAGAGATATACAAAATTATTTAAAATGTTACAAAATATAAAAAAAACTTTGTGTGTATGTCATGTGGCGTATTCTTTCCAGAACGTAGTCTTCCTTATGAATCTCCTGAAATCCCTGTAGACTCTGGCAAGTTAAAAACCTACTATAGCATGCATGCATTCCTGAATATCTCTTGTCATGCGACGTGTAGGTCGATCTTTACCTCTAATGCCCCCTCCAACAACACTCCTTCCATGCCATAATGTCTCTTCACATGGCCAAAAAACCTAAACTTTTTAATATGGTGTTTATGAGCCAACTTTCTTGAATGTTGATTTTTCTTAGCATGTCTTGGTTAGTCTTTCTTGCTGTCAATTATATTCTCAGGACTCTTCTATAGTACTTCATTTTGAAAGCATCTATTCTCTTGACTGTAGCTGTATTTATTGTCCATGTTTCGCAGCCACAGGTCACCTCTGGGAACACACATGTACATAACAAACATACCTTAGTTCTCGTGTTTGCACATTAGTGCTTTCTATTGTGTTATATGGTTGTGAGAGCTAGGGACACTTACTGGAGATGTAGGGAGAGGGTTACAGGTCTTGGAATACGAATGCTACTGATAATTATGTGTATATCTTATAGAGAGCATGAGAGAAATGTGTATGCAAAAATAAAATAGAGATATATATATACAGATCTACAAGGAAACCATTGGTTTCAATAGTAAACAATGAAAACTTGCATGGTTTGGAGATATATGCCAATATGATTCCTTTTCAAAATGATACTACAGGGAACAGTCAAAGATGGAAGAAGCAGTGTTGGACAAAGAAAATCATGAACAGACAACATCATGGACTGGACAGAACAGGATTTTTTATCACTCATCTGCATCGCTGAAGATAAAATTACTTGAAGACTTTGTGTGTTCATGCATCCAACATGGTACCCCTACGACCCTGACATGTTATGAGCTTATGAATAGACATCTACATTGCCAGGAAAGACATTAATCTACAACTTGTGAAAATAATGATGTCAGGATTATATTGCCAAATATGGCTCAAATGTAACTGCAAGGGAAGATCTTGCAGGTTAATATGTATGTTTTCACAAACCAAATTAGACAATTACACATTTTTTTTCTTCTTTTCTCATTGCATTTATTGTTTTTCATGCCTTCGCTTGCGAAGGAGGAACATCATCATGTATTCATATTGGTTATTGGTCAAACTGACATCTTTGGACTCTGGGCTAACCCACAAGCTCTCAGTCCCCCCCAGCAGATTTGAAGTGTATGCATATTGATTCTTCTCTTGGCTATATGGTTAAACACATTCCTCCTCTAGGTGCCTAATTTTATTCATGCCAAATGAATACAACCGATGAAACTTGGTTGTACTTGCAAATTAAGTTTTACCCTGGAAACACAAAAATCGATGTTTCTACCAAAAAGCCTCTATCAAGATCACAATATAACACATGACAAGTAAGAAATGACACTGTTCACATTCACATCCTAATAGCTAAGAAGGATAAATGCTAAGTAAGTACAGAAAAGTGTGAATTAAAGTGTTACCTATTATTGTAAACAAGTAAAATAATATATGTTACAAAAACATACTGCTAGTAATAAAAAGATGATCGAAAATGATAATAAAAATAATAAGAATGGAAACAGTTGATTTTGTTTTTTGCCAAATAAATACCAAATTCTCTGAATTGTGGCATAGATTCATTATCTGTCACAGTGTTCACACTCATTAGACACTGGTTAAGCAACTTCAGACTATCTCCCTTATCCAATTTCATTTCACGGATGATATATGCATTTGATCAACCTATCTGCTTTTTTATTACCACATATTCCAACATTTCCATTAATGTCATTATTGAGTTGTTTCTTTGTTTCAATTCCAAGAAATAAATTGTTGCTGTTTATTCTGTATTTCTCTTTATAAGGAACTTATGATTGAAACTTTGATGTACCATACTCTTTCTTGTATACTGTTACTTGGCTTTTTTGCACCTGTTCGTCAGATGGTCTAGTCTGTTTGCTTACTGTGAATGAACTACCTTATGTTGCTAAGTACTATTGTTTCAATCCTCAAGAATCATGAGCAATAGAGTTCTTGTATCATTTTATGCAATGATTGTGTGTGTGGGAGAATGTTTCTCCAGAGCTTTATTTCATACCCAGATAATTAAAACTCATCGGTGCGCAGTCCTTTGGGAAAAGGTGTCCTACTCATAATGGAGGTAAAAATTATTGTATAGAGGAAGTATTATGTGGGCTCAAAATCAAACAATCAAGTGCTGTGCTGGGTGGCATAGGTGATAATGTTTCGCCACAACTCTGTCTCTTGTGTTGTTAGCTCAGTTGGTGATATTCTCTCATTCACAATGACAATCCATCCAGCAATTTCTCTTTGTCTTCCTCTGTCTCTTCCCCCTTTGATCTTTCAGATGGTTACTAAGTGTTCATGTTTTGCTCTTTTCATCACATGCACTAAAAGTCTTGATTGTCTGATTCTAATTTTTGTTATAATTTGTCTTTTTACTCCAGCATCTCTGATAACTTCTACATTAGTTTTTGTTGCTGTCCGTGAAATTTTCATCATTCTTTAAAAAAAATACTCCATATCAATTGCCTCCATCTCAGCATAAACTCTTATGTTTACCATCTATGCTTCACACCCCCTAAGGAAGAGTTGATTTGATATAACATCTATCTATCTATTCGCTAAACCCTTAGTTGCCTTTCAGCGTTGGGGGTAGAAGAGTTTTCTGGAGATGGCACTCTTGTGTGCCGAGTATATTGTGGAATTTGTTGCCTCTTTTGTCTCGGTGGTCCATTGTTTTTGTGGTCGGCCTCTAGGTCTGCCTTCACTGTATCTATGAAGAATAGCTTGCTGTGGTACACTGTCTGATGGTAGTCTGCTGATGTGTGCAAAACATTTGATCTGTTGTCTCTTAATATATTCTAAGATTGGGGTGATGCCTGTTCTTTGTCTAATATTGCTCATTCTGTCTTAGTGATATCCCTAGGATTCTGAACAAACATGCCATTTCAGCTGTCACAAGTTTGCATTTGTCTTGTGCTGTTGTTGTCCACATTGGTAGCACAGTGCTGGCATAATAATTATTTTGAATAGTGTTATTTTGGTGTTTAAATCTACATTTTTGTTTATGAAGATTGGTGTCCATTGCCCTAAGGCTTGGTATGCCTTACTACATCTATTGTGTATTTCTTTACTGCTCTTGTCATCTGTTGTTATATTGCTTCGTAGATATGTGAATTCTGTCACTTGTTTAAGTCTGTGGTTTCCAATATATATATGTGTGTCTTTCTGTTCTTCCTATCTTTATTACTTCGGTCTTTTATATATTTATTTTTATGTTAAAGGTTTGGTATGTTTGATGTAATCTGCCTATTTGTCTTTGTAGTTGTTATTCTGATAATAACGGTTATAAAGCCAGAGACAGACCATGTAAAAGATGGATCACAGAAATCAAAGAGGCCACAGGAACAAGCTTACAAACAGAACACAAGAAGGCTATCTCCAGAGAACTCTTCCACCCCTGACGCCGCAAGGCAAACAAGGGCCACATCGTACAGATAGATACTGATAATACTACCAATGCTTGGTCGTCTGCAAATAGCAATTCATTTAAGTTATCCTTCAAGTTGTTTTCTTCCATCATATAACATCATAGTACACAAATTCACATATGCATTGATAGTACTCCATTGCATAGACTGTTTCTCAATATTTGAAATTCTGGTCCATGGCTCCCACAAGAGGACAATTTCACTGTATATGTGGTCTACTATAGGTCATTTGTTGCATGGTGGTTGGTGTGATGGGTCACTGATGAAATCTTCCACATTTAGATAAGTGAGATTATTATTGATTTAAATATTCACCAGTAATCACAATATGAAAGATTTGTTATGTCCGCCGTTCATACGTTTTCTAATTGGTTTGTATCTTTTTCAGAGCGGTGTGTACGATGAATCCATCAGCAGTTTTTTCCGCAATGTGGACAACAGATATGAGAATCCATCAAATATTCCATTAGGCAAAGGAAGTGGGAAAATCAAGTCTCTAAAAGCTCGGGTAAATGTTACAGAATTTCCACTTGAACTATATCTATTTCATCTGTAGACATTTTAAAAGTAGCTTATTACATTTCATTTTGTTCTGGACAGTGCAAACTTATCAAGCAGTCAAGTTTTCCTTTAAATTTTAACTTTTGCATCATTGATGAAACCATCACCATTATTTACGGACTATAGCCTACAGATGTATTCTAACACAGGATCTATATATGATTTTGTAAATCAAAAATTTTGAAGAGGGGACTTCTAATGTTCTTAAGGACAATTTTTGTAAGACAAAAATCCTTCAGAAGAATTTAATATATTTTAAATACCCCTGTATTGAATATCTATGATTTTCAAATATATATATTCAGGGCTGTAGAAACATTTTCAGCAAGAGGTGGGGGCTATATATACAGTTATATTACTTCTTTCCATCTTACATGATCTTGTTTGTGTTATTGCATCTTGCTTTTTTGTGTTATTGCATCTCACTAGTATGTGTGCAATGATGACAACAGTTTTATCATCATCAAGTGCTGTCTCCGCAATGGAGGTTGGCTGCAACAGACCTCCAACATCCTCTGTCTCTTGTTTTGGTGGTGCACTCTGCTAGACTGTAACCTGTTCACCTTGTGATGTTACTTTCCTCACCTTGTATCTCTGCTTACTTCTTGCTCGTTTCTCTTTGACTTCACACAAGTAGGCAGTTTTAGACTTGAAATAAGGTTATGTAATTGTGTTGTTCTATTTCTTCACACATATAGGCAGTGCTCGTTGACATGGAAGAGGGTGTTGTAAGTGAGATGATGGCAGGACCTCTTGGTGAAGTCTTTGACTGCAGGCAGCTACTTACAGATGTTTCAGGATCTGGAAATAACTGGTAAGCAACAAACATGTTTTCTATGTGCTGTTATAGCTGACAGACAATTGGTCAAAGTACAGTAATCCCTGTCAAAGTACAGTGATCCCGGTCAAATATCAACATATACATCGAAATGAAGAGACAGACATACTTGCCAAAGAATGTGGTAGCAAATGCCATACAAGACAGACAAAATGAAGATGATAACAGAAATATTTAGAGAAAACTGGTAAACTGTGAGTAGTTCTTAACAACCCATATCCTTTCTGGCAGATCCTCCTTAGTTGAATAATTGAGGTGACATCCGAACTCATATAAAGTATGTTATCTCAAAGGCATGGTTGGGGGTGATGGATGCATATTCAGTCT
This sequence comes from Meghimatium bilineatum, assembly GCA_034231615.1. Taxonomy (NCBI): domain Eukaryota; kingdom Metazoa; phylum Mollusca; class Gastropoda; order Stylommatophora; family Philomycidae; genus Meghimatium; species Meghimatium bilineatum. Next base: position 73,637,759 of record CM067319.1, on the reverse strand, counting down.
GAAAGTGAGGCAGTATCCCAGGATCATTACATCCTGTCAAGAACGTAGCATATACTTTTGGGCCAACTAGCTTATCATTATTCTGTCAGTTCTTTTGACCTGTCTGCAGTGACGGTACATCTAGCATTCTTCACCGGCTAGTCAATCAATCAATCAATCAATCGATCGAGTGCCTTGCTGAGTGACATGGGTGATCATACTTCTCCACAACTCTTTGTCTCTTGTTTCATTAATAAGTTCAGTTGGTGACTTATTTTTGTGTCAAAGTGACAACCCATCCAGAAATTTCTCTCTTTGTCTTCCTCTGTCTCTTCTCCCCTTGATCTTTCAGGTGGTTACTAAATGTTCAAAGTTTTACATTGTAGTCAGCTAGTAGTCTGACATAGAAAGACAATGACAGTACAGGGCTGTAGATTTATCTTCAGTAAAGCAATACAGGTTACAAGGGGGACATTTACCTAAATAAGGGTAATCCATCTATTTTTATATGCAATTTCATTTACATGAAATTTTTGTTGTCTTTTTTTTGTGGCAAATTTGTATGGGGGGGGGGGGGGGGTGGGTGTTACCCACATTCATTTTGGCTAACTTCCTAGCACTAAATGTCATCTTCTGATCACTCCCCACTCCTTCACCCCTGGTTCTATGTCCTCATGTCTGCATGCTCTTTGTTATCTAGGTGAAACATCTGACAAAAGACAAAAGTGAGAACTTAAGACAAAACATAGTGACAATGATATTTTTTCACAGGTGACAGGCTGTCAGCATATGCCCCCAAATTTCTTTAGTCGGCCTCTTAAGACGTCTGGAAAAAAAATTAAGTGACCCTATTCTTTGCACCCTAAACTAGAAGTTCAGGCTTTCGTTGTCACATGATCACAAGAGGATGCATATTACTGATTACTAAAGAGAAACCAGGTTACACTATCTGATGATAACCTGCACTCATAACTAGGTTATAGGATCTGATGAAAACTTGCAGTCATACCTCATAACCAGGTTACAGGATCTGATGATAACCTGCACTCATAACCAGGTTATAGGATCTGATGATAACCTGCAGTCATAACTCATAACCAGGTTACAGGATCTGATGATAACCTGCAGTCATAACCAGGTTACAAGATCTGATGATAACCTGCACTCATAACCAGGTTATAGGATCTGATGATAACCTGCAGTCATAACTCATAACCAGGTTATAGGATCTGATGATAACCTGTAGTCATAACTCATAACCAGGTTACAAGATCTGATGATAACCTGCAGTCATAACCAGGTTACAATTTTCAACTCAGCACTGGCGAGTGTAGACTAAATTATTGAATTTGCAATATGCTGAAGATTGCCAGGCAAACATGTGCCAATATATGGAAGGTAAGCAGACAGTGGAAAATGTGTTCCAGGAATGTCAGATTTATAAAAGCAGAGCAGAGAAGTAATTCTACCAGAAGAAGAAACGGCATGGTAGCATGACCACGTCTGAAACTGCCTGAGAACTTTATAAGACATATCAATGCAGTCATTAAGCAAATCAAGACAACAGCTGTTGTATTTATCAATTGCTTTGCTGGACTCTGGTCAAGTTGAAGGATGAGAAAGACTCATATTCATTTGTTCATCTAGAATGTGCTTACATTTGCTGTTTTGGCTTTTCTAACATCATCATCAAGTTCCATCTGCGCAACGAAGGTTGGCTGCAACAGATCTCAAACATCCACTGTCTCTTGCTTTGGTTGTGCACTCTGCTAGACTGTAACATGCCCATCTCATTATTTATTGTTCTCTACCATCAAGTAAGTTTCTTCAACAAGTTATCATGTCTGTCTTTTAATATGTCCAAATTTAGTAGCCTCTTCTATAAACTTCACCAAGCAGTCACATGATTTGGTTTATTGCATATCCACCTTCAATGTTCCATCTACTATTTCTACTCTGTGCATGGACGTAACAGTTGTGTGAGCAGCTTTATTTCCACACAAGCAAAACAATTTCACAAACATTTTCATTTAAAATTATAAACACAGACTACACATTTATACATTTGTAATAATTTAAATTTTATTACAGGAATTATTATATGGAATACATGCAAAAATAAATTAAGAGTTTTTCTGCCATCAGAATGAAGGTATAATACTATATCTAATATATACTATATATAATACAAAAATAAACTATATCTACATATAGTTTTTTTATATTTGCTACCACTCTGTTCTCAAGGCATTACACACAGCCACGAGTTAACAAACTTCACACTTCGAACCGGCCACACCAGACTGAGTAGTCAAATGTTCTAAAAGCTGAAAATTGGTGAGACAGACCTGTGAACTGAGAAGAACACATTCTTTATGCATGTCAATTCTACCGAAGAGAAGAGAGGGAGAAAATATGGCATTAAAATGACATTACTTCCAAACCAGAGGGTTTCCATGGATGACCTGAAGCGAATCTCAAAGTTCATTGAAGCTATTGGCGCTTTAACCTGATAACTACTGAAAAACGAAGAAGCCAGCAGTTGAAGTCTTCTGAGAATGAAAGAAAGCTCTGGAGAAACTACATCATTCACATAGGAAGCTAGAGTTAATGGCCCAATCATTCACATAGGACGCTAGAGTTAATGGCCCAATCATTCACATATGAAGCTAGAGTTAATGGCCCAATCATTCACATAGGAAGCTAGAGTTGGCTCAATCATTCATATAGGAAGCTAGAGTTAATGGCCCAATCATTCACATAGGAAGCTAGAGTTAATGGCCTAATCATTAACATAGGAAGCTAGAGTTAATGGCCCAATCATTAACATATGAAGCTAGAGTTAATGGCCCAATCATTCACATAGGAAGCTAGAGTTAATGGCCTAATCATTCACATATGAAGCTAGAGTTAATGGCCCAATCATTCACATAGGAAGCTAGAGTTAATTGCCCAATCATTCACATATGAAGCTAGAGTTAATGGCCCAATCATTCACATATGAAGCTAGAGTTAATGGCCCAATCATTCACATATGAAGCTAGAGTTAATGGCCCAATCATTCACATATGAAGCTAGAGTTAATGGCCCAATCATTCACATATGAAGCTAGAGTTAATGGCCCAATCATTCACATAGGAAGCTAGAGTTAATGGCCCAATCATTCACATATGAAGCTAGAGTTAATGACCCAATCATTCACATAGGAAGCTAGAGTTAATGGCCCAATCATTCACATATGAAGCTAGAGTTAATGGCCCAATCATTCACATAGGAAGCTAAAGTTTAATTGCTCATAACAATATCATAACAAACCAAAATTTGTGTGTAGCGTTTTAAAACTGTAATGGTGCACTTTCTAATGAGCATACCTTAGAGAACCCACTCCACCAAAGATGGATGTATTGGACCATTAACGCAAATAATACAGCAACACAATGCATTTCCATTCTCTGGACTACATCCTGCTGGGAATTCAGTAGGGCCATTGCCCTGCTACAAGAGAGATCCAGTGGGAGTTTGAGAATGATCACTAGATGTTACAATAAACCTCAGCTTTTACTGTTTATGATTAGTCTATGCATGTTAGTAGTTTGTGATTGCCTTTTAAACACTAGTGCAAGGTCCACTAAAAAATGTCATCTCGCAGTCTGCTTCAAAATTGTGCAGGTTAGGTTCTGACACTGTGTTCACTACCACAGAAATTAAATCAAATCTAGTCATCAGTCCGGCTCTCTGGCAGCTGGGTACAAAGTGCGTCTATAACAGCCAAGGTACCAGGTTTGAATTCCACCACAAGCAGTTGTGCATCTGGACTGTTCAGAAAGCAATAGCAAACTACTGAATCACAGATCTATTCTTCGAGAGTATTGATTGACCAAAAGGGGAGAAAAGAGTAACTTCACTTGCAAGTCATAAGAAGTGACTAAGGAGGTTAAGTGTGGAGTTGAGGTCCCATCTCATTGATCAATGTGACTCAAAAGCCATGCTGAAGTTGACTATGTCAGGCCAAAAGGCACAGATATTGCAGTTGAGTTTGAAACTTTGACACAAAACATCCTATTCTCTGGTCCACATCCTGCTAATATATATGCTATCTTAGGGAAGGATAAAAGGTAACAGAGGTAAAGGCAGACTAAGACATACAGGAATGCATGCACATCCCCCCTAAAGGAGGCGGGACATCTTACTCAAGACCAGGGAGAATTCAATAGATTCATAAGGAGGGCTACATTCTGGAAAGAATATGTCACGTGATGATGATGATATATTATCTGCATACAAAATACTGGAACATGCCTTATACATACACCTCCACTTCCCTTCCTGTGTAGGCGGCTTCTTCTCACTTATACATACACCTCCACTTCCCTTCCTGTGTAGGCGGCTTCTTCTCACTTATACATACACCTCCACTTCCCTTCCTGTGTAGGTGGGTTCTTCTCACTTATACATACACCTCCACTTCCCTTCCTGTGTAGGTGGGTTCTTCTCACTTATACATACACATCCATCCCTTCCCTTCCTGTGTAGGTGGGTTCTTCTCACTTATACATACACCTCCACTTCCCTTCCTGTGTAGGTGGGTTCTTCTCACTTATACATACACTTCCACTTCCCTTCCTGTGTATGCGGCTTCTTCTCACTTATACATACACATCCATCCACTTCCCTTCCTGTGTAGGTGGGTTCTTCTCACTTATACATACACCTCCACTTCCCTTCCTGTGTAGGCGGCTTCTCTTCACTTATACATACACATCCATCCCCTTCCCTTCCTGTGTAGGTGGATTCTTCTCACTTATACATACACATCCACCCCTTCCCTTCCTGCGTAGGTGGCTTCTTCTCAAAGCATATTGCTGAGAGTTGGATTTTTCTGAGTATGAAAAATATATCTAGAAAACCCCCCCTTTGCATCTGTGATATAAGAGCTTTATTGTTTGTAATTCTGGAGATTGAAAGAAACAAAACAAAACATTCTTGATAAGAAGTTAGCATCATAACACAAAGGGATGTTCCAGTCTTCATATCAACAAACATCCAAGAATAATTGGTGATTATCTGAACCAATGACAGTACACTCTGGGCATCCCCATAGAAGTTCCATCTCTTTCAGCAGATTACAAAGGATATGTATGCTGATAGTTGCCATGGTGCGTTGATTGTATATACAGTCATCCCTCAGTTATCGCGGTTAATAGGGACCAAAACCGGCCGCGATAAGTGAAAAACCGCGAAGTAATGTCATCCTCTCATTTTTAACATACATACATTTTTTTGTGTATGTATAATATCAATAAGTGTGAAACCATATAAGTGCATATGTTATCATTAGAACATTAAAGAATAGTTTCAAACATGTAAATAAAATAGTAATAGTATAAATAACATACGTAAAATAATGTATAAATAATATAAATATGATACGTGTGTGTGTAACATACGTAGATGTAACTAAAGTGTACATACTGTAAATATGTTTTTAGCAATCTGCGATGTCTGAGGCCGCGATAAATGAACCGTGAAGTAGCGAGGAATGACTGTATTCCTAGTCCTACCCATCAAATGTTCACATTTACTATATCCTCAAGCAGTCTCAAACTCCCTCAATATCTTAATAACAGTTTCATCTACCATAGTGTCCTCATCCAACAGACACATATATACTGAATTTACAATGTCCCCCTGTCCATTGTCATCTGTCCTGACATGTGCTATTGTCACTCATTTGTCAGCTCTCTCATTAGCTCTAACCAGCTCAACCTGGACAATATATCCACATACCGTTAAGTCCCTTGGTGAAATCCAAATATGCACAACCCACTCACAACACAACCATTCATTCTAAATTTTGCTGATTATAATCAATTCAGAGTCCAACACAATACAGTCCTGTTTGTCAATGTTTCTTAGATGCATTGATACTAGAGTGTATTGACTCAAAGTCCCAGTCAGATGTTGACTCAAAGTATCAGTCACATGTTAATTATATGATTTTAATATCTTTGCAGAGGACACAACTTCTCCTTTCACTTCCATTTCTGTCATTCTGTGTACATATATGTCATCACCTCCAGCTTTGTCGTATTCCGTAGAAAATCTTTAAGCAATCATTAATTATTGATACAATCATCCACATCCTTCTGCAGCACGTGTGTAATTTGTGAATAGCTACATGTAGCTTTTCTGAATAGCCAAAGTCATTATTGCTTGGAGTAGAGGGAAGATTGGTGCTGCTGTACATAGACACATAGGTTATATGTGAAGTGTACATGGGGTGGAGGGAAGATTGGTGCTGCTGTACATAGACACATAGGTTATATGTGAAGTGTACATGGGGTGGAGGGAAGATTGGTGCTGCTGTACACAGACACATAGGTTATATGTGAAGTGTACATGGGGTGGAGGGAAGATTTGTGCTGCTGTACACAGACACATAGGTTATATGTGAAGTGGACATGAATTTGGGAATGTAATAGGTGTCCTGGAATTTCTTAAGGATATTGCTGGTACTCTCCTCAAGGTATTATTGCTTACACACTCATGTCTCGCACATGTTGACAGGACATGTTGAAATGCATGGATATTGCAGCCAAGACACAACCCTGATGTGTTAGGTTGAAATGCATGGATATTGCAGCCAAGACACAACCCTGATGTGTTAGGTTGAAATGCATGGATATTGCAGCCAAGACACAACCCTGATGTGTTAGGTTGAAATGCGTGGATATTGCAGCCAAGACACAACCCTGATGTGTTAGGTTGAAATGCGTGGATATTGCAGCCAAGACACAACCCTGATGTATCAGGTTAAAATGCATGGATATCGCAGCCAAGACACAACCCTGATGTGTCAGGTTGAAAGGCATGGATATTGCAGCCAAGACACAACCCTGATGTGTCAGGTTGAAAGGCATGGATATTGCAGCCAAGACACAATCCTGATGTGTCAGGTTCAAAGGCATGGATATTGCAGCCAAGACACAACCCTGATGTGTCAGGTTGAAAGGCATGGATATTGCAGCCAAGACACAACCCTGATGTGTCAGATTGAAAGGCATGGATATTGCAGCCAAGACAGCTCTGATGTATTAGGTTGAAAGGCATGGACATTGCAGCCAGGACACAACCCTGATGTATCAGGTTAAAATGCATGGATATCGCAGCCAAGACACAACCCTGATGTGTCAGGTTGAAAGGCATGGATATTGCAGCCAGACACAATCCATTCTGCTGATCAGAAGGAATATGAAAATGAACAAAGAACATGCTCATGTTATAGCATAACGAATGACAGGGAATCAAGCAGGTTTGAGTGCATTTGATGATGACAAGATGTTGACAGGTGAAATCTTCACCAAACACTTCATCCTACTCATAGAAGAAGCTTCATCTGTCACTAGTCAAACATGAAAGAAAATATCCGATCCACATTCCACAGGGCCACTGGATACAAAATGTATGGGACTCAGTACCAAGAAAATTTATCTGAAGTCATCCGTAGGGCAGCAGAATTATGTGACTGTTTGCAGTGTTTCTTTGTCCTACATTCAATGGGTGGTGGTAAGTATTTTATTTATGTGTTATGATTCTCCACAAGTCAACAATACTGTAGTAATGTAGCCACACTGATCTCAGTAATACTGTAATAATATATCCACATCAATCTCAATATATAGTAATGTAGCACATTGGTCTTAACACTTCTTTAATGTGGCCATACTAGTGTCAACAATACTGTAGTAAATGTAGACATATTGATAACAGCAATATTGAAGTAACATAGCCACATTAGTATTGACAATGCTATAGTAATGTAGTCACACTGATCTCAACAATGTTGTTCTAATGTAGCCACATTGATCTCAATAATAATGTAGTAATGCAGCTACGTTTATCTTAACATCATTATACAAGATTTTCTTGACATGAAACGTGAACTTACATTATACTCGCATGAGAAATCTGTTGGTCTCACCAACAGATTACCTGTGAGTAATTATGCTGAAAGGCTTTGGGCTGTCAAGAGCTACCTGCCTACAACTAAAGAGATTACTTCATTATCATATACATTCTACCAGATTTACTGTACATAATACTTCTATTAAATCACACATAATAATAACTGCAGCAAAACTGAAATCAATAGCTGAAACTAGGAAACAGGGTAATGAAGTTTTGTTAATCACCGGAAACACATGATAATACATAAAAACTGATGTTTCGGTCCAAAGGCCTTTATCAAGAACACATTCATAACATAATACAAATAAAAATTGCACTATCCACGTTCGCACGACAGAGCTAAATATGGATATTTTGTCAGTGATATAATCCTGCCATCGCACACCAAGAAGCATCGTAGGTGAAAAGAGTTAAGATGCCTTGCATAGACTGTCCAGAGTTCAGCTACATATAGCAACAAAAACAGAAAAACTGCAGAGTATAGTAGTTTTATTTTCAGGCTCAGACCATACTGGATTCAAACATTTGCATGAAGACCCTGAAAGTTGCACTTGTGTGAGCAATGTAGGCAGACAGAAATGCAAAATAGAAGCAGATATTTACATGTGTGGTACTGGGCCCATGATGTCTGAACATTTATTGGTGATCTGTACATTGTTCAATAATGAAAGAAGCAACATCTGGCTGCAGTCCATCTCCTTCCATGAAAAATTGTATGTAATGCAGAATTACTTGACATTACTTGTTTACCTCATAAGAATAATCTAACACCTGAAATGTGAAGTCAGGAAAAGAGACCGGAGTTAGTTAACTTTGACGGTCATTGAATTTCCATTATATATCCTTGGTGACAACTTTGACGATTATCGAAACTGCTATCCTTCAGAAATATGGCATCTGTATCAACAATAAGAAAAGCTTTTCTGGGATAGTATTTCATTCCATAATGGTGCAACCATAAAATCCAGTCTGTCGATATTGGTAATGTTATTCTTGAAAAAATCTGAAATTCTGGAAGGTGAGCTTCTGTGATATATAGAAAACGATGAAAATTCATGCCCAGCATTATATTAAGTAGAATTTCCCTCTTGAAATAACTCAGGGACTTTCAAATTCGACAAGAAAATGCATTCATTCATTATGACAATAGAAAATTTCTATGTCTTGAGATTGATTTTATCATCATCATCAAGTGCCGTCTCCGCAACGAAGGTTGGCTGCAACGTATCTCCAACATCTCCTGTCTCTTGTCTTGGTGGTGCACTCTGCTAGACTGTAACCTGTTCATCGTGTAATGTTAATCTCCCACTTGTATCTCTGCCTACCTCTTGCTCGCTTCCCTTTGACTTTACCCTCAAGTAAGGTCTTCAATAGGGTGTCATGTCTTTTAATGTGTCCAAAGTATTTTATTTGCCTTATCTTTATTTCTCTTAGTAGTTCTTTCTTCATATTAAGTGTCTTTAGCACCTCTTTATTTGTTTTCTTCTCTTTCCATGATGTTCTCCCTATTCTTCTATATACCCACATCTCAAAGATTTTAAAGATTTTATGCAAATCTTTAAAGATCACACTAACAGTGTCTCAAAAATTTATTTACACCTTTGGTAATGGGAGATAAGTATAGTCTAGATTGCTGGTCAGTTTAGCTTGTCCCTGCTTCTGAACAAGATGTTTATGTCAATAAGAGTAGACTCTCACCTCTGCAAAATATGGACCACGTAATAAAACGGCCACATGTTTAGCCATCACTGCTACATTGATAGGTATTACACTAACCCCTAACTTGTTGGTATTTGTTATGACACTTCTCATCCACCGACCTCTTACTGAAAAAACTTCCACCCGATTGTTTCCACTATCTGCAACTATGATATTATCACGGCTATCTACGCACACGCCAAGAGGCATCTGAAGCTGGCCATGTTGTATTCCAGTCTCCCCGAAACGATGTTTAAATTTTCCGTTACTAGAGAAAACCTGAACACAATTATTAATCTTGTCAGTGACAATAATATTGTTATTTGAATCAACGACGACATGACCAGGGTACTGAAAATATCCATCACCTTTGCCCTTTCTGCCAAACTTTGTAGCTAGTTTTATCTTGTCTGTTAAGACATAAATGCAGTGATTCTGTGTGCCAGTTAAAACAACACCACCATTGCTCAGCTGGCCAATTCCACTTGGTTCCTCAAACGTGAAAAAGCTGCCATACTCTCCCTTATATATACCTGTCATTGTAAAATGACGGATTGCGGATACATTCTTCTGGATAACTACCAGTATTTCATTGTCTTTATTGATTAATAAATCCTTGACTTTGCAACCGCAATTGAAAGCTTTTGTAAGTTCACCTTTGGTGTTGAAAATAAGAATTCTGTTTTGGTCGCCTCTGCTATCTGATACCACATAACTGCCGTCTTTGCTAATTGCAAGACCTATTGGTTTAAGGAAGTCACGTACGCTGGAACCTAGCTTTCCAAAACTTAAAAGAAGATTGTCTTCTTTTATTAAGTCAATACTATCATTTCCTTTTTGTATTGGTAGACTTGGATACACAGCTGTATTTGTTACCATAGTCTCATTATTTGGAAGCTGATTATTATGGCTTAAATTTGTCTCTGAATTCACGCTGTCCTTTGCATTTAGTCTCTGTCCTGATAAAGTGGGCGGGTTCCAAGCAGAAGGTAATATTTGTTGGTCTATCAAGGGAGGGTAGACAGGTTGGTCAGGTCTGTCATCTGCAGGAGAGTTGAATTGAAACTGGACTTGTACTTCTGTGAGGTGCTGATTAAATTGCTGAGAAGTGGTTACAGGCCAGGGAGGAGCAGACGCTGGCAGTCTTGTTTGGTATGGACCAGCTGCAGATAGACCGTTGTCTTCGTTACCAATATCTAATGATTGGGACGACGAGGCATGTTGGGGTACAGATTTCAACTCTGAATCGGTATGACAAAATGTGAACTTATCTGCTGTTATATCCATTACTTCCTTACTTTGGATTGATGATATTTGCGGTTCTTGAACAAATTCTGCTTGTGCCTGAGGTTTACCCAAAGATCTTCTTGGCTTGGGCTGAGGTCTAAACGGTGCAGATTTATCAACAGTGTCTGACAAGGAAGCCATGAGATGGTTGTCAGGGAAACCTTGAACTCCACTACTAGGCATAGCAGTATTCGCTCTGCATATCGGACAGGGAAAATAAACATCTCTGTCAAATCCTCTACTGACAGTATAATCACGCAGGCAATCCATACAGTATGTGTGTAGGCATGGCAACGCTTTAGGCTTGCAGAAACTATTGAAACATATGGAACACGTCAGATAATCATCTTTGATTTGAGATATTAGTGCTTGCGCCGACATCTTGTTTCCGTCCGTGTCATATACCTTCTTTGATAACTTTCAAAACAAATATACCAGGTTTTTACAAAACTGTTGCCATATCTGAAAATAATAATGACAGGGTTGCCAGATAGTTGAAACTGTCATTTCTCATTGTTATGTTATGTTATGTTCCTCCAGGGCCATAGGCGGCGCATAGGGCAGAAACCATAGCTTTCCATTTCTGTCTTTGTGTTGCCAAGTCTTTCAATTGTTGCGTGTTGTTTAGGTTCATTGACATGCCTTCTCTATTAATGGTTCTTCGTAGAGTTTCTCTAGGTCTCCCTCTTCTTCTTACTCCAGGTGGCACCCAATATAGTGATTGCTGGGGAATTCTTAGGCTGTTGTAACTATGGTTCTGGTTCATAAACAGTGGTAGGTTTTATGTTGGCAGTAGTTTACACAACCGAACAACCGAGTAATCCAAGACCGAAAGAAAAACAGATATTTCTCATTATACCGCTTTATACCTTGGTCGGGGGTAGAAGAGTTCTTTGAAGATGACGTTTTGTGTGTCTCATATATATTTGTTTTCGTTGATTCTTTTATTTCTGTTATCCATCTTTTGCGTGATCTTCCCTTGACTTTGTATCCATCTTGTCTGTATAGTAATGCTTTTTTAGGGACACTGATGGTAGTCTGGAAGCATGTGAAAACCACTTTATCTGCTGTCTTTTGATGTAATCCATGATTGAAACTGTGTATGTTAGTCTTCTGATGTTTTCATTTCTGATTCTGTCTCATATTGTTACTCCAAGAATTCTACATAGACAGGTCATTTCTGTTGTAACAAATTGTCTTTTATTTGTTAGTGTCCACGTTTGACATTGGTAGCACAGTGATGGTATGATGATCGTTTTATATTTATTTTTCCTTTTGAGCTGAAGTTAGCGCATAGGGCAGAGGTCAGATCTCTCCAATTCTGTCTGTTCAAAGCTATTCTGTGCAGTTCTATATAGTGCAGTTTTATTATTTATGTTCACATGCTTGTTTTTGAAAATACTAAACATCTGTTCTAATATCTGGTATGCTATATTGCATCTGTGTTGGATTTATTTGGTGTTTTCCCCATTTGATGATATGATGCTTCCAAGGTAAGTAAATTCTTCCTCCCGTGTCAGTTGTTGATCCTCGATGAAAATAGTAGTGTTTATGTTTTTGCGATTGGCATTATCTGTTTTTTTCTGTGTTTATCTTCATGTTAAAATTCCTACATGTTGTTGGGAGTCTATTTGTATGTTATTGCAGCTGTTCCTCTGATTTTGATATTTTTGCTTGATCATCTGCAAAAAAAAGTTCGCGTAGGAGGTTTTTTTTATGTTGTCTTCTTCATTGTTGCCAGTTTTACACATACAAACGATATATGTAATGAATAACAAGGAAGATATGACACTTCCTGGGTAGCTACTCCTGCACAGGTTGATTAGGTGTTGTGGGAGTCCGTATTTTGATAGTATTTTCCATAGTTGTTGTCTATCTACTCTGCCTATGTGCTGTCTATGTAATATATACATATATATATTTTCACCATAGCGGACGGCAGTATTACTACTGTATCCCGTACATTCAATAATAGTAATAGAAGTAGTAGTAGTAGCAACAGTAGTATTGGTGCCAATGAAGATACGTTTACTGAAATATCCGGAGACGGGCAAACAGGCATATCGCAACCTTCATCAAGTTACGCCCTACTCTATTTCCTGGAAACACCCCCCATTTAAATTAAATCATGCGTATATACATGTTATCTATAGTTATAATTCGCCGAAATATGTAGTGCGTAATATTACTTAGCATAAATAAAATATTTTAAGTCACTATGCTAATATTATGCACTAAAATATTCAGACAGTTTATGACTTACGATACACATTCTATTTTTAGAACTTTTATTTTTAGACATTGAGTAATCTACATCGGGGAATTCCATATGTCATTGGCGTGCCGTTTAGTCATCTAGATTATTTTTGGTGAAATTGTGAAAACACAGCAGGTTATGTTGCACACTGTTGGAAGTCATGTTCAAAATGGTGATGTCTGCCGTTCAAAGATGATCATTTTGATCGAGATCAGAAAGAGGAACGATGAATACCTGTAGTAGGTCTAACCACTGTAAACTTACTTTCAGGCATGTTATGAAATGCTACAAGGTACTAAGGAGTGTTGTGGGTTGTGATGATTTCTTCCGTCCCCCCCCCCCCCCCCCCGAAATATGTGTAGTGTTGTCAACAATGCCTGACCCATCAGTGTAGATTATTTAAATTATTGTTGTAGTGGTATCAACAATGAGCTCCCAGATTTCTGTATTCACCATCACAGTAATTTGTCCCTTCAACTACAGAGAATGTACCATGTAGTACAGGCAGAGTGTGTATCCGCCTCCTCCTAGTGTCAATGAAAGCTGGGTTGCACATTTGTTTAATTGTATTTTCTGCATTTCCCAACCACGATTTGTCCCCTTTGACCCTGGATCCTTTCACTTTATTGAGATCTAGATATAATGGTTGAAGTGTATCAGCTGATTTTAAGATATACATGAGCTTTCCGCAGCTTGATTCTGTCAGCTACACTTGAGAAGTCAAGACGAAATCTCGTCAATACATAGAGTGTAGGCATATCCTTGCTACATCCTAAGATTATAGGCATGACCATTTTCTGAATCTTGTCCAACCTGAAAATCTGTGTATCACTAACTGTGAATATTTTCATTTCTCATATCAATCATCTTCATTTCTCATTAATTTACTACTACAGCTGTTAGTATTAGTAATATATTTATGTTACTACTACAACAATAACTACTTCTTCTATTGTTAATACTACTACTGCTACTACTACTATTGCAATTACTACTATTACAATAACCACTACTACTATTTCTACAATAGCTACTACTACAATAGCAATTACTACTACTATTACTACTTTCGCTTTTGTTACTGCTAAATTACCCCTACTGCACTATTACTACTGCATGCTGCAGTTACTACTATTACTACTACCACTACTATTACTTCTAAAATTACTAATTTTATTACTACTACTACTGCTGGAGCAATTGCTACTACTGCTATTATTAATACTACAATAGCTGGTACTATTGTTACTATTACTGCTACTTTTCTGCTGCTATCAATGTTACTACTATCTATACTGCTAGTACTACAAACATATAGACAAATGGACTTATATTGCACACTTATAAGTCTATCTGTATAGCTGCTAGGTTAGTTATTTGACTAATAATGATTGTTAGCTATCAGAAATAGTATAATTAGTGTATCACTGGAAACATAAGCAAGCATGTGATTCAACACCTGCTGGAAAAGTCTGTTATGTATGGTTCAGAGATGAAAAGTAGGTATCTTGATATTTGTTCATGAAGTTTGTAGTATTCTGTTTGCTGACATTCTCATATTTTTTTTATGTTTCACAATTTAGGAACTGGGTCTGGGGTTGGAACTCGCATTCTGAGATTGTTGGAGGACGAGTATCCGGAAGTTTACAGGTAATGTGTGTGTGACAGAGATAGTGAGGAATGAAATGAGACAGAGGTAGGCATGTAAAAATAGAAAGGAATCAAACTAAAGGATGAGAAATAGGAAGGGGCACAGAAAGAAAGAGAGATATTTAGATAAATTGAGAATTGATGAAGAGATTTAGAGAAATGGTTGAGATAAATGAAAAAGAAGAGATGAAGGAAGGGAAATGATAAGAGAGAGAAGAGAGCTGGAGAAATGATAAGAGAGAGAACTGGAGAAATGATAAGAGAGAGAGCTGGAGAAATGATAAGAGAGAGCTGGAGAAATGATAAGAGAGAGAGCTGGAGAAATGATAAGAGAGAGAGCTGGAGAAATGATAAGAGAGAGAGCTGGAGAAATGATGAGAGAGAGCTGGAGAAATGATGAGAGAGAGCTGGAGAAATGATGAATATAAAGATAATCTATATGTATATTGTAAGCTGCAATCTCTGGGAATTATGAGCAGTAGAGCATTTATATCCTATTTTGCAATGTGGAGTGCGAGGGGTGGGTCAATTCAAGGAAGGGAGAACATGCTTTCTTGATAAGTGTATTATCTTGTAATAATAGATGTAGTTCTGACAAGGAATTCAAGGAAGGGAGAACATTCTTTGCTCACAATCTCTTTTTTAAAATGTGTGTTATCTCGTAGATTTGTCACGGCTGTGTATCCCTCAGCTAAGGATGATGTGATTACCTCCCCCTACAACAGTGTTCTTGCAATGAGGGAGCTGACAGAACATGCACACTGCGTTCTACCAGTTGAGAACCAAGTAGGTCACGCAGATCTATATTTTTTATGATCAACCGTTTAACATACAAATCTTTAAATTGTGACTTCTACAGTGGAATCCCTCTATAGCGCATCCTGTTATAACATATTTCCCTATATAACAACACTTTTAAAAATCCCCAATTACATTTATTCTATAATATTTGTACTGTATATAGTGAAATCTGTTATTACATACATATTATGTCAGTCTGGTCCAAGTTGTTATAGCGGGATTCCACAGTATTTGGTCTAGATCATTTCAGGTTCTACACAATAGTTGCTCTCTACACAGTGCTAAACTCTACATATGTGACTGGTCTGCATACATAAATTATAGCACCAACCCTGTCACATACACCTGTATTTGTATGGGATGTATGTGATGGGGTTTTGTGCGATTATGACACCATGCTGGGTACTCGTATGTGGGTGTATCTGCATGCGGATGGATCCGCTTTGAGACGGATAGAGGAGGTATCACGGTTCCTAAGACAATCGGAAATTTGTGTTTTACGATGGTCTTAGGTGACCTCTGTGGAAAGGTTGTTCGACCCCCCCCCCAAAGGGATTGTGACCCAGAGGTTGAGAACCACTGTTCTATAATATGATGTAGTAAACCCCATGACTCCCTGAATTGTCTCTTATGCATGGAGAAAGATAGAAGCTTTTTAAAGACAAGCTAAAGACATCACTAAATCTCTTCAATGTAGGCATAAATTCATGGGAAAGTCTGGCACTAGATAGGCCTGACTGGCAACACAGACTTAGAATTTGTGTAACTTCTACAGAGAACTTCAGACAAGCTGCTGCTTAACAAAAAAGTGCTAGAAGAAAGTCAAGACCTATTCAGTCTGACAGATTCTTCCAGTACATGTTCAGAATGTGAAAAGATGTTCCAGGTAATCATATGACTCAATAGTTACAGTTGGACTCACCAGTCTTCATCGCCATCCCAGTTGAGCCCAAATGTTCTTCTTTGAATCTGATGGATAAATATGACAGGCTACAGAGTTACTGTTCTTATTTTTTTTTTGGCCCTGGAATAATTTCTCCAGAACAAGTACATATTGACTATCATCATAACTATCCTGCTAAGAACATTTTTGTATAGTGTTATAAACTTGAAGAAACTGTGTGCAGTGATGTAAAATTCCCATATTGTTTTTTGTTTGTTTATCTGTTGATTCCATGGTTAATGCCTCATTAGATCAAGTCAGACACTTTTTAACCTGATACTGTGGTCCGTTATATTAGGGAATGTGAGTTCTATTATTATGTACTTCCTAGAGGACTACATTTTCCTAGAGAGGATTTTTTATTTGACCTGATAGCATGTTCTTATTTCTGAAAAGGACATGTTTATTAGGAACAATGACAGCGCAGAAAACAAATTTCCCCTGCATAAAATTATCTTCGCTTTCATCATTCTGTTGGCAATCTTGCTGTCATATGAGTTATGTTCATCATTCTGTTGGCAATCTTGCTGTCATATGAGTTATGTTCATCAGTCTGTTGGCAATCTTGCTGTCATATGAGTTATGTTTATCAGTTTGTTGGCCAGTCTGCAGTCATGCAGTCGTATGGATGAGTTATGTTGTCAAAAGAAGGTCAACATTGATAACACCAAATGGTTGCAGACTTTCATGTGATTGGATGTTTGCATACAAAGTGACAGAATTTGCCTCATACACATAACCCCCCCCCCCCCCCCTTTTTGTGTGTGTCCTGAGTAGGAGGCTTATTTTCAAAACATTGAGTACCGCTCAAAGTATTATAGATATGAGAAAAAAAATACAATACAGAACACCTACCCACTCCCCTGCAAAATATGATTTGCACATATGAAACGAGTGTTTGCTTGTAATATTCTGGTGATTTAAACAAACAACCAAACAATTTATTTTTTGTTTATGGCTGAAGCTAGCATAGATTGCTTGTAATATTGATTGTTTATAATTAAAGCTAACATAGGTATTTTCAAACCTTCCCAGGCTTTAGTTGACATTGTAAATAAAATTGGAAAAGCAGCACATCCATCGAAGATTGGGAAAAGAGTATTTGCCAATTCAGGGGTGAAAGCAGATAGTGCTCTCACTTCCAGCTCTGGTGGAGCCACTAAGAAATCTGACGAACGTCCCTTTGACCAGATGAACAATCTAGTTGCTAACATGTTGTTGAATATGACCAGGTTCGTATTCAACATTAGTTTAGAGTGTTGTCTTCTGTGTCTGGTTGTTCTGCAATGTTTGCCTTTTACTGTAGTTATTATCTGTTGTTTATTAATTGTTTTTAATGTTGATTGTAGCAATTTGGTTGGTTTGTTAGTTGTTGATTCAGCTAATTCATTGCCAATACAGCCTTGTGGACATGCATCACAGACTGGAGAGCCTATACTTTAAGACTGGTCTGAATATGAGATGATGAGACAAACATACAGACTGATAGAAACAACACTAGAATAAAAACTATCATCAAATTTATAACTATTCATGGTCTTAATGGTGTGACTCTGGAAATACCAACACAAAAATCCTACCATGCCTCACTATTCTCAGTTCCTTGTTTAAATGTGGAGAATCGAATTCTGTCTAGATTTTAATATTATCAACCCATATTTTCTTTTAACCCCCTATTCATCTTCCACTCTCAACTGTTCCAATCAAAACAATATGGACCCCTGTATGAAATGCCAAAGATGGTGATGTTTATTGAGGAGACAGAATTACAGTTATATATATATTTTTTAAATTTTTTTTTGAGAATCCCAGGAATTGCAAGCGATTATCTCTTACTTCCTGTCTGCAGTGGGGGAGTTTTTCTGAGCTTTCTTTCATACCCAGGAGAGGGGTGCAAAGGGAACGCATTGCTCTAGGCGGACCCAGGGTTAGCAGATAACCAAGATCCCAAATGTACCTCCACGTGGTGCACCCTGGAAACAGAAATAAAGCAGCTCGTGCTGATTCTGGCCAAATCATTTGGGGATCGTGTCCGAGAATGTGGAGGTAGCAGATGGAAAGAGATTTGACTGCACAAGAGACAGACAATATCTCCGACACCACCAGCAGCACCACATATAGCGACACTGTCGACATACAGTGAAGCTAGTCAGTCCAGTCCGAACATTGGAGGGGCGGCCAATGTAAAATGCACGTAAAGGTAAATGCATGGCGAGAGACAAATATATTTCATACAGAGTACAGTGAAACAATGAAAGGGCAGAACAGCGCTAGAGGGCAGCGCGAACTGCAAATAGAAAGTGAAAAGTCCCTAGGAAAGGGGAACTACAAGCTCCGTCAGCTCGAGAGTTAGGCAGAGACCCAGACCCATCCATTGGCGTTTGGTAAAACAAGAAGACCTAACCCAACTCTAATGTCGAGCCTTCCTAAACCGGAAATATGCTTGCAAAGAGAAAGGGTTCTGTACCCGATGGGCTTAGGCAAGAAAGGGACAACGATGGTAGTCCTGGCCCAACTCTACTGTCAAGGTTTCCTATACCGGAAGTACACTTGCAGAGAGAAAGGGTTCCGTACTCGATTCGCTCAGGCATAAAAGGGACAACGATTTAGCCCTGGCCCAACTCTACTGTCAGGTTTTCCTACACCGGAAATACACTTGAAGAGAGAAAGGGTTCAGTACCTGATGGGCTCAAGCGCTATTGGGACAAGGACGCTCAGCTCGAGAACGCCTTGCTCTCAAAAGCGTGGCGTGAGACTCGAACTTGGACAAGGGGTACACGATGTCGGTGAATGACACCTCGGCTAAGAGGGCGAAAGAGCCAGGGTCCAACTCCTCTGTCGAGTTCTTCCCCTTAAGGAACCAGGCTCACGGATGAGAAACGGTTCGGTACCCAATGGGCACAGGCACAGCACGTCCAATTACACGAGGCAAGTTCATAGACAGTGGAACATCTCGTTCGAGTCAGACGAGAGCAAAACATCGTCTGGGCGAAGAGTCTCCACTACGCGTGCCTGGAGACAGATATAGAGGCGGTCACAGGCTAAGGGTAGCCTACCCGAATTGTCAAGGCATGCCGAAATCGGATGTGCTAGGCCTACAAGGCGCATAACGGTGGCACAACGTAATCACGCTCCCGGCGGAAATCGCACGGATATCCGTCATGGTTACAATGGAGCGAACGAAAAACAAACAAACAAACATACCCAGGAGACTTCAGCTTTTGGCATAGTGCAATGCCTATTGAAGGAGCGATTTACTCATAGGGGGTCTATAATTGTATAGATGACAGGATACAAAATTTCCAAAAGATAGTCTCAATAACAGATGTTTAAATGATTGATATTTTCAGCTCTGCCAGGTTTGAGGGATCACTTAATGTTGACCTGAATGAGATTACAATGAATCTTGTACCATTTCCTAAAATGCACTATTTGGTAGCAAGTCAGGTTCCACTGTACTCGACAGCCGATGTACAGCTATCAGCACGAAAGTAAGTACTATATTTGATTAGTTCTATAGTCAGTAATCACATTTATTATCTCCTCATCAAAATTTGACTGGAATCTTTTTCTTCTGCTTTCTGTCCTCATGTACCTTTCGGTGTTGAGGGGAGAATGAGTGTAGTCTTTTGCCCTTCTATTTGCCTCTTCTGCTGTTATATTTCCGAGTGTCTCTAATACACTATCTATCCACCTTTTACGAGGGCGTCCAATAGGTTGACTGTTTTTGTATCGTTTGTTAAGTGTTTATTGGATAATATTTTTCTCTTTCTGTCTGGTTATGTGGCCATACCATTTAACCTGTTGTTTCTGGATGTTTTCTATTGTTGACTTGATCTGTAATTGGATAGGAATAGGTATACAGCATTTTCTGTCATGTTTGTATCAATATGGAAATGTATTTAGAAGAAATAGACCAAATCTGTTTGCACAAAGTTATGAATCAACATCATCATACTCAAGACAGATTCATAGGTGCTCATCATCCCCCAGCAAATGTCGATCGGTGTATATATAGCTAGCATATCAGCTCTCAGAGTCTCTCAAACTTCTATCTGCAGCTTAAGTTTACCAGACTTATGTATAATGATGGTAGTGGTGGTGGTAGATGATGATAGTAGTGGTGGTGGTAGATGATGATGGTAGTGGTGGTGGTAGATGATGATGGTAGTGGTGGTGGTAGATGATGATGGTAGTGGTAGATGATGATGGTAGTGGTGGTGGTAGATGATGATGGTAGTGGTGGTGGTAGATGATGATGGTAGTGGTGGTGGTAGATGATGATGGATAATAATGATAGAACTCCATGAGAGTATAAGCTTGTCACTCTTATTTCCTGTGCCAGAGGTTGAAGTTTTAATTTCAGTTCCAAATTAGCGCTTCTCTGTCATTATTTTTATTGGGGTGATTTTCCAGAGCTTCTACAAGTCCCAGATAACTGTTTATGGGGAGATTTTCCAGAGCTTCTACAAGTCCCAGATAACTGTTTATGGGGAGATTTTCCAGAGCTTCTACAAGTCCCAGATAACTGTTTATGGGGAGATTTTCCAGAGCTTCTACAAGTCCCAGATAACTGTTTATGGAGAGATTTTCCAGAGCTTCTACAAGTCCCAGATAACTGTTTATGGAGAGATTTTCCAGAGCTTCTACAAGTCCCAGATAACTGTTTATGGAGAGATTTTCCAGAGCTTCTACAAGTCCCAGATAACTGTTTATGGAGAGATTTTCCAGAGCTTCTACAAAGCCCAGATAACTGTTTATGGGGAGATTTTCCAGAGCTTCTACAAGTCCCAGATAACTGTTTATGGGGAGATTTTCCAGAGCTTCTACAAGTCCCAGATAACTGTTTATGGAGAGATTTTCCAGAGCTTCTACAAGTCCCAGATAACTGTTTATGGAGAGATTTTCCAGAGCTTCTACAAGTCCCAGATAACTGTTTATGGAGAGATTTTCCAGAGCTTCTACAAAGCTCAGATAACTGTTTAACATAATGTGGCTGTAGGATGCAATGCCACAGACTGGACAGTTTTCTACTTTGAAGGAGACTTTGCCATGACTTTCTTGAAATCTTGAGGCGTGTTGATAGAAGATTTGAATCCCTCCTAGAAGTCATGGCATGGCTTTTCAGTAAAGCTTCATTTGCTCCCCTTTCAGACTTCATGAACATATGGGCTTTATGATTCCTGGTATAAACCGAGAAGTTTTGTATATATTTTTACGATTGATTTATGGATTTACTTATATACGGATAATATGCATACAGCATATTTCCAGACATTAGCGGTAGAAACGCACAAAAATGAGAGCACAAAAGTATTGCCAAATACCGGTAACAGAGGAAAAACTTAATGTACCAGTATAAACAGTCATTAAAATTCTCCGAAGTCAGAATTCTACTGGAAAAACAACATCGGTTAGGCGAAATTCGTGATGCCACTGTTAGTAGGCATAAGTCTACCACACAGAATTTCCTCCTTGTTGTCCAAAATACTATGTCTATCTAACAAAGAAACTTCAATATCAATTTCCACGTTAATTTGGTGTGCAAATCACATACATCGTGCATATATCTATAGCAACTATTGCTGTGTCATTAGTGTACATATGAATAATCTTCAAGAACTTCATTGTCACTTTCCACATCGCGATGTACATGTAAACACGAATAGGCAGCATGAACTCTGAACTATGTAAAGGTCACAGTTTTACATTAACCCTGGGCAGATGCGCACAAAACATTTTTTTGTTTTAAGTATCACCGGTAGGATCACAAGAATGGTAACACAGAATACATTCAAATAGGATTACAGGTAGCAGTAAAATGACTTACCAGTATGAAAATTAATTCAAATCCTTCAGTCAGAAACACTGAATTCTGAAATAGTTCACAAATTTCATCCTATGTCTCATATAGCATCACTGTCTGCAGGTACATTATCGACATCGTCCTCAAACATAGCGTCATCCCTCACTTTCAACAATTACTGATGGAGCACTGTTTGAAAGATCGTATTATCATTTTGGACTGAATATCTGACCACAAATTTTTTACCCATTTAGTAATTGTAATGATGTCAGCGTTTTTTTACGTTGCCACCTTGTGACATAGCTACATTGGATGACAGTACTGGTACTGGTGTTAATTTTATTTGATTTGAAGTCTGTCCTTAAATGATTCTAGTGGCTGCATGAAGAAGATAAGGCTCCCAGGAATTATATGTGGGTGCACACATGCCGACCTTTGACAGTTTGCCCATTCATGTGACTGTCTAGATACAGTACTATAAGACCTGTGTTTAGTGATGGTAAACAAGACATAAAAGGCCAATTTTTATTAATGTAATGATTATTTCCTTGCATTTCATTGGTTGGATATTTTTGGCATGCTGCTCCAAGTATATAAATTGTGACCAACGAAAACATGACAATAATCAAAAATGTAACGAATGAAGTCCTAATTAATTCTGTACAGAGGTCTTCTATATTGAAGGTCTCATACAAACATGCCACTTCAGGAATTTCAAAGTCAGACACTAAATTCTGAAACAGTTCACAAATTTCATCCTCTGTCTTGAATATCATCATTTAAAAAAAAAAAAAGCAGTCTTGCGTTTTTAAAAAAAACCTGGAAGGGAGGGAGGGAGGTGCAACCGAAATCAATAGGGAAAGGTGTCCTCTTTGTCCAGTCCCTTTTACAAAATAACTGTTTCCACACCTTTTCATTCCACAATGCACGATTTTAAGTCAAATCTAGAACTCATGTAAAAGTTGACCGGTTCATTGACCAGGCCTGAATTTAGCATAATGGTTGATGCTATCACTAACAAACCTGTGTTGCTGAAACTGCACTGAATGAATGAATGAATCTAATATCGGGAAACACTCCTGTACCTTGTGTTGGTTTTATTCGAATTTACATGACCCTGGGCAAAGGTCGCACTGTGTTATCCACGTTGTTGTATTTTATGTGAGTACAGGTGTATTAAGCTTATTTAATTCCTGCGTTCTTCTGGTGCTATCATATGGATGTGAGAGCTGGAAAAGTTCTTTATCTTCAGAAAAGAAACTACTGAGTTTCGAGAACAAATGTCTTCGTAGGATAACTAACACCCATTGGAATAATTAAATCAAATGATAAAATCAGAGAAGAGACAAATCACAACTTAATCACAGATGTTATCAGAAAACGCTGTTGATCCTACATCAGGCATGTCCTACGCGCAGACATCAACAGAATACACCACCAATCTCTTTACCTATAGGCAAAAGAGCCAGGGGTAGACCAAAAGAAACACTCAGAAGAACAATACTTAGAGAAAGTAAAACAATCAATATTCATACTATTCAAGAACTGCACAGAATAGCTTTGAACAGACAGAATTGGAGAGATCTGACCTCTGCTCTATGTGCTAACTTCAGCGCTAAAGGAAAATGAATGAATGACAGGTATGTTGGAATTGAAGAAATGACGCTGCGTCTTGCTAAAATTTGTGTTACCAGTAATGTCTTTTATGCAACATTTTACTTGTCCCTTTGTTCTTGTAATAACTGGATTCCACAGTATTATTATTTTTTTCCTACTTCGGCCTATAAACGGGTTTTCAATTTTGTTTACATTTTGAAAATTAAAATTACGTCCCCTGCTTATAAACAGATCGGCTTACAGATCGGCTTATACGGTAAACTGATTGGTATTATTTAATTGCAGCTTGGACCAAATGTTCTCAGATGCTTTTTCCAGTGATCATCAGATGTTGAAAGTTGACCCAAAGCGCAGTCTGTATCTGGCTTGTGCACTTATGGTCAGGGGCACTGTTGAGCTATCTGACATCAGAAGAAACATTGATAGGTATGCATTCCATTTTTCAATATTTTTCTGCATTCATTTTCCTATGCTCTGCAGTCTAAACAGGTAGGTGGGTTGCTTACATCAATTCATTCAGCAGGAAGTTCTTGCAGGTGTCTTACAGCTTTACTTTTAGTTTTGTCTCTTAGAGTCAGGTTTTAAGTTCTCAGATGATCACTGAGTGATACAGGTTCTCAGATGATCACAGAGTGATACAGGTTCTCAGATGATCACAGAGTGATACAGGTTCTCAGATGATCACAGAGTGATACAGGTTCTCAGATGATCACTGAGTGATACAGGTGCTCAGATGATCACAGAGTGATACAGGTTCTCAGATGATCACAGAGTGATACAGGTTCTCAGATGATCACAGAGTGATACAGGTGCTCAGATGATCACTGAGTGATACAGGTTCTCAGATGATCACTGAGTGATACAGGTTCTCAGATGTTCACAGAGTGATCCAGGTTCTCAGATGATCACTGAGTGATACAGGTTCTCAGATGTTCACGGAGTGATACAGGTTCTCAGATGATCACTGAGTGATACAGGTTCTCAGATGTTCACAGAGTGATACAGGTTCTCAGATGATCACTGAGTGATACAGGTTCTCAGATGTTCACAGAGTGATACAGGTTCTCAGATGTTCACAGAGTGATACAGGTTCTCAGATGATCACAGAGTGATACAGGTTCTCAGATGATCACTGAGTGATACAGGTTCTCAGATGATCACAGAGTGATACAGGTTCTCAGATGATCACAGAGTGATACAGGTTCTCAGATGATCACAAGTGATACAGGTTCTCAGATGATCACTGAGTGATACAGGTGCTCAGATGATCACTGAGTGATACAGGTTCTCAGATGATCACTGAGTGATACAGGTTCTCAGATGATCACAGAGTGATACAGGTTCTCAGATGATCACTGAGTGATACAGGTTGTCAGATGTTCACAGAGTGATACAGGTTGTGTTTTTTGGGATCATTTTCACATGAACATTTGTAAGTGTTGATTCAGCACTAATACCCAACACACCTATAGCATTTTTTTACACCTGTGTTCTTCTGTCTTCTTACGGATATAGATATTGGAATATTGGAATCAGAGTATTGGGTATGAGGTGATGGTATCTTCATTTTTCTCTCTTCTTACAGATATAGTTGTTGAAATCAGAGTATTGGGCATGAGTGGATATTATCTTCATTTTATTTTTAGTCAAACAAACTTGTCACTGAATTTGTACGTATAATCTTCATTTTCACTTAATTTTTAACCCAAATCTTCAATTATAGAATGAATTTTTTTTCAAAACCAAATTTGGTAAGTGTTTCTGAAATAAAACCCTACTTTCAAAATGTGTGTATGCAGGTTGCTGTAGAATATATTAATCAAACATTAGTGCTTAATTTTTTTTCTGTTTAAAAAAAAATATAAGCAGTATATGACAGCTCACAAGTCATATGACATTGGAAAGTGACACTTTGGGCACACATGGATAATACACATACTATTTATACATATTCGTACTACTGACTCACTATGAAACTTGTGTACATGCGTTTTCAAAGTCAGATGATGTTTAAAGATGCATACCCTAAATCGTTATTTCAGATTAAAGCCAAATCTTCATTTTGTTCATTGGAATCAAGAAGGTTGGAAAACTGGCCTGTGTTCAGTTGCAGCTGTCGGTCAACCTTACTCATTGCTGACCCTTGCCAACAATACATGCATCCATAATACTTTTTCTGAAATACGTGACCGCTTCAACAAACTGTACAAACGGAAGGTAATGTTTGCAACAACTGTAGAAAGCTTACATTATGATTGTTAATGATAATATAGCTCTAGTAGAGTTTGGTTTTCTTATTTTTGTTCTCTATACCAGGTAGTGGAACTTTACTTTTAGCTCTGGTAGAGTGTGATTTCTTATTTTTGTTCCCCATGCCAGGTGATGGAACTTTACTTTTAGCTCTGGTAGAGTGTGATTTCTTATTTTTGTTCCCCATGCCAGGTGATGGAACTTTACTTTTAGTTCCGGTAGAGTGTGATTTTCTTATTTTTGTTCCCTATGCCAGGTGGTGGAATCTTACTTTCTGGAAAAACCTTGTACAAGCCCAGTTGTCATCTAGGTAACACAACAAAAAGGCTGCAATGGAGGCAAAAGAAGCAAAGGAATGAACTGAATAAAGACTACTCAAATAAACAGCTTGTATAAAACTGGCAACTAAACCATAGAACAAAACAAAAGTCATTCCTCAGTCATGTCAATGAAATAAAAGACCTATAACTTCCCAGACAAGAGGTCCCAGACTACCCATGAACATCTGGATAATGTTTATGAGTGTGCTTTGATGAGAAAGGCTGTGGGCTATCACGAGCTACCTGCTCACAGTTAAAGGGATTATTTTCATTTTAGGTATATTATTTACATGTTTTTTTCCCATTTCATATTTTGTTTCATAGAGTTGAACTTTTTAGTATACTCTTTGTATGTTTGTATCATAGAGTTCAACTTTTTATAGGTGTACTCTTTGTATGTTTGTTTCGATCTCCAGAAATTATGAGCAGTAGAGCTCCTCAATCATTCTGTTCATTGGAGATTTCTCCAGTTTTATTTTATACATAGAAGACTTGGAGCTCACAGCTGTGTGCAATGCTCCAAGAAGAAACCTCTTTCTTAGAGGAGTTAAAAATGTATTGTACAGAGATGATGTGGGACTTCTAATAAAGTGAATGAAAGTAATTCGATCAAATGTTACTTATCACAAACTCCATGCTTTATTTATCATGCTTCTGTTTGATATTTTCTTTGACTTCATCTCATACAGTGTGCTATTCGATGTAGTATATGTGTGTTCCCATGAGGTTTGTCGCTGTTTGTCCATTATTTTTAATAATAATGAAGGCTTTGAAGTTAAATATCATCTGTTCTTCTGTTACATTATTAGTATGTTGTATTTACAGTTGATAGCATTTTAAGCATAATTTACCTATTTCCATTCATACTCATATTTGCCCTGTGTTGCTGCGGCCCCTATAGTTCCAGCTTGTTCCATCCTTGACAACAATGAGATTTGGACTGATAGTCTGACACAATAACTGTCCTAGTAAATCAAGTCTAAGAAAGCCATTTTTGGGCAGTAGTAACAACCTCAACTTCCATTTGCATACTAAGGATTAGTTGCCTTTTATACTCTACCATGATTGTGCCACTAGCACTAGCTATATACACCCCTCCTCCCTCCACAATGAAGACTTCTCCCCACTACACACAAATCCATAATGATATCAGTAAAGAGTTTATCCATTTTGAGGTTAGCGTTCTACTACATCAGTGAGACACAAGCTAATAGAGGGTTAGTTTTCTACTACATCAGTGAGACACAAACTAATAGAGGGTTAGTTTTCTACTACATCAGTGAAACACAAACTAATAGAGGGTTAGTTTTCTACTACATCAGTGAGACACAAACTAATAGAGGGTTAGTTTTCTACTACATCAGTGAGACACAAGCTAATAGAGGGTTAGCTTTTATTCTATCAGTAAGACACAAGCTAATAGAGGGTTAGCTTTTATTCTATCAGTAAGACACGAGCTAATAGAGGGTTAGCATTCTACTACATCAGTGAATCCCAAGCTAATAGAGGGTTAGCATTCTACTACATCAGTGAATCCCAAGCTAATAGAGGGTTAGTTTTCTACTACATCAGTAAGACACAAACTAATAGAGGGTTAGTTTTCTCAGTACTACCTTCTGAAAAATGAGCGTTCCAAGGGAGAGAAGAATGTTTATTTAATCTCTGCTGTGGTGATGGTCACTCAAGGTTTACTTTAGATTATGATAAATTAATTTTAGATCTCATTCAGACTTAAAGCATTTTCTGTTAAATTTTTTGAATTTTATATTCAATTCTATCTCTTCTAGGCTCACTTGCATCACTATACACAGGTAGAAGGAATGGAACTATCCGATTTCTCAGAGAGCTTGGAGTCCCTCAATGGTGTCATCGCAGAGTATTCTGATCTGGAAAGTACCCTTGGGCAACCAGTTGTTGTTGAACCACGACTCAAGATGTTAACATGATCAAGAACTTCAAATGTTAATGTTATCATGACTTCAGATGTTAACATAATCAAAAATTCCAATGTTGATACTTGATGCGGTCAAGACCACGTGAAGGATTCCGATTTAATCCACCATTTAGAAATGCACCAGCAGGATGTCTTTCCTTTTGAGGGACACTCTGTTGGCTCAATGGCCATGTACTTACAGCGGACATTGCATCCCAAAAGCAGACACTTTTTAATGAATAAAATCAAATTGTATTCATATATTGTATTATTGTCTGGTTCTGTGATGACCTGGTACAGATTCTCAGATGATCAATATACCAGGTTCAAACATAACCGCAGTCACCTGTGCATCCAAATCATTCAGCAAGCAATGGTAACTTTCTGAATGTGACTATATTACATAGAAAATCAAAATAGCAAAAAAATTGTTTTTTGGGGGGGAAAAAGAATTTCCCATCTTTTTTCATGCCACTGCTTCCAGTTAGACCTGTGTGACCTGCAATTGTGCCACACAATCACACAACATGATAGAATACTGGGTCGCTTATTTTTAATGGATGTATTCATCTTGTGTAGTATGTGTCTTTGTAGTCGACATCAGTGATGTTCTCGCCAATCTCTTTAACCATTCCTGACTTAGTGATTTCTCTATTGTCACAATAAGAGAAACAACCTAATACCACCTGCCCTCCAGACTTAGTGATTTCTCTATTGTCACAATAAGAGAAACAACCTAATACCACCTGCCCTCCAGACTTAGTGATTTCTCTATTGTCACAATAAGAGAAACAACCTAATACCACCTGCCCTCCATTAAACCTGCAAGACCACCTAAGTATAATAGACACACACAACAGGCAAGCAATTTGGAATGAAAATCAACATGGACAAAACAGAAGTAATGAATATTGCAAGAGAAAAGGAGAACATCAACATACAGATAAATAATAAACAACTAAAACAAGTAGATGAATTCAAATATCTGGGCAGCACATTGAGATATGACAACAAACAAGAAGCAGAAATAAACGCAAGATGTGATAAGGCCTGTCAGGTCATTGGTCAATTAACACCTTTACTAAGAAACAAAGATATTACACTAGAAAACAAGAAAGCACTTTTCAACACCATTTTATTTTACCAATGTGTGTTATCAGTGTCAAACTTGGATATTGGATTCTAGAAAAATACATAAGATTAACACGACTGAAATGAAATGTGTGAGACGTATGATTGGAGTTAGTTTGAGAGACAAAATAAGAATGAAGCACTAAGGAAACAATTAGGGATCAAGTCGACAATAGAATACATCCAGAAACAACAAGTTAAATGGTACGGCCACATAACCAGACAGAAAGAGCAAAGTATTATCCAAAAAAACACTTAACAAATGATACGAAAACAGTCGACCTATTGGACACCCTCGTAAAAGGTGGATAGATAGTGTATTAGAGATACTCGGAAATATAACAGCAGAAGAGGCAAATAGAAGGGCAAAAGACCGTACACTCACTCTCCCCTCAACACCGAAAGGTACATGAGGACAGAAAGAAGAAGAGAAGAGAAGCAACTCCCATCTAATTGTTGATTTGATGAATCTAAAATTATCTTTAAAAGTGTCTTATCACACTCAGACTTGGCAGATCAAAAGAAAAATGAACAGTCTCACATAAAACTATATCAATACCCGGTAATAATTTAATACTTATACATTTTATTATTCTACTGACCATTTTCGACGGTCATAGAATTTCCTTTACAACCTTGACGACCAACTTAGATGATCGTTGAAACCATTATTATAAGAATTTAAGGAAATATTCAGAAATACAACAACAAACAGGTTGATATTGCTGAAACAATGAAACTGTCATCTGTTCTCCAATACATGCCATACTCAGGCAGAATATGTATGCCCTCTTAATATGTATGCTATCATAATATAGAAACGAACATTTTATTTTACTGGCAGTTACAGATGTCCGGCACGTCGTCTTTACTTGCTTCGTTCTTGGTGTAATGTTACATACAAATTTGTCTGATCGACTGCAAATTGATAAAACTCCCTACTCCACTGTTATACTCTTTATATATTTTTGTATATCTATCTACCTTAAGGTGCACAGTCTTACTGCATTATCCCATTCATTATACAGTGGAATCCTTCTTTAACATATTCTTTTATAACAAATTTCCTTATTTAACAACACTTTTCACAATGCCCAATTGTATTGATACTTTGTTGTTTGTACTGTGTATAGCTAATTTCTGTTACATGCATATTTTCTTGGTCCTGACCAAGTTGTTACAATGAAATTTGACTGTATCTTGTTATGGAAGAATAAATCATTAAGAAATATAACATAATAAGACTCATAACCCATCAGAGTTATAAGATCTATAACACAATCCACAGCCATTTGAACAAACATAGACAAAATGATGGATGGATGTAGGCAAGGATCCTGCAATCAAAATAACAGCAACACTTTAGAATATTTTATTTTATATGTTTATTTGTAAGACACTCATGTTTCTAGCATTATAAAATGTGAGACAAAAAAAAAGGTTGAATCTCTTAACTTACACATGCAAGAGCTATCTCAGTATGGAATGATGTGTTTTATTTCTTGATGATGATGACAGATTCAGAGAAAGTATGTATTGTCACTCGTTCCCTGTGCCAGGCGGTGATGAGTAGTTTCATTGATCATTGTTTCATTGACATTTTTTTAATAGAGGTTTAGTATAACTCTTGCAACTCTCAGTTGATTTCTTTACTCAGTATGGCTGTAGCGTACATTGCCATGAGCTGGTCAGTCTTCTACACCCTAGGGACATTGCTGTTACTTTTTTTACAATCTCGAGGCAAGTTACAGATAAAAGAGTTGATTCCATCAGTTCAAGCATGGGTCTTCATCACAGCAGAGTTTATGGGGTGAGTTAGTCAATCCCACACTCAACCTTGTTAGTTGCCTCTTACAACTTGCATGGCATGGGACAGTGTTACTATTCTTTGTTCACCTTTAGGACCCTGGCAACACATGGACACTGCTGACACGCAATCCCTGCTGCACACATACCCTGGTGACACACAGGCCCAGCAGCACACATACCCTGGAAATACACAACTCCAATGGCACATGTACCCTGGCAGCACACAGAACAGACTAGCAACACAAGGTCTGAGCATGACACAAACCCTGGCACCTCACAGCTCCGAGTAGCACATTGACCCTGGTAACACATGAACCCTGGCAGAACACAGCTTTCAGTAGCACATGGACCCTGGCAGCACACAGCTACCAGCAGCACATGGACCCTGGCAGCACACAGCTACCAGCAGCACATGGACAGTGCTTTAGTTTTATGAAGTTGCTTTTCAATAGTTGAAGTCTCCACATTTTTCTGTAACAGTATACTAAGTTGGTGCAGTAGTAGAGCTGATAGTGAGCTCGCCTCGTATATTCAATTTATTGAACTAGGGGGTTCAAACACCAACCAATCACACTGTACTGGCGATATGATTGGATGTATTTGTGGTGCTTCAAAATTCACTAATAGTTGATTAGCAATATCCTGTACAGAATACACTTCAGTTATTAATAGTATAGTAAGGAAGATGTAGTGGACAGCAGCATCATGCTGATTGGAAGGAGTGTTCGAACAAATGCAAGAGAAGAAAACAAAAATATATAAGAATTTAATCTTCTCTGTATTGTTTTTTTCCTACTTCTGTAAGGCTTTTTTAAAAATGATTTTGAGTGGTTTTTTTGGTTTGTACATGCTTTCATCTGAAGAAGTTGAGAGGTATTATTAATTAGGCTGAATATGTGTATGTCAGTGGTGTATAATTTATTATCATTTTACACAAATAAAGATCTATTTTCAAAACATCTGACTTTTAATCTGTGGATTTGTTGTGCAACTTTTGTTCACATATAAACCACATGCATTTCAATGTATTAGTGAGCTTGTGAAAATTGTATGTATTCTACAGAATATAATAATAACAACAATAATAATATTAATAATATAGATAACCATTAGAGTTTCAAGGAAACTGTCAGCAGTTTATCTTTCAGTCTCTATTTCTAAGTTTCAAGTGAGGTCAGCAGTTTATCTTTCAGTCTCTATTTCTAAGTTTCAAGTGAGGTCAGCAGTTTATCTTTCAAAATTCAACAATCGTTGATTTTGATTAGTTGATTAGGAGCACATTGAAGCATTGGCCTAAACAAGTTGGTTAAACAGCCTTATCTTCAACTATATGAACAGTTGAAAAATCATGCCTGGACCATTCCTTGATGTTATCATACTCAGATTTTCTGTCCCAACTTCTTCTCCTTTCACTCTCACCTGTACCCTGCTTTGTAATCTGTGAAAATTAATGGTGTCTCGCTAAATGTCCAAACTATACAAGCATATCATATACCATACCGAGCTAGTGGAATGTTAAATCATTCGTCCGCTGTTCAGCAAACCCAAGTTTTTAATCCACTCATCATTCGTGGTTTGAAATAAAAATGACTCCAGTGATTCACCCAGGAAGTACAGTACCAAGTTTCATGCTCTGGGAAGGTCGAGAAATGGTACCTTCGCTACTAAGCAAGTGGCGTAGTTGATGCTAGTTTGGCAGCTGCAGGTCAAACACTAACTAGGCAGCTGTGCACTTATGGGAAACCATTTACAATAATGCTGGTTCATAACTCACATTACCTTTACCACACAAGCTTACACCATTTCACCATCATCATAAAAGCTTCATGCTAGCTTGTTTATTATGTCTACTACAAGTATATCCATTGTATGTTTTCTGGAACAAATTCTATCACATATCTGTAACACTTGTATTCAAATTCCCCCTAGTAATACAGTGGAATCCATCAACAGCTCATATGTTAATCACAGATTTCCTTATAAAACAACAATTTTATAAATCCCAATTATAAGCCTATGTATTCTTTATTGTTTATAGTGCATATATCGAATTTCTGTTATTACATAAATGTTTTGTTGGGTTGGTTCAGGCCCAAGTTATTATAATGGAATTTGACTGTACAATTCTTCCTGGAAATTTTGAGAACCATGTTGTGCCAATGTTCCAATTGAACATTTTAATGGACAAAGTTTAGCTTGATGGTATCCACTCAAATATTCTCAGCTTTGGTTGACTATGCTTGCATTGACTTTTTATGTTTTATAAAGTACTCTTTCTAAAATAATTAGAGTCGAAAATACAGAGTTAGGACTAATTTTGATGGAAGTACAGAATGATTGTTCTAATAGTTTACATATTATTTCATGATAATTGAAATAGTTGCTGATAGCTGAAATAGTTGCTGATAGCTGAAATAGTTGCTGATAACTGAAATAGTTGCTGATAACTGAAATAGTTGCTGATAGCTGAAATAGTTGCTGATAACTGAAATAGTTGCTGATAGCTGAAATAGTTGCTGATAACTGAAATAGTTGCTGATAGCTGAAATAGTTGCTGATAACTGAAATAGTTGCTGGAAGACAAGAGTCAAGACTTTGAGATGTAAACATGCTGATTCATCACAAGTGATGGTGACTTTGTTACATTCACTTTGTGAAGTTAATTAGAGGCATGTCCTTGCCACCAGCTAAACCCTTTCACCCACTGAAATATTGCAATTGATCAGAATACTTTGGACCTAGCATATGCTGCAATGGAAAATGCAAAGCAAAATTACAGGCAAGACTGGAGATAGCTTTAGCTTCTATGACTAGGCTAAACTTAATTTGGAAAAGCAATATCAGTTTTAGAGTGAAAATAAAACTTTATAAATCACTAGTGTTTTCTATTGTGTTGTATGGTTGTGAAAGCTGGACACTCACTGGAGACTTGGCGAGATGATTACAGGCATGTGGATACAAATTTTACAAATCTCCTATAGAGAACATAAGACAAATGTGAATGTAAGAAATACAATAGTAGTTTGTACAGGTCTACAAGAACCACTACTTTCAATGGTGAAATGATGAAAACTTGCATAGTTTGGACATCATTTCTTGTCAGAAACAATACTACAACATCATTTCTTGTCAGAAACTACTACAAAATCATTTATGAAGTTGCTTTTCAATAGTTGAAGTCTCCACATCTCGTTGCCATCCCTGCGCTATGGAGACGGTGCTTAATGAAATATAGACATCTATTTTGTTTTTTATTTTGTCGTTTTCTGTTGTTTGTCTCTTGAAAAAGGTTCAATTTGAGCCGATACGTGGAGAATTGTCCTGTTTAGTTTTATTGTATGTTTTTTTATATATACTTTTTTAAATATATTTTTATTAATAGGCTAGGTAAGTGTTTTAGTAACCTGTTTACCTCATTTTGCGTTACAAAATCATTTCTTGTCAGAAACAATACTACAACATCATTTCTTATCAGAAACAATACTACAAGGAATAGTTGATCATGGAAGAAGCAGAGGATGACAAAGAAAAGTATAGACAACATCAAGGACTGGAAATGACAAGATATTTTCTCCCATGTCTACATCATTGAAGATAGAAATCACTGGAGGACTCTATTGTATGTTTATGCCTCCGATGTGGTACCCCTACAACCATGGCAGATTTTTAGGTATGTCCTTGTCTATTAATTTTTCTTGATTCTTGATTACAAACTGGCTTCACAGCACGTGGGGCATTCCCATAAGTGCTTCACCCTCCGCTCCAGCAGCCATCAGTATGTAGACCCAGAGTCCCGGTCAGGTGTTGATTGTGTGATCTTCGGGACTTTCCAAGAAATTTACTTTTCCTTCCCTCACCTCTAGATACTGCCAATTTATTACATTCTCTGTATGTGTACGTTCTCAGCCTCATTGACATCTTCATCTTGAAATTAATTTATTACTGTCTTCACTAAGTCTGCTTTATCTCTTCTCAGAAATGTGCCTTCTTTCATCAGGCTGCAGTGCCTGCCAATAAGTCGACTCTCTCATTTTCTCTGACCCCAGTATCACCATGGCAGTATATCTATGTAATGCTCTGGACAATTTAGTTTTTCAATAAGTCTCACCATTCTTTTCCCAGCAAGAACTTTTCTATCTTGCGCAGCATGCTTTGAGAGTCTGTGAGTATTACAGAGTGTGTTGGTGTATCCGTTATCAACCAATTAAGTGCTGCCATAACTCACTCTATCTCCATCCACATGCTCGATATGACAGTTGAACATGCGGAAGATTTCTCAACCAACTTCGCGCTGTTTCTGTAGGCAACAAAACCCCAACCACTTTTATTTATGTCTATGAATTTGTTGATGGCTTATATGCACTGTACAAAGATCCTTGGACAGGTTGGAAACGTTGTGATCACTTTAGAAGGTGTTTGATATGCCCATGTATTTCTAGCTAGTTCTGTTTTTGAGCTGCCGAATTTATCTTTTTTTCACAAGATGCTGCACCTGTTTTTATTGCAGAGTGCTATGTAGTTTTGTTTTTATTGCAGAGTGCTATGTAGTTTTGTTTTTATTGCAGAGTGCTATGTAGTATTATTTCATGCAACATCTTCTTATGGTTTATGCTAGAAGGTTTTCAGTAAGAATACAGAGAAATGGACTGTTTTCTCCCAGCAACAGAGACATACATTTCATCTCAAGTCATAACTGTATATTTTCTCTAACAGAGAAAATACATTCAGCAAATCTATACATTCTCCTACAGTAGAAAAGGTACAATGGTCGCAGTTCAACCCCCATTCTTTTATGGGGAAAAACTTGAGAGAATCATTGACACACCACAGAGCACCGGAAAATGCACCTTCGATGAACATGACAGTGCATCTACTAACAGTGCCACAGCTAACAACACAACCACTGTTTACACACCATCACAAGAAATTAATGCCATGAGCCTGCCTACAAATGAGATGACAACAGAGGAATTTCTGCAAGTAATACTCAATGATTGACAAATTTGATACCATTTTCTATATAATATTTATTTCAGATTGCACTACAACTATTTATACTATGACATCATCATTTGTTGTGTGTAAAATTTGGCATGAGATTATGATCAAAGACATGAAAACAAACAAACCTGAAAAACTTTCTTTCTCTTGATGGGCATTGGGGGTGGAGGGTTGAATTTCGACCATTGTACTGTAGAAAATTATAAACATCTACTCCACTACATAAACTATACAAGCATACAATACTGGTGTCACCAGAGTAATTGAAAATACAAAACTTGGATGATAAAATGCATTCATATCATGTCCACTCTAGTCTTTCAAAGTTAAACATAGCCCTTTCAGAGTTAAAACATAGCCCTTTCAGAGTTAAAACTTAGCCCTTTCAGAATTAAAACTTAGCCCTGTCAGTTAAACATAACTCTTTCAGAGATAAAACATCCCCCTTTCAGAGCTAAAATGTAGCTCTCTTCTGTAAGATTGTCTGACATTCTTTAGTAACATAACTGCCTGTTTCATCATGGATAACTCTTGTGCTATCCGTCTTGTCGTCAAACTTGGCTGGACATAAATAACTCTCTGGACAATTGCATAAAAATTGAACCTGTAAGATGAAGAGAAGAGAGAATGCATTCACTGTGCATTAACTAATATTGTCACATTTCTAGATAATTAGGTGAAAAGAAGGGAGAATGCATTCACTGTAGATTAACTAATATTGTCACATTTCTAGATAATTAGATGAAAAGAAGGGAGAATGCATTCACTGTAGATTAACTTTTTCTTTCGTTCACTTGAAACATGTCTATATCTGTTCTTCTGCGTTCATTCTCAAACTCCTGCAGATTAGCAGGATGTAGTCCGGAGAATGGAATGCGTTGTGTCATGGTTTACAGCATTGCTGTGATATCTGTGCCTTTGGCCTGACACATCCGACTTCAGCATGGCTTTGGGTCACTGACCCTATTTGGAATGGGACAGCCAACTCCATCGAATAACCTCCTTAGTCGCCTTTTACGACATGCGTGGAAGGTAAACAGTGTTGCTATTCTTTGCTTCCCTTTCGGGCCCCGGCAACACACAGGCATCTACATCTGTGATTCTGTATGGTTTAACTAATATTGTCACATTTCTATATAACTCTATGAAGAGAAGTGACAATGGATTCTCTGTAGATTAACAAATATTGTCACATTTTTGGAGATTTAGATGAATAGAAGGGAGAAGGCATTCAAGTTGGATTAACTAATATTGTCAGGTTGCAAAGGGTCTCGCATTGCTCTCGTGCGACCCAGGGTTAGCAGATAACCAAGATCCTAAAAGTACCTCCTCATGGTGTACCTCGGTAACAGAAATACAGCTGCTCTTGTTAACACTTCCTGGCTAACACTTTTAGGCTTGTGTCCATGGATGCGATAGATGGAATGAGAATTGCTTGCAGAGAGACAGGAAATATCTCAAAAGCCTCTACGTCATTACATCCAACATATACAGGGCATTTGTACTTTGCGACTTGGCCTGCTTAAAGAAGTCACTGGATGACTGTGTGTATTGATGCATCCAATGTGGTACCCCAACGACAGGTTACGAGTTTATATATATATATATATATATATATATATAGATAGACAGGTGTTCAGCAGGCTTCATTACAGCAAAGATCATGGCTAGGATAGGATAGACCACCTCATTTTTTGCATCTTACAGCATGCATGGCAGTCTTATTATTCCTTGCTTCCTTTCTCGAACCTTTATAATAAACGGATAGTGTATATTGGATAAATCAATATAATATTTGTGGATTGTGTTCATAGTTTAACAGTTGAAGAAAACAGACAAGAAAACAGACAAGAAAACAGAACATCAGTAACAATATTACCTCAGTGACTTTATCAGTGGATTTCCTTGTATCTATATACATTTTAGCGCAGACACTGGCATCATTAAGAGTCTGAGATGGGACTGGGCACTCGTCCTGTAGGAGAATAATTGTCAGGTTCAGTCAACTAATAATTTCTACTGTCTTCAATGGTTCTCAAATAAGGTGGGTTGTGGTTAGGGTTCACAGTTGTGGTGGAAAGAGCGCATTGTGTATCTAGTTTTCAATTGTGGGGGGGAAAGGGCAAATTTGTATCAGATTCTTAATTTAGGGAAGGGGGGGGGGATTGTGTAGTATCTGGTTCTCAATTTGGGAGGGAGAAAAATTGTATATCGTTATATATATTTTGGTTAATTAATGTAAATATTATATCAATAATTACTTTAAATATTTATCTGTTAGGGTTAGTTATGTTTTAAATTTTATATTTCAATTAATAAATTATAAACATTAACAGATAAACATAGCCAAGGGAAATAATCACATATGTAGGCACTAATTCTAAACCAGTTCCAACATGAATATGGGCAAAATTATTGACTTTATTATAATTTTTGTTAGTAATAGTCAGTATTTGTAACATAAATTTTTTAAATGTTTTTCCACTGCTGTATCTCATTTCTATCTATCATCTCTCTCTGTGAATCTTCTCACTTCACTAAACTGTCTGTGTTCTCTGTGAATCTTCTCACTTCACTAAACTGTCTGTGTTCTCTGTGAATCTTCTCACTTCACTAAACTGTCCTGTGTTCTCTGTGAATCTTCTCACTTCACTAAACTGTCCTGTGTTCTCTGTGAATCTTCTCACTTCACTAAACTGTCCTGTGTTCTCTGTGAATCTTCTCACTTCACTAAACTGTCTGTGTTATCTGTGAATTTTCTCACTTCACTAAACTGTCTGTATTCTCTGTGAATCTTCTCACTTCACTAAACTGTCTGTGTTATCTGTGAATTTTCTCACTTCACTAAACTGTCTGTATTCTCTGTGAATCTTCTCACTTCACTAAACTGTCCTGTGTTCTCTGTCCTGTGTTCACTAAACTGTTCTGTAAACTGTCTTGTATCCTATTTTCTCCTTGATTTTCTTTCTATGATACAGTCAAATCCCATTATAGTTACTTGACTTTGGCCGACGAAATATGTATGTAATAACAAAAATTCACTATATACAATGCAAACAATAAAGAGTAAATATAATTTGGATTTTGAAAAATGTTGTTAAATAGGAAAAATTGTTATAACAATATTCGTTATAGAGGGATTCCGCTGTATCTTCAGTTCCCCCTCTCATTTTGTTATTTTTTTTTATTTTCTTGTTCTCACATCTTCACTGTTTTTTTTCTCAGGTAGTATGAGCAATAATACTCTTGTATCTGTTTTTGCTAATGCTAAGAACCTTTATTTTTCCGGTTGCAACATGCGGTTGTGAAACATGGACCCTAAGTAAAACTGCGGCAAAGAAGATTAATACCTTTGAGATCTTTGCTAAAGAGATACTGCAGAAAGATACTTAGAATATCATGGAAAGAAAACAAGAGAAACTCAGATATTATAAACACATTGAAGATGCTAGAGTGTTGGTTACCAAACACAATAGCAAAAAGAAAACTACGCCTGTTTGGTCATATAAATAGACACATAATATGTACTTACTTCGCAAAACTAGATACAATAAAGATACACAACTGTTTAGAAAGATAAATAATGGAAGGCATAGCACCTGGCTGTAGGAGAAAGATCAAACCGAGAAAACGATGGACTGACGACATTAAAGATAACATTAATATGTAATTCATTGGAAAATGCAAGTCGCTTGGCCCAAGACAGAAGGGTTCAGGGAGAGATAACGTTTTAGAAAGAATACTTCACATGATATCTTTTTTGTGCGGAAGGAAGGGGGGGGGGGATTTCTTCATACCTTTGTTTCATACACATAAGCCTCTCTCTCCCAGCGGTGTACAATGCTTTAAGAAAACACCAACTCCCAGCGGTGTACAATGCTTTAAGAAAACACCAACTCCCAGCGTTGTACAATGCTTTAAGAAAACACCAACTCCCAACGGTGTACAATGCTTTAAGAAAACACCAACTCCCAGCGTTGTACAATGCTTTAAGAAGACTTCTACTCAGAAGGGATATCATTGTGTGTAGGCCCAGATGAAATGATGTGGGCTTCCAGAATATGAAAGAATTATTATATAATCATTCCATTATAAAAACCTATGGCACATCTCTATGTAGTTTTATCATTGCATGGCGGTTGGTTTGGCCACTGGTTAGACCTGCACGAGGTACTCACTCTCGAATTCTCCTTATATCTGTTCTGTTCTCTCTGTTAACTGGATCTCTTACCTTCTCAATATCATCACTTTTCCTCTCTAGATGTTCACAATTTCTCCCTGTATCTTAACACACACGCTATATGTGTATCTTAACACATACACATGGGGGTTACCATACGTCCGGGTTTTCCCGGACACGTCCTCTTTTTATTCCCCTTCCGGGTGTCCGGGCAGCTTTCCAGAAAAATGGCGTTTGTCCGGTTTTTTTCTCCGTCCCCGATCGATCGATACTTTCTTACTTACTTTTCTGTGCTATATACTTTAATCTATTATGTATCGTGAAATAAACACGCGCGCCAGCTATATTTAGCGCAATGTTAACACGGAACGAGTGTTTTCTCTGATGCAAAGACACTGGACAAAGGAAAGAGATAAGTTGCTCATTGAATCTGTCACAGGAATTCTGTTTTTGCAGCATAACTTGAAGCATATATCATGCAACGAATTTCACACATATCTCAGCAGCCAGCCTAACTTGTTGAAGGCCATCAGTTCTTCAGAGAAATACACTTGGGCTCATCCCCGGCGCAATCTATGATCCCGTCAATTTCCTCAAATGCGGACGATTTTGATGATAATGACTCGGAATGAGATACTTTCACTACTGTTTGGTAAACTTCAGTAATTTAGTTACTAACTTACTGTTTATTTTCAGTCAGCTAGTGTAGTGCAATGAACACTCAGTTAATACAAGTTTATAAACCGGCGCTAACCCTAACCCTAACCATAAGAACAATATTTTATGTAGTTTAACTTTAATTTTATTTGTGCAACACTTAATATTGGCCATATTTGGTGAAAATTTAGCGTAGGCCTATCCTCGTTTTCCATCTGACAAAATGATAACCCTACAATAAGGGTGCCCTGGATTTAAAGGCGCACGTCGAAACGTCCTCTTTTTCCATCTGAAAATTATGGTAACCCTACACACACTATATATCTTCACACACACTATATAGGCCAGTGTATTCCAACCTTTTATTAAACAATACCCCAAGTATTTCTAAAACTCTGATGTCCCCCTATGTAACATATACATATTTTTTATATTGAAAAATAGAATTATTCCCTAAATTAAGCCTAAATACAACTTGCTTGAATCATTCAAAAGTCATTGAATTTTCATTGAAATAATCAAACTGCCCCCCCCCCCCCGTGAGACGTGGGCCCCATACTGGGGAATACAGATATAGGCCTATATATCCATCTTCACGCACTCTTTCTTTTATCCAAGTATTCGTTCAGAAACTCCTGCTGGTTAACGTGAGGTATTTCAGAAAACGAATTCTTTCATTTAGGCATATGCTTTACAGTTTGGCTGCAATTGACATAATTTGACCTGGCAGAACCGACGTTTGGGTCACTTAGACAGCCAACTCCTTTATAACACCTCCTGAGTCGTCTCATATGACAAGTTATATATGACATGTTACATATGACAAGTTATATATGACATGTTACATATGACAAGTTATATATGACATGTTACATATGACAAGTCATATATGACATGTTACATATGACAAGTTATATATGACATGTTACATATGACAAGTTATATATGACATGTTACATATGACAAGTTATATATGACATGTTACATATGACAAGTTATATATGACATGTTACATATGACAAGTTATATATGACATGTTACATATGACAAGTTATATATGACATGTCACATATGACAAGTTATATATGACATGTTACATATGACAAGTTACAGTATTGCTTTTCTTTGCTCTCCTTTTTAGGATCTGACAACTCATGGGAGAAATCCCTGAATCAAATATTTCTAAATCTTCTCTCTTTATCGGTGCCCGTATTGTCACCGGAGCCTGGATTTCTAGTGCAGTGTGCAAACAATAGGGCTATTGTGTTCTTTCCAGGCGTGTTGTAGGAGAAAGAAAGTTTGGCGATAAGCATAGGCCCTACGTTTCAGTTTCTTGCTTTTGTTTGATATCAAATAGGCATAATCTCCATGGATGTCTTCTATCAAATAATCCCCATGGATGTATCCGGGTATCGTATCAGTTACACAGCTGAGAAGAACATGCGCATTAGTCAGAAATACTATGAACTGTCAAAAGCTACCTACTCACTGACTAAATGGAGTAATTTAATTCATCATCATTTGTTATCGTTGCTCTTTCGCTGTCTTTAATATTTTTTTAAAAAAACATAGAGGATTGACCACATTGTACAGGATCACCGCCTGTCGAGAGTACCACTCATAACACGTAACTCCGTAGCTTCACGCAATAGGCCTAATCCCCAGGGATCGCCCGTGTGTTGCCGGGGTCCGAAAGGGGAGCACATAATAGCAACTCTGTTTACCTTCCATGCATGTCGTAAAAGGCAACTAAGGAGGTTATGGGATGGAGGTGGCTGTCCCATCCCATATAGGATCAGTGACCCAAAGCCATGCTGAAGTCGGATGTGTCATGTCGAAAGGCGCAGATATCGCAGCAACTCTGTAAACCATAACACAACTCATTCCGTTCTCCGGACTACATCCCGCTAATCTGCAGGAGTTTGAGAAGGAACGCAGAAGAAGAAGAAGATCCCCAGGGA
The DNA here is from genome assembly GCA_034231615.1 of Meghimatium bilineatum. NCBI lineage: Eukaryota > Metazoa > Mollusca > Gastropoda > Stylommatophora > Philomycidae > Meghimatium > Meghimatium bilineatum. The sequence goes on along the minus strand of CM067319.1, from coordinate 73,594,511 downwards.
TGTCAGAAAAATAAATAACTTTGTAAGTAACACGTCACAAATCAGGTTCGAACCCACGAGATCTTGAGCAGAAAGCTGATCCACTGTGTCAATTACATGTAATCCTCTCCATGTTTTTCACATACATTACCTTTTCACATTGGTAGAAATACTTCCAGATCAAGCCTTCTTTCTTCCAGCCAAGTATCTTAAAGCTTACATCACTCTCGCACACACAGCGAGGGTTGCTGATGTAAGGTTCCCAAGTTTTCACATCTGTCTCAACGATTGCCGCCATCTCTCCAGGTCGACAGATTTTCTTCTCGTGGAAAACTGGGGTACAGAATCTGTACAAAACAGCCCAGTGAGCTGCGGCAAAATTGTAGAAATTTATCAAATTAATAAAAAAAACTTAGGTCTATAATACAGTTATGGGAATTTGCCATGTCAAGGAGAGATGGATACAACTAGAAATTTAACGTAACAAAAAAAGAATGTAAAACTATGAAGAAACTTGACATTAAAATCAAAGATAAAACTATGAGGAATCGTGAGATGTGGGTATATAGAAGAATAGGGAGAACATCATGGAAAGAGAAGAAAACAAATAAAGAGGTGCTAAAGACACTTAATATGAAGAAAGAACTACTAAGAGAAATAAAGATCAGGCAAATAAAATACTTTGGACACATTAAAAGACATGACACCCTATTGAAGACCTTACTTGAGGGTAAAGTCAAAGGGAAGCGAGCAAGCGGTAGGCAGAGATACAAGTGGGAGAGTAACATTACACGATGGACAGGTTACAGTCTAGCAGAGTGCACCACCAAGACAAGATACAGGAGATGTTGGAGATACGTTGCAGCCAACCTTCGTTGCGGAGACGGCACTTGATGATGATGATGAGATGTAAAAAAACAAATAGGGACCTATAAAACTATGAGAAATCTTGACATATCAAAAACTAATGTAAGACTATGAGAAATCGTGAAATGTGAAAAAAAAAGAAATGTAAACCTATTAAAAACTGGACATTTCAGAAGCTCATAAACATTTCAACTATGAAAATATTTACATGCCAAAAACATAGGTAAAGATATAAAAACTTGACATGTAAAAAACATAGATACAACAAAGGAAATTTCACTTGTTAAAATATGAATATCGGTAGCTCCCTTAAATGAGTGTCTGAGACAAAGATAAACAGGATTTATTATTATTTATAATTCACATTCTGTGATTCGTACGATACAGACTGGATAGTTGGCAAACCTGTGGATAAAAGCCTGTGTTGGGGGAATTAAAATCCTACAAACCACCGCCTCTCGTACCGATGTTAGCCTACCTGTTTTATTTTCTCTATGAGCACCACTTCGATGAGGACACACGTAATGTGGCTTTTTATCTAAGATTTCTAGAATTAGGAATATTGTAACATCACAGATTTACTGAATATAACAACAGACAGGATGTAATAACAGAGAGATATGCATAATGTAGCAACCTAATGTAACAACAAACAGAAAGTAACAACAGACTGAGGTCTAGACAAAATGTAACAACTGAGAGACTATGAGACAGGCAGTATGTCACAATAGACAGTATGCAGGAACAGACACAATGTAACAACAAACAGAGAAACAGACAGTATTGCGGAGATTGAGATGAACAACAGACGGAGATTACGTAACAATAGGCAGAGAGACAGGCAGAATGTAACATCAAACAAAGAGACAGACAGTAGGTAATAACAGGTAGAGAGACAGACAAATTGTAACAACAGATCGAACACAAAATGTAACAGCAGATAGAAACAGACAGACAGTAACAACAGACATAGTGAAACAACACACAGAATGTGACAACAGATATAATGTAACGACAGACAAAGAGACAGACTATATGTAACAATATGCCGATACGGAAAGAATGAGATAACAAACCTAGAAACAGACACTAACCGGTATAGTATATCAATGGACAGAGAAGAACAGTACTGGAAATAACACCAGCCAAAGTTTGGTGAGGAGATGAAATGTCATCTGATATTTTATGACACCAGGCAAACATCGATCAATAAAATGACATCGCAGGTACGGTGACAGACTCGGTGACCTGTCAAGATTAAATAAGTCTAGCAACGGACATTAGGCTACACTTGATTACTTCTCCTCAGCAGAAAATGAGTGGATGAGACTAGAAAAGGAGTACAATATTGAGAGGATCAGACTTAAAAGAGGTGGGGATGGAATTGGCCGTAGCCATCGTATATTATCGTATGTCATAAAAGAACTCATATTTCAGTTAACTTTATCAATATTTCAGTTAACTTTATCAATATTTCAGTTAACTTTATTAAACACTTCTTTCTACAAAAATTAGCATTCAGTTTAGATGTTTCTGGTTATTGTTTCTCTGGGGACATTTGGAAAATGCAAAAAAATATGTTCCTTGTTGTGCCTGGAGACATTTGGAAAATGCAGAAAATATGTTCCTTGTTGTGGCTGCAAAGGCTTTACTTTTCTATCTTTCCAGACAAGGGTGTGCTTTTTGTTTTATTGCAATCCATGGCGGTGGCGGATGTAGTTAGAAGGAATAAAGTGAGTCACAGAGCGTACAAGCAATTTCGGGACAAATTATGCTATCGTGTGTTGTTGTGTGTCTTCTCTTCTGTTGTGTGTTGTTATGCCTTCTCCTCTGTTGTGTGTTGTTATGTCTTCTCTTCTGTTGTGTGTTGTTATGTCTTCTCCTCTGTTGTGTGTTGTTATGCCTTCTCTTCTGTTGTGTGTTGTGTGTCTTCTCTTCTGTTGTCACCACCATGGAGACCATGGTCATACTACTCGTAGTGACCGCAAAGGCACCATTTTCCTCCTTGATCGTTTTACCTGCGCACTGAGCTGTAAAGGCCCAAGAACTGCGAACATGCCCAATTACAGATCCATCAGTACAGAAACAACAAGTTAAATGGTACGGCCACATAACCAGACAGAAAGAGCAAAGTATTATCCAAAAAACACTTAACAAACGATACGAAAACAGGCGACCTATTGGACGCCCTCGTAAAAGGTGGATAGATAGTGTATTAGAGACACTCGGAAATATAACATCAGAGGAGGCAAATAGAAGGGCAAAAGACCGTACACTCACTCTCCCCTCAACACCGAAAGGTACATGAGGACAGAAAGAAGAAGAAGAAGAAGAAGAAGAAGATCAGTGTATATACTCACATCCCCCTCTTTGGTATTCTCACTGATTAAAGCCTGCACTTCTTTCTCCACAGCTGTGGGACACCATTCTCTGCATTCCCTGCTAAGTGATATTACTACTCTCAAACAAGTTTCGAAATCTGTGGGTAGACCTATCCATTCCGCACCTGCTGCCACATCCTGTAATCTGCACACGCTTTGTATGACATCCTCAACACGTCCCATCCGCGACCTTCCTCTCTTGAGTTAACTTTCTGTATTTCGGAATGCAACGGGTGTTCCTTATCTGCATGTATTTGAAGGTACGCCCGTGCACGGCAATACTGTAATCTATGCTCAGCTGTTGGGCAGTCAAGTATATCCTTGAACTTTAGTGACCCTTGAACTATATTACCTTGCATCACCCAATGACCATGAACTAATATATCTTAATTAATACAGCGACTATGAGTGGATTACTGGACCGAGACATTTCCTATTTTTCTATGGTTGTAAAGCTTTGAGATAACGAAACTGGACTAACCTCCACTCACGTTGAAAGAAGCGTTGCTCACTATAAGAGGTACCCGGTAAGCCTATATTTTACTTAACCAGAAGACTGTTAACCTCTTAGCAAACCATAGGTTGTTGACTACCACGGAAGCTGTTCATCAATGAAAGTTGACCTAGTAAATGCCTTCTAATTCAGTGAACTGAATTACTCAGTGAATCACTGAGAGGCCGTGAACTACAAAGTGACAGACAACGAACTATCAGTAATCAATAGTGACCTTAAACTTATTAAAGGCTCTAAAAAGTTACTTTAATTAAGTAACTGCTGCTCGGTAACATTGACCTACCCAACGACATTCGTTTTGTGATCATGAACTTAGCTGTTGACTGCTAATTTTCTTTAACTAACCAGTAACCCATCGTCGTGACATTGAATTACCCAGTGGACCCCTGATTTAGTGAGAGTGAACTAAACAGTGAACAGTCATTCAGTGGTCTTGAACTTATATGTGGCATCCTCATTAAGTAAACTCGAATTATCCATTGACCCACTTATTTCAATGACAATGAACTAAACTGTGAACCTTCATTCAATGACAATGAACTAAACTGTGAACCTTCATTCAATGACAATGAACTAAACTGTGAACCTTCATTCAATGACAATGAACTAAACTGTGAACCTTCATTCAATGACAATGAACTAAACTGTGAACCTTCATTCAATGACAATGAACTAAACTGTGAACCTTCATTCAATGACAATGAACTAAACTGTGAACCTTCATTCAGTTACAATGAACTAAACTGTGAACCTTCATTCAATGACAATGAACTAAACTGTGAACCTTCATTCAATGACAATGAACTAAACTGTGAACCTTCATTCAATGACAATGAACTAAACTGTGAACCTTCATTCAATGACAATGAACTAAACTGTGAGCCTTCATTCAGTTACAATGAATTAAACTGTGAACCTTCATTCAGTGACTTCTAACTACCTAATGATCCTTTGACCTTTCATTCAGTGACCTTGAACTAACCAATGACATCTTTATTCAGTGAAATTGAAACAAAACGGTGACTTTTCATTCAGTGACCCTTTCATTTGGTGACTTTTCATTTAGTGACTATTTCATTTAGTGACTTTTCATTCATTCAGTGACCATTTCATTTGGTGACTTTTCATTCAGTTACCATTGCATTTTATGGCTTAAACTATCCCCCTGCTAAAATGAACTACTCTCTAGCTCCACCATCAGTAACCATGAATGACCTCCCTCATTCCCATGCCATAACCATGAGTGGCACCGTCATTTCCTGGCTGTCGGTTACTCAATGACAATTCCCCCCACCCTCCACCCCCACCTACACAGTTAGACAATGATCCAATCATACAGTGGGCTTTGAGTACCTATTCAACCCTTCATTCGGTAACCTTGAACCAAATAGTATCAATGAACTTTGACTCGTCTGTTAGTAACCTTGAACGACACCGAGATCACCCGGTGACTAGGAACTAATTTCTCTGTTAAGACCCTTAATTACCCAGAGATCGCTCAGAGATAATGAATTCTGATTCATCCATTCATAACCTTTAAATATGCAATGGACACAAATACAAAGAACTGACCCCTTTCGTAATGCTGCCATATAAGCCTGGAATCGTCATTGCCGTCCCATTCTTGCGAGCAGGCGGAAGCTCCCTCCTTACACTGGCAGTACTGTCCTGGTGAAATAAACACAACCAATTGAACAAATTCAAGGCGTCAAAATCACTGATTAATTAAATGCTAAATGTGGCAGCGGCATTGCCTATTGCAACTAATAATTAAAACCGTAACCCAGTAGCGAGGGGTCTCCTTATCAGATCTGTAATTAATAATTGCTGCAGACGTGACCGATCCACTCTATAGAAGATATGTTCGCTGAATTATTTAGGAACCTATTCGTAACGTTTTTGATTATTGTTGGGATCTCGAATGGAATGGACACTATTTATATACTTGGAGCCGCATGTCAAAATAGCCAATGCCGACTAATAGAAAGCAAGGAAATCGACACCCTAGGACATGTTTACGATTTAAGTTGCGAGGTCTTTATTGCAGAAGGTTGTGTGTAGGCCTACATCAACGTTTTTGCCTTAGGCAAGCAATAGAATAGCGAAAACTAGTGCAACATTTGGAAGACTGCGAAAAAAATGTATGGGAAAGAAGGTGAATAACAACTACCACCAAATTCATAGTTTACCAAGCAGCAGTAATATCATCAATCCTGTATGCATGTGAAACATGGAAAGTATATGCCATACAAGCTAGAAGACACAATCACTTCTAACTAAGCTGCCTTCGTAAGATACTGCATTTCTTGTTGCTAGTTTTGTCCTAACGAAGTCTTTTTAGTCGAAACGCCGTTTGTCACTGTGTATCGTTTCGCGTTGTTGACTTATATTGATAACACATATACCGTTTCCCGTTTATTTTGATATCTACTCTGTGTTATTCCAGCCTCCTTACTTCTAGTTTCTGATTGTTACCCGACACTAGAGCTATACCTCTCAACATTCATTGGTGGGATAAAATACCAGACAGTGAAGTACTGATGAAATCTAAGTCTGTAAGCAAACATAGAATGTTGATGAAGACGCAGACACACTGGGCAGGACACATGGTCCGCATGAAAGATTATCGTCTAACAAAACAGCTGTTATATGGAGAACTCCAGACTGGCTGCCACAAGGCCGGAGAACAGAATAAATGTTTCAAAGATACTTCTAATACATCACTGACTTACATCAAACTAGACACAAACTCATGTGAGAATCTTGTGCAAGACAAATCCGACTGGCGTCGCAGAATCAAGGGTGGTGCAGCAGCTGCATAGAACCTCAGATATTTCAATCATTGAAGATAAAAACGCGTTAGAAGAAAGACAAGAGCTGCTCAATATCCCACACACTCCTCCCACACACACTCATAGTGTAGTAGGTAATTCTAGGCACGCATAGGACTCATTTATCACAGTCGGGCACACCGTAAACATCATCATCATTTTCACCATCATCATATTCATTATTATCCCAGTTGAGCTTCATCGTCTTCGACGGATGAACTATACCCACGGACATCGGTATATATCGAGAAGTAATTGCGTTATCATATCATGCTACATTTACTCAATTTTTCTAATATCACATAGTAGGCTTACGATTTAACCGAAACTTTACCCCACTATATCTGTGAACGTTTTTCACATTAAGAGTATCCTGCCCTAAGCAATTCGACAATTGCTTACAAAGATTCTACAAATCATAACTGACTGGGACACTGAGATTATACACTTTTAGATGGCTGACGGAACGGCAAGCAGAGCATATATGGGAATGATGCTAGTGCTGTGACTTTTGTTCCTAATCTTCTTCTTCTTCTTCTTCTTCAGCGTTCATTCTCAAACTCCTGCTGGATCAGATTTGTAGCAGGACGACGGTCCTACTAGATTTCCAGCAGGATGTAGTCCTGAGAATGGAAATGCGTTGTGTCGCCGTTTTATTTGCGCCAACGGCCCAACACATCCGTCTTCGGCTCCTGTTCCTAATCAATAATCAAGAATTCTACAAATCAGTATGTTAACTTTCCTATATAAAGAAGTATTTATTGTATTACTGGTAAATTGTAAGCCGCAGAAGAAGCTACATATAAGATACAATGTCATAGTATGAAAAGCATTTTTTTTTTCTAAGCTTCCGAATTATTACTCAAATATTAATATTGGCAAGATTTATATGTTTTCAAAATGACAGAAAACTGATAGAAATGTATATTGCATGTTAATACTTCGTAAGATGTATCATCACATTTCAATTTATAAATGACTCTCACACTTTTACTTATACGAACTCCTCGCAACAATCCTCATAAAAATCCATCTACATTTTAAAAAAATTTAAAATTCATAAAAAAATATGTTTTGCTTGTTTGGGGATCCATCAAAAAATATATTGAATCTATTTTAATGAGACTAGTCCCTTCTACTTTGATGTTGCATTCTGAAGGATATTTGTTTTTCACTATTATACCATTAGTTTAGTTTTTAGGGGTTTTTGATGATCTGTTTTGAGAATCCCTCTGAAAGGTTTATGGGAGGTAACTGCTACTCTCTCCAATAGAAGATCTAAAGGAAGAATCACAACCATTCATAAGGGAAGATTTTCATTATTGCCGTACTTTTCGTTGTCGCTATGTATGAACTGTGTTACCTGCCAACTTTAACCAACGAAATGTATGGAAATAATCGAAAACATGACGTGAAAAGGTCTGTTTTTATTCTTCTCGCAGGTATTCTATTGACGAAGGTCATAAATTAGCCAAATTTTCTGTTTGCATCCAGGTACTAAATGACATGTTCTAGTTTTCTAAGAAGAGAGGGGGGGCATTGAGCCCTTATCATCTCTCCCCCCCCCCACTCACCCCGTATCTAAGCATTGATCCAATGCAATTATAGTAGGGGAATTAGGATTAAATTAAGCTCGACAAGTGACAGAAAAGCTCGCCCTGGAAGAGTCGCTATATATTGTTGTATTATTCCGTGGGGACCTAGCTGTCTAGTTCATTTAACTCTTCGATGTACCTCAATTATATTTTCTATTCCTTCGTTATATATAGGCCCTACACACACTGTGTAACATGCCACTGAGGGCCGCGGTAGCTAAGTTGTTAAGTGAACTGAATTCCCAATCCGGTGATCCTGGTTCTATCTCCAGTTCAAGCAGAAATATTATTTAAATAACCACTAGCTACTATGTAGACCCTTCTTAAGGAAATGATGTCCTGAAAAGGGAAATTATGGAACAAACACAATATTCCCTAAAAGAAATACAACTGAATGTCGTGAGCAAGGGAATCTTGGCATGCCAATGTCAATAGAACTGAACAAGAGAGTTCTTCACAGCTGCAATATAGATATAGAGCAATAGGCGTTGTAAAGAGTGCCATTCGATCGGTAGCAGACGTAGCGTGTTTGAGCATCACGGAAGCTGTATAAAATCAAACATAATATTAAAAAGTTGGAATGTGTGGCTACTTCGTTCCGTAATGAATAGAACATAGTTACAACACGTTTATGAGACAGAAATAGAGTTGTGGAGATCCACTGCGTCATTCGGTACGGCACCAGATGATGATTATTCCCTCGTTGTTCGTTTAAATCCTTCCAATTTTTTTAAAATGTATTTTATAAAATATAACGTTGTTTTTTACATCATTGCTGCCGTCCTAATCGTGGCATTTTGTATTTCAATCTCTATGGAAACCTCCATGTAGTGGTTAAGCCGATTATTTATTTGTTCAAGTGAATATTAGAATCAACAAAATATAAAGAGTCGTCAGTGTGTTGCCGGGGCCCGAGAGGGGAACAAAGAATAGCAACATTGTTTACCTTCCGTGCATGTCGTTAGAGGCGGCTAAGGAGGTTATGAGATGGAGTTGGCTGTCCCATCCATATAGGGTCAATATGACCCAAAGCGATGCTAAAGTCGGATGTATCAGGTCGAAAGGCGCAGATATCGCAGCATTTCTGTAAGCTATGACACAATCCATTCCGTTCTCTGGACTACATCGTGCTAATCTGCAGGAGTTTGAGAACGAATGAGAAAAAGAAAAAGAAGATAAAGAAGAGTTAAAGAACAAATTTGACGTGGAACATGAATTGGACCAGGAATTTGACGTGGAACATGAATTGGACCAGGAATTTGACGTGGAACATGAATTGGACCAGGAATTTGACGTGGAACATGAATTGGACCAGGAATTTGACGTGGAACATGAATTGGACCAGGAATTTGACGTGGAACATGAATTGGACCAGGAATTTGACGTGGAACATGAATTGGACCAGGAATTTGACGTGGAACATGAATTGAACCAGAAATTTGACGTGGAACATGAATTGAACCAGAAATTTGACGTGGAACATGAATTGAACCAGGAATTTGACGTGGTACATGAATTGAACCAGGAATTTGACGTGGAACATGAATTGAACCAGAAATTTTACGTGGAACATGAATTGAACCAGAAATGTGACGTGGAACAAGCGTTAAGCCAGAAATTTGACATGGAGCAAGAGTTAAACCACAAATTTGACGTGGACCAAAAGTTAAACCATAAATTTGATGTCGAACCCGGAAATTTGGCGTGGTACAACAGTTAAACCAGAAATTTGGCGTGGTACAACAGTTAAACCAGAAATTTGACTTGGTACAACAGTTAAACCAGAAATTTGGCTTGGTACAACAGTTAAACCAGAAATTTGACTTGGTACAACAGTTAAACCAGAAATTTGACTTGGTAGAACAGTTAAACCAGAAATTTGACTTGGTACAACAGTTAAACCAGAAATGTGGCGTGGTACAAAAGTTAAACCAGAAATTTGACTTGGTACAACAGTTAAACCAGAAATTTGACTTGGTACAACAGTTAAACCAGAAATTTGGCTTGGTACAACAGTTAAACCAGAAATTTGGCTTGGTACAACAGTTAAACCAGAAATTTGGCTTGGTACAATAGTTAAACCAGAAATTTGGCTTGGTACAACAGTTAAACCAGAAATTTTGCGTGGTACAACAGTTAAACCAGAAATTTGACTTGGTACAACAGTTAAACCAGAAATTTGACGTGGTACAACAGTTAAATCCGAAATTTGGCTTGGTACAACAGTTAAATCCGAAATTTGGCTTGGTACAACAGTTAAACCAGAAATTTGGCATGGTACAAGACTAAAGATAGGTCGCTGGTTCGGGTCCCGTTCTCGATGTCTTATTTACAAAGTGATTTTTTTTTTTCGGAGATCGCATGAAGATTCATAGTTACGTGCTGTGAGTGATACATGTAGCATGTTGCGTGCAGCTTCATTGAGGTAGACTAAATAATATATGGGGTAACCGGTATAGAATTTAGTCAATCCTATACTATTTTTAACCTATCAAATCCTGACACCAACGCATAGAAGAGACAATGGGAAAACGAATCACACGCGGAAAGTCAGAAGCAAAACCAATAAGTGCGGATGTGGATTTGTTTCCAACAAGAATGGCAGGCCAGGTGCACGAGAAATCGTCTCTCTACAGTACGTGAACATTGAAATACAAGCAGTTACACTCGCACTCGGTTGGTGACTGATATGTCAACTCTCACAGTGACAGTCGCACTCAGTTAGTGACTGAAATGTCAACTCACACAATGACAGTCGCACTCAGAGACTGAAATGTCAACTCTCACAGTGTTAGTGGCACTCTGTTAGTGACTGAAATATCAACTCTCACAGTGACTAGTGTCACTCGGTTAGTGACTGAAATATCAACTCTCACAGTGACTAGTGGCACTGGGTTAGTGACTGAAATGTCAACTCATACAGTGACTAGTGACATTCAGTTAGTGACTGAAATGTCAATTCATAAAGTGACTAGTGGCACTGGGTTAGTGACTGAAATGTCAACTCTCACAGTGACAGTCGCACTCAGTTAGTGACTGAAATGTCAACTCTCACAGTGACAGTCGCACTCAGTTAGTGACTGAAATGTCAACTCACACAGTGACAGTGACAATCGGTTAGTGACTGAAATGTCAACTCACACAGTAATAGCCTACTCTCTGACTCCCAAAGTGTGCCGCGTAAAATAAAAAGATGCATGTTAAGAAAGGATTTTCGCCGAAGACGGATGTGTCAGGCCACTGGAGCAAACAAAACGGCGACACAACGCATTCCATTCTCTGGACTACATCCTGCTGGAGGTCTAGCAGTCCTGCTACAAGAGAGATCCAGCGGGAGTTTGAGAATGAACGCTGAAGAAGAAGAAGAAGAAGGAAGTAAGCTACTAAGAAACTCGTTTGTCCAAAATATTTGATGGATATACTACTACCCTAATCACGCAGGGGCCCAGAGGCAGGGAAAGAGAAGACTAGTATACGGGTAATTCTATGGTTGATGTCACAGTATTGAACATTCTATGTGCACGGTGTCACCTTTACTGTCGCTTCTTGCTTCTTCTTGATTCTTGATTAGAAACTGGCTTCACAGCTCGCGGGACATTCCCATAAGTGCTCCGCCCTCCGCTCCAGCAGCCCTCCCAGTGTATGTAGACTCATAGTTCCGGTCAGGTGTTGATTGTGTGATCTTCGGGACTTTCCAAGAAATTTACTTTTCCTTCCCTCACCTCTAGATACTGTCAATTTATTACATTCTCTGTATGTGTACGTTCTCAGCCTCATTGACATCTTCATCTTGAAATGAATTTATTACTGCCTTTATTAAATCTGCTTTATCTCTTCTCAGCAATGTGCCGTCTATCGCCGCATTGCCTGCCAGTAAGTCGGCTCTCTCGTTTCCTCTGACCCCAGCATGACCAGGGCAGAATATCCATGTAATGCTTTGGACAACTGAGTTGTTCAATAAGTCCCACCATTCTTTTCTTAGCATGAACTTTTCTATCTTGCGCAACATGCTTTGAGAGTCTGTGAGTATTACCGCGTGTGTTGATGTATCAGTTATCAACCAATTAAGTGCTGCTGTAACTCCCTCTATCTCCATCCTCATGCTCGTTGTGACAGTAGAATATGCTGAAGATTTCTCAACCAACTTCACGCCATTTCTGTAGGCAACAAAACCCCAATCGCTTTTATTTGTGTTTCTGCTAACAGATCCATCTGTGTATATAATTATGTCTTGTGGTTTCGAGTGTAGTTGGGCGAGTTCTTGCACTGTATCCTGAGCCCTGATTGCCGTCCATTTTCGACACTCTTTATCTAGTTGTATTATTACTTTAGTCAGTGATTTATTCTCAGTGTCTACCTCCACCCATTCACTGCCCTTTCCTATTTCTTCCAATTCACATACTATTCGCAGTGTGTCTTCAGCCTCTGCCATCCATGATCTGCCACGCTTAATACGTTTTCCCTTTGACTCATCTAGACGATGGTGTAATGGGTGGTGGTTGTATTCTGTCACTTTAAGGTACGACTGAACTTGTGCTACTTGATGTCGCACTCTAATGATGGGGAGATCAAGCAGAAATCTCATAGTAGAGATGGGTGTATCTCTAGTACACCCCAGTACCGCACTCATTGTCTCATTTTGAACATTTTCCAATCTATCGACTTGTGTCTGTGACAAAGTTAGTAGGCCGAGGCCATAATCTATTACAGATAGCACCACCACTTGCAGGAGCAGAAAAATTACCCATTGCTGCATGTCGAAGGTCGCCATAACCTCGATAACACTGATCCCTCTTCTAGTCTTCTGAATCATATTTGTGACGTGCTTGTTGAATGAGAGACTTCTATCAAAGATTATCCCAAGATATTTAAGGTCATGTTCTCTTTCAATAAATGAGCCCATGCAACTAACAGCTGGCAGTGTGTCATTGACCAGATTATTATTTAAGGAGTACCAGACGACCTTTGCTTGCGAGGGATTGATCACAGCGTTGTATGCTCTGCATCATATCGACAATTGATCTAGTCCATTTTGTACACTGTCAGCGATATCTCTTCTGTTCCTGCCCATGTTGTATAGTAGGATATCGTCAGAGTATGTTAGAACTCTAAAATTGCTGGGAGTTTGCAATTGAGCAATTCTCAATGTATACACATTAAACAGTACTGGGGACAGAGGAGATCCTTGTGGCAGACCAGGTGCTATTGTTCTGATCTCAGATGTCCAGGATCCACACCTCAGAGCGACTTTTCTACAGATTAGCACATTTGCTATCCAGCATATGATCCAGGGGTGGATATCTTGTTCCCTTAGCATGTCGATGAGATGGGTGTAGCTAACTCTATTGTACGCATCTTCCAGGTCTATCGCTGCAACTGCAGATTCTTCTTTGTTCTGAAAACCTTCATAAACTTCATATGCAAGAACTGCTGCATTTGTGACTGTGTCTCGTCTAGGTCTGTATGCCCCTAGGTTATTTGAGAGAACGCCTTTTATCTCTAATTCCCTGATTATGCGTCTAGCCACAATTCGTTCCAGAAGCTTACCGTATACATTCTGCAGTGTGATGATGCGATAACCTTTTATGTCCGTAGAATCTTTGCCTGGTTTTGGCACTGGTATAAGATAGCTATGTAGCCACTCCTCTGGTACTACTGCTGTTTTCAGACTCGTATTATAATCGTCTGTTATTTTAGCTAGCATATTCTCCTCAATGTCCTTGAGTAAGCTGTACTGATTCCATCCGGACCTGGAGCGCCATCGGATGCATTCTTAAACATTTAGAGTGTTAAACATTTATAAGTATTGACCATGTAGAGGGTCAGCTTAACAAGACCAGTCTTTAATTTACTAAAGAATGAACCCGTAGTTGTAACCTTCGATAACAGTTACCATATTGTTTTGACAGGCCGACGTTGTGCTTGAACTAGTTACGGGCACGGCGTGGGTGGGCGGAACAACAAAGAAACCTGTCGCAAGGGCCAGAGTTGTGCCCTGATGTCGACGTCTGTTTCGGCAACATTAGACTCGAAACACCATCGAGTCGAATCGCTGCTAGTTTCTAATCAAGAATCAAGAAGAAGCAAGAAGCGACAGTAAAGGTGACACCGTGCACATAATTATAGAAATTATGTCCTCTCTTGAAAGAAAAGATTCGAAAATCATATAGACAACATCTGACTAGGACTTTGAGTCTGCATACTCTATGATTGCTGCTGGGAAGAAGAGCGGAGTAATTATGGGAATGTCCCCTGTCTCGTGATGCTCGTTGTTTAATCAAGAACCTTTCAAATCTCCAGGCAATTTTATCCAGGAATTACAAGCGAATTTATCCAGGAATTACAAACAATTTTATCCAGGAATTACAAGCAATTTTATCCAGGAATTACAAGCAATTTTATCCAGGAATTACAAGCAATTTATCCAGGAATTACAAGTCAATTTTATCCAAAATTACAAGCAATTTTATCCAAAATTACAAGCAATTTTATCCAGGAATTACAAGCAATTTTATCCAGGAATTACAAGCAATTTTATCCAGGAATTACAAGCAATTTTATCCAAAATTACAAGCAATTTTATCCAAAATTACAAGCAATTTTATCCAGGAATTACAAGCAATTTTATCCAGGAATTACAAGCAATTTTATCCAGGAATTACAAGCAATTTTATCCAGGAATTACAAGCAATTTTATCCAGAATTACAAGCAATTTTATCCAGGAATTACAAGCAATTTTATCCAGGAATTACAAGTCAATTTTATCCAAAATTACAAGCAATTTTATCCAGGAATTACAAGCAATTTTATCCAAAATTACAAGCAATTTTATCCAGGAATTACAAGCAATTTTATCCAGGAATTACAAGTCAATTTTATCCAAAATTACAAGCAATTTTATCCAGGAATTACAAGCAATTTTATCCAGGAATTACAAGCAATTTTATCCGGAATTGCAAGAACTTTTATCTAGGAATTGCAAGCGCTTTTATTATTGTTTGCAATATTGAAGTGGGAGTTCTCCAAAAGCGTTATGTCATACCCACAGACTTCAACTTTCAACTCTGTGCTATGAGAATGAATCTCTTATCCCGTGGGGATAAAACACGTCATACAATCTTGTATCGTTTTTCATTTTTTCTTCAGGTATCTTTTGTTATTTGCTTAGTAAATGTTTCTTGGTCCAAACGTCTGCTAAATCGTTTTCATAGTGACCTATGTTACCTCGACTTTTCTGTTATCTTCCACCACTTCTACTATTTATCTCCTACCACTTGTACTATTTATCTCCTACCACTTGTACTATTTATCTCCTACCACTTGTACTATTTATCTCCTACCACTTGTACTATTTATCTCCTACCACTTGTACTATTTATCTCCTACCACTTGTACTATTTATCTCCTACCACCTGTACTATTTATTTCCTACCACTTGTACTATTTATCTCCTTATTTATCATATTTATCTACCGTGTACAATACATTCTTACCTTCGTTTACTGTAGTCCCATCCTTATATCTCATGAGGGTTGTGCAAACATGCTGTCCGCCGCATTCTCTCAGTGGCTGCCCAATAAACAAACCAAATTTTCATGCATATATTTTATAACAATCAACATGTATTTATTTTATACATACATATATTTTATAACGATAAATATTGTAGTTGTTTTGCACGTAGACCACTATATAGATTTTAGAACAATACATAAGCCTATTATTAATTGGTTCCTCCACAAAAAGTATGTGTACTAATTATTTCTTTTCTGGAACAGACAGTAAATCTCCACGAGTCTCGTTACTGATTCTGAAACAGACGATAACTTTAGAAGAGTCTCGTTATTGGTTGTGGTACAAACAGTAAATCTACAAGAGTCTCGTTATTGGTTGTGGTACAAACAGTAAATCTACAAGAGTCTCGTTATTGGTTCTGGTACAAACAGTAAATCTAGAAGAGTCTCGTTATTGGTTTTTAAAATAACATTAACTCTAGAAGAGTTTCGTTATTGATTTTGGAACAAACAGTAACTCTACAGTTCTCGTTATTGATTTTGAAACAAACAGTAACCCTGCAAGTCTCGTTATTGGTTCTGGTACATACAGTAACCCTACAGGTCTCGTTATTGGTTCTTGAAGAGACAGTAACTCTCCAAGAGATTCGTTATAGTAGCATTCAGCTACCTAGTGATCGCCAAGTGATGACTACATTTATTCGATTCTTAGTCCATGTTTTTAAATATTCAAAACGGCCAGTCTCAACTTTAGTATGTCTATAATTGCCTTTATTCTTGTAGACATTAATACTGACTTTGGCTGTAGTGTCAGAGAAGAATTCCTTGCATAAATGTCCATATTCAGCGAGTTAACGAAGGATTTGGTAAATTCGTAAACTTTTACGGCTCCAAGAACTCGACGTGAGTGTTTATTACATGACACGTGTTATAGATACGACTGTACTAAGCAAGTGTTCTATTTTGTTTATGTCTGTATTTTCCTGTATAGTAACATACCTGTAGGTGCCTACATGCTGCCTATCTATGTAGTCTTATTCCATTATATTAAAACTTTCTATGTTTGTCCTCTTGAAAAATAAAAAGCATGGCCGCTGAACACTTTCTGCCCAAGTTTCTTTTGTATTTGTAATGTGAACTCATTGCACTTCCAACACCACACATTTTATGTAATCATTTCATTTTTATGACCGTTTAGATCCGTGGTTTACTTCTTACCAGCTTAGCTTATGATATTTTATGAACTCTTAGGCCAATTCCTACAGAAATTTTAAATCAACCTGGCTGGTCAGTAAAATTGACCTGGTGAGACGGTTTTGACCCACGAACCATATTTGCGCAATGACATCGACTCAGTTAACAATAAATTCACATAAAACATTCGCATACTTCTAAACATAGCTCATAGTCAACGACCAATTGACATGAAACGTTCACTGACATCTAAACACGACTCATAGTCAACATTATCATAGTCAACGAGTGATAAATCTTCCAGTGTAGGGTAACAACCCTAAACAGGAAGTAGGTGGCTGGGGTAACACTGTGCAAATGTCAAGATATACAAAAATATGTAGGTGTATTACCAAAATAAAACATAAAACTACTTAACAACGAGATACAGGAACAGACGACGTTTCGACTATAAAGCTGTGGACAAGTAACTCTGGTCACTGACTTCTAAACACGACTCATAGTCTACGACCAAGTGACAGAATATGATCACATATTCTCAACATGGCATAAACATTGAGTCTTTATCTCTTTTTCGGCCTGTTCTCAAATTCCTTCTCGTTAACATGATGCATTCTAGAGAACGGAATGCTCTGTCATAATTCACAGCGATATCTGCGCCGTTCATCATGGCACATCCGACTTACGCACTTGGCCGGCCCTAACAATTGAGGGGCCCAATGCGAAACGGATTGCGCGGGGCACAGTCTCGGTAGGGAAGAGGATAATAAAATAAATTCTAATATGAATTTATGGGCCTATGAAGTGCGGGGCCCACTGCGGCCGCATAGGTTGCAATGGCCTAAAACCGGCCCTGCTTACGCATAACGCTCAGGTATATATGGATGCAGGTGCATTTTTCATATATAAGGTATATGGGTGCATGCATATTTTTTCATTTGTAAAATTTATGGATGCATGTGTATTTTTTCATGTTTAATATATGAAGGCATGTATATAAGTATGACTATGTTTTTAGTGTTTACTTTTTCTGTGTTTATTTTTTGTTTTCTAAATTTACAGTTATTGAATGTTTAAAAAAAAAAAAAAAATATAAAAAAAATATTTAAAAAAATTAAAATAAAAAAAAAAAAAAAAAATTCCTCCACAGAATCTACAAGTTCAGCCAAACCTTTGGATTCCAACAATCATCACTTGCTAGGAGGAGAACCAAGATCAACGAGCCTAACACCAAAGGCACCACGAAAAACAAACAAGTCCTTCTTAGGACTACATCCCAATCCCCCAATATTCCTTTTGTCCATATAAGGACACGTAGACCAGAACCCAGGTCAAATCACCAGTCCCTAACAGGACAACCCAGGCCATTGGGCCACAATATACGCCCCGATATAACTAAAGGAAAACCATTCCACAGTTGAAAGGGGCGTGTCTGACTCTAGACAGACAAATCCACCAGCTAACAAACAAACAATAACGCTCAGGTCACTTTAACTTATGTAGTCATACAGACGTTTCCAGCTAGTATTTCACCCTTACCGCTAATATTTCATTCTGTCATTTTCTCACAAATGTTTTATAGCAGCTAGCACCATGTTTGACATTTGTCTTCAGTTATAACAGGAAGCAATGTTTGGACGTGATAGAAAGTAATTTGTTTTTCTCGATCAACGCATTTGTCTTTACTTGACATGTATGTTGAAGACCATTTACGGCGTGAAGACAAGAGGGAAGCTGTTTGGTCTGCTTTATCTGACGCATGACATAGCCTGCAGATAGCGGAGAAATCTAGCAAGATGAATTCTAGGGAGGACAATGTAGAAAGGAAATGATGAAAGTAAAAGAACACGTTATGATAATTATGGAGAAACATCTATCTATACACATAAACTATCACATATTTCTATACACATAAACTATCACATATTTCTATACACATAAACTATCACATCTTTCTATACACATAAACTATCACATATATCTATAAACATAAACTATCACATCTTTCTATACACATAAACTATCACATATTTCTATACACATAAACTATCACATCTTTCTATACACATAAACTATCACATATATCTATACACATAAACTATCACATATTTTTATACACATAAACTATCACATATTTCTATACACATAAACTATCACATCTTTCTATACACATAAACTATCACATATATCTAAACACATAAACTATCACATCTTTCTATACACGTAAACTATCACATATCTCTATACACATAAACTATCACATATTTCCATACACATAAACTATCACATCTTTCTATACACGTAAACTATCACATATTTCTATACACATAAAC
This sequence comes from Meghimatium bilineatum, assembly GCA_034231615.1. Taxonomy (NCBI): domain Eukaryota; kingdom Metazoa; phylum Mollusca; class Gastropoda; order Stylommatophora; family Philomycidae; genus Meghimatium; species Meghimatium bilineatum. Next base: position 73,575,302 of record CM067319.1, on the reverse strand, counting down.
TATCACATATTTCTATACACGTAAACTATCACATATTTCTATACACATAAACTATCACATATTTCTATACACATAAACTATCACATATTTCTATACACGTAAACTATCACATATTTCTATACACATAAACTATCACATATTTCTATACACGTAAACTATCACATATTTCTATACACATAAACTATCACATATTTCTATACACGTAAACTATCACATATTTCTATACACATAAACTATAACATATTTCTATACACATAAACTATCACATATTTCTATACACATAAACTATCATATATTTCTATACACGTAAACTATCACATATTTCTATACACATAAACTATCACATATTTCTATACACATAAACTATCACATCTTTCTATACACGTAAACTATCACATATTTCTATACACATAAACTATCACATATTTCTATACACGTAAACTATCACATATTTCTATACACATAAACTATCACATATTTCTATACACGTAAACTATCACATATTTCTATACACATAAACTATCAACATCTTTCTATATGCCTACACATTAACTAGCACATCCTTTTTTTTAACATATAAACCCAGCTTGGTACATCCAGATCACTGATGGCATCACTAAATTTGAAAAAGAAAGAACACAGCTGGCAATTTACTAGCGACTGAAGCGGAAGGACACATCCGAAAACTCTCCTACACCGAACATTCTGCATCCCTGCATACACTGCCTGCAATAGAACATTCCTGGCACGAATTGGACTCATCGGACATCTATGAACTCACAAACCAAATTAGACAATCACACGTTTTTTTCCCTACTATTTTGATCACATTTATTGTTTTTCATGGTATGCTAATCTTCGCTTGCGAAGGAGGAACAACATCTATACACATACACTAGCACATCTTATATATACATATTAAACCTTCTTTTGTTCACTTGAAACATGTTTTTATTTGTAATTCTTTCTCCTGAATAAAACTCACTGTATTTTGTAGTTCATACAGTGGCCCATATACGAGCTTTGATTCCAGTGTTGTTTCCGTTGGCCAATATGTCTGTCTCAACGTTTCAAACTCATAACACACTCTTGAAGTATACGTTTAGCACTCTGTGCTTCCTGTCCACATGTACACATGGCCGTGTTGCCAATCTTGAATTTTGTGTACATGTGACTGCGGAGTCGGTTGTGTCCTGTTCTGAGGCGTTGAATTATAACTTGTTATGATCTGTTCATAATGTGATAGTCATCTTGTGTTGGTGTTTGTGGCTTTCTTATTGACATGATCTTCTGTTATTTTCAGATGGTAAGTAATTGTTACATCTGGTTGGTCTTCGGCAGCACCTTCGCCAGAAGGTCTGCTTTTTCATTTCCTTTTATTCCACAGTGAGAGAGCATTCACTGAATAGTTACTCTATACTGGTAAGACAGTTTACTACGTAGCTTTTATAAATCTTCTAGTTTTCCAGACTGGAGAGCTTAAAGCAATGACATTGCATTTGTCGGGAATTCCACGGGCTGTGGGCCAGGATTGGAGTTCAGCAGTTTTTAAGTTGCTACCCTAATTGCCTGAATTTCTGCATCATAATTTTCATAGAATTTCCCTGTTGACGTTCTGATCGTATCTCTAGGCTTGTGTTGATATTCTATATATACACCTGTCCCCCCCATTCCTCTCTGCATTCTGTGCTGACCAATCTGTGTGTACTCCGACCCAAATGTCTTGTGGATATTCATCGTCCAGGAAACTGAGGGTGACTGTCCTTCGCTGCACACTGTTCTGTTCGTCCTCGCGTAATATTCCTTTCACGTGGGTTTACATATATATTGATATTCCATGCCTTTCACTCCAATGAGTTTGTTCTGGCACATACCTTAAGGGGCTGTCAACTTCATTTATGCCTGTAAGTTGTCTAAGGAATCGTTTAGCTTAGTGATAAAACTGCTTCTTTTCAATCGCCCTATTGCTGCATTTTGGAATCTTTCCTTCATTGGATGACTTGTGTATCTATAGGGCCTACACATGAGCTACCCCATCTTTCTATACACATAAACTACCACAGTCTGTCTGAAAACGTAAACTACCACAGTCTGTCTGTATACATAAGCTACCACAGTTCATCATATTTGTCTGTCTATACAATAAACTGCCACTGTCGGTATGTACAATAAATTACATCAGTCGCAAGCACACATAAACTACCACAGTCTGTCTATACACATTAACTATCGGCTTCTGTCTGTCCACATAAACTATCACGTCGTGTCTGTATGCATAAACTACCACAGTCTGTCTGTACACATTAACTATCGGCTTCTGTCTGTACACATACACTATCCCCGTATGTCAGTACTCATAAACAACCAGTCTGTACTCATAAAGTATCCCCGTCTGTGCACATAAGCTACTCCCCGTCTGCCTGTATATATAAATTACTCCCCCCCCCACGGGTCTGTCTGTACATAGGCCCTATATACTACCTACATTCCGTTGCGCACATAAACTACCCACATCTTTCTTTGCACATTGACCTCCCTTCCTTCAATCGTTTGGCTATCTGCTTCTCAGTTTTCTCGATTCCGGAAACCAAATCGATTATTTTATTGAGACTTGCTAAGGCCACATGTTCGAGGCACGGGTTAAGGGACGTGAGTGCTGTCTTAAGTTGAAGCTATATGTCGTCTGCACTAAAGTGAAGAAAGAGAATTATGTTGATATTTATATATTTATTAGATCTTTCATTTTTTCCAAGTTTAGTGTGGTCTTTATGTGCAACCATGAGATATGTAGACAGGTAGAATGGAGGATATGCCTAAATAGAAAGGATGATATATCGCTCAAATTACGATATACGAGTCGACATGAATTATGCAGGCAGACAAGAAGTAGACAGATATAGGGAATAGTAGACAGACAAGAAGTAGACAGATATAGGGGATAGTAGACAGACAAGAAGTAGACAGATATAGGGGGATAGTAAACAGACAAGAAGTAGACAGATATAGGGAATAGTAGACAGACAAGAAGTAGACAGATATAGGGGATAGTAGACAGACAAGAAGTAGACATATATAGGGGGATAGTAAACAGACAAGAAGTAGACAGATATAGGGAATAGTAGACAGACAAGAAGTAGACAGATATAGGGGATAGTAGACAGATATAGGGGAATAGTAGACAGACAAGAAGTAGACAAATATATGGGATAGTAGACAGACAAGAAGTAGACAGATATAGGGAATAGTAGACAGATATAGGGAATAGTAGACAGATATAGGGGAATAGTAGACAGACATGAAGTAGACAAATATAGGGGATAGTAGACAGATATAGGGGAATTGTAGACAGACAAGAAGTAGACAAATATATGGGATAGTAGACAAACAAGAAGTAGACAGATATAGAGGATAGTAGACAGACAAGAAGTAGACAGATATAGGGGATAGTAGACAGACAAGAAGTAGACAAATATATGGGATAGTAGACAAACAAGAAGTAGACAGATATAGGGGATAGTAGACAGACAAGAAGTAGACAGATATAGGGGAATAGTAGACAGATATAGGGGGATAGTAGACAAACAAGAAGTAGACAGATATAGGGGATAGTAGACAGACAAGAAGTAGACAGATATAGGGGATAGTAGACAGACAAGAAGTAGACAAATATATGGGATAGTAGACAGACAAGAAGTAGACAGATATATGGGATAGTAGACAAACAAGAAGTAGACAGATATATGGGATAGTAGACAAACAAGAAGTAGACAGATATAGGGGGATAGTAGATACACAAGAGGTATATAGATGTAGGGAAGGACGCTACTCAGATTTTGTGAACTGGAAGAAGTGGGGAAGAGGCTGCGAATGAATGACATTTGACAAAGAGAGACAATTATTGATAATAGTGGTGATACAGATGGGAAGAGAGTGCCGCGACTGGGCTGCCAACAGAACAGAGGAAATGATCCAAGAACTCATACTGCAGCACTCGAAGCCACACGATATAATAATTTACAGACAGCTCACTAACGCAAGAAATAAACAGGTATGGTTGGGGTTTCGTGGCCTACCAAAATGACAATAAATTAGCTGAGAAGCAGTTGCCTACCCCACTACAACATCGAGTATGACAATGGAAATAGAAGCGGTGACAGCAGCTTTCACTTGACTGGCAACGCAACCACCAACAGACTCAGTAATTCTATCGGACTCTCAAATTATGCTGCGCAAGATAGAAAAGTGTATGATCAGAACTGAATGGGTCACTCTTCTCGACAATGCGCAGAGCATTACATGGATTTACTGTCCTGGCCATGCTGGGGTCAGGGGAAACGAAATAGACGATGTGTTGGCTGGTAAAACTTTGTTGAACGCAACCGAGATAAGAAGAGACAGAATTGAATTGATTAGAGCAGTCATGGATAACCTACGAGAAGATGAGGAGGAAGTCAAACGTAACAATGTACATATTCAGAGAAAGGTAGAAATGGGAGTGACTAGAGTTTATGGGAGAACGTGCTCCCTCTCCGGAAAGATCAGAAGAACGCGTAATCAGCAACTGACTGAAACACTGAGTTCATACACTTTAAATAGCCCATATGGGAATTCCCCCAGTGCTGTGATGACTGTTCCTAATCAAGAATCAAGGGATACTGGACACACAACAAGAGTAGATACATGTAGGGGATACTGGACACACAACAAGAGTAGATACATGTAGGGGATACTAGACACACAACAAGAGTAGATACATGTAGGGGATACTGGACACACAATAAGAGTAGATACATGTAGGGGATACTGGGCACACAACAAGAGTAGATACATGTAGGGGATACTGGACACACAATAAGAGTAGATACATGTAGGGGATACTGGACACACAATAAGAGTAGATACATGTAGGGGATACTGGACACACAATAAGAGTAGATATTGTAGGGGATACTGGGAACACAATAAGAGTAGATACATGTAGGGGATACTGGACACACAATAAGAGTAGATACATGTAGGGGATACTGGACACACAATAAGAGTAGATACATGTAGGGGATACTGGGAACACAATAAGAGTAGATACATGTAGGGGATACTGGACACACAATAAGAGTAGATACATGTAGGGGATACTGGACACACAATAAGAGTAGATACATGTAGGGGATACTGGGAACACAATAAGAGTAGATACATGTAGGGGATACTGGACACACAATAAGAGTAGATACATGTAGGGGATACTAGACACACAATAAGAGTAGATACATGTAGGGGATACTGGACACACAATAAGAGTAGATACATGTAGGGGATACTGGGAACACAATAAGAGTAGATACATGTAGGGATACTAGACACACAATAAGAGTAGATACATGTAGGGGATACTGGACACACAATAAGAGTAGATACATGTAGGATATACTAGACACACAACAAGAGTAGATACATGTAGGATATACTAGACACACAACAAGAGTAGATACATGTAGGGGATACTGGGCAAACAATAAGAGTAGATACATGTAGGATATACTAGACACACAACAAGAGTAGATACATGTAGGGGATACTAGACACACAACAAGAGTAGATACATGTAGGGGATACTGGACACACAATAAGAGTAGATACATGTAGGGGATACTAGACACACAATAAGAGTAGATACATGTAGGGGATACTGGACACACAATAAGAGTAGATACATGTAGGGGATACTGGACACACAATAAGAGTAGATACATGTAGGGGATACTGGACACACAATAAGAGTAGATACATGTAGGGGATACTGGGAACACAATAAGAGTAGATACATGTAGGGGATACTGGACACACAATAAGAATAGATACATGTAGGGGACAGTAGACAGATGATTTCAACAAGAGATTTATTAACAACACAGAACAAAAACAGTCAGTAACTACATTCTAAATATGAGATCGGAGCATCTATGTTCGTGTCCGGAGTGCCATGATGATCTGACAATACTAATTACAGTCTCTCCAGAACATTATTTCACTCCCAGAAGACTCCAGCTATTGACGGTGAGGAAATGCTGTTAAATAACGTATCCTGCTCGGAGTTGATAAAATATCATTTCAAATCTAAAATACTACGGAGCGGTCTATTTATCAATCTATCTATTCGCTAAACTCTTTATTGCCTTTCAGCGACAGGGGTAGAAGAGTTCTCTGGAGATGGCACTCGTGTGGGATGAATATATTGTGGAATTTGTCGCCTCTTTTATTTCGGCGGTCCATCATTTACGTGGTCGGCCTCTAGGTCTACCTTCACTGTATCTGTGTAGCATAGCTTGCTGTGGTATGCTGTCTGATCGTAGTCTGCTGATGTGTGCAAACCATTTGATCTGTTGGCTCTTAATGTATTCCAAGATTGGGGATGTGCCGGTTATTTGACTAATGTCCTCATTTGTCACTCTATATCTTAGCGATATTCCTAGGATTCTGCGTAAGCATGAGATTTCAGCTGTCACAAGTTTACGTTTGTCTTGTGCTGACGTTGTCCATGTTTGGCTGGGAGCGTTCACAGGGGGAAATTCTCACTTTACAAGCATGTTATCCACCAGTGACGTGCGGTTGCATCTGGTTGGGACCTAAGGGGCACATGTGACATTTCACGTCGTTTTCCTGTGGACACTTTCGTTTTAACGACAGCGTAATTATGTTTAGCCTAGAGTGAGAACCAACCGGAGGTATAAAGTTACTTTATATAACGTTATATAAAGTTATTAATTTTCTATTGTCTATCTCCAGGTGGGTGATGGTCAGAAAATCCACACTTGCCGTTAAGCATAGGGGTGGTGGCTGGGAGCTTAAGCTGTCTATCTAAGGCTAGATGTGTCGCCTTTGCTGCGTTGAATCCGTATTTGTTCAGTGTTTCCTTGATGTTATCTATCTATCGTATTCTAGGTTCTCCTCTGGCCTTGTATACGGATCTTCGTATGTTATATGTTCTTGTTGTCAGCGCAGTGGTTCTACCAACACTGCTTTATGCTGCGTCATCCTGGACTGTCTATGCGAGACACGCTCGAAAGCTTAATTCTTTCCACCTTCGGTGTCTAAGAAACCTCATGAGAGTACGTCGGCAGGATGAAGTACCAGACACGGAAATCCGTCAAAAGTCCCGTATGCAAAGCATCCATGCCCTGCTGACTAGGTCCCAAAAATGCTGAATTGGCAACATCGTCCGTATGACAGACAAGCGCCTAGCGTGGAGATTATTTTATGGGGAACTGTGCGATGGTAAACGTTCAAGCGAATGACAGAAAAAGCGCTTCAATGATCACCTAAAAAAACTATCTCAAGCACTGCTGCAGCATCGATTCTAGCTCCTGGGAGACTACAAACCTTGATCGCGCAGGTTGTCACACACATATCACTGCTGGCATAACTAAATTTGAAAAAGAAAGAACACTGCAGACAATGTACAAGCGACGGAAGCACGGAAGTGGTAGGACAAATCCGAAAACTCTCCTACCCCCAACTATCTGCACTCCTGCATGCACTGCAACAGAACTTTCCTGGCACGAATCGGACTCCTCGGGTATTTACGAATAAACCAGATTAGACAATCATATTTTTTTACTTCTTCATCATCATCATGTTCTTGGTGGTTAAGATTCATTCTCATAAGGTGACCAAACTATTTTATTTGTTGTTTCTCGATGTATTCTGTGCATGGTCTTACAACGGTTCTTCTCCTCATTTTAATTCGGAAGTTATTATATAAGTTATTAATTATACATCATAAATATAAAATTCATAAATTTTATGACAATAATAATAATGATGATGATGACGGTATTCCACCATGTTTAATAAAGATCATTAAAAAGTGTATATGTTCTTATTATTTATTGGCTCATAAACAAAACAAATCAAATGAGATAAAGATAAATGAAAATAACAGTTTTTTTCAATAGCGATAAAAGCCTACCTTTTCATCCTTCTTAGCCAGCAATGAATCTGGACAAAGTGAGATTACGAATAACACTGCTGGTACGTACAATTGCATGGTAACTTTTCTATGATGTGTTAAGTACTGGCAGGACGATCTTGTACAACACTTTCAGATTCTTGTGCCAATGTAACACTTGCAGATGCTGAAATAAATTGTGTACATCCAGGTGTTGAGAAGAATTTAACACTTTCAGTCGTTGAAATGAATTTAACACTTTTCGACGCGAATTTAACACTTTCAGGGAGTACAGAGAATTTTATACCCTTTTCAAGTGCTAATAAGAAATTAAAAAATGAATGAAGATAGGACAAAAATTAACACTTTCAGATGTGTTGATTAGTTGAGATGTGATTTCAGCAAGGTTGTAACGATTTTAATAAGGGTATGGTAGTTTCAACAGAGATCTACCACCGAATATGGATGTGTCGGACCATTGACTCAAACAAAGCGGAGATACAGCACATTTTCATTCTCTGAATTACATAATGCTAGAAATTTATTAGGAACATTGCCCTGTTACAAGAAAGATATCCAGCGGGAGTTTGTGAAGGAACGCTGAAGAAGAAGAGGAACAGGAATCTGTTGTTTTGAAAATGAATCTTTTGTATTGAATAAAGATCTATTGTTTTGCATAAGGTTTTTATTGATTTGAACATGAATCTAATGTATTTAATGGTTGGTTGGTTGCTGATCCAGCGGTCTATGGGCTCATGCCATTTGACCCAATGCCATTAAATAGCATTATATTGCTGGGAAGTCTGTGGATTTTTGGCCTACCCCGGGACAGAGCCAGAGAATAACTATCACACCTCCAGGAAGGTAGGTTTCAACCTATGCACTGCTCCGAGCCACTGTAGCCAAGATAGGGTTCACTGTGCTAATTCCCCGCCACCAAATGACTACTGGTTATGCCGAACTTCAATATTGCTTTAGGGATGCAACCAAATGTTCAAGTCAAAAGGATTTTCACGTCCTGAGTCATTGCGCCTCTATGATGGGTCTCAGCCATAGGAAAAAACAATTCTGTCAGTTTCCTCCTCCCCAGTGCTGCACAGTACATCTCTGGCTCCCTCCCAACCACAAAGGGTGCATACATATATTCAAATAAACATGAAACAATTCAACAACAACATAAGAACACAAGGAGCATAATTGTATAGATGACATGCCATGAAGCTTCTATAAGAAGATAACCTCAATATAACTGCATGTCATCTACAAAGGTTTTCTGTTGCATGGATGGTTTGTCTAGTGGGCCATTAGTGAGACCCACAGACGCAACCACATGCTTATTGTATTGAATAAAGATCTATTGTGTTGCATAAGGATTTATTGATTTGAACATGATCTATTGTATTCTTCTTCTTCTGCGTTCGTTCTCAACCTCCCACAGATTAGCAGGATGTAGTCCGGAGAACGGAATGCGTTATGTCATGTTTACAGCATCGCTGCGATATCTGCTCCTTTTGGTCTGACACATCCGACTTCAGCATGGCTTGGGTCACTGACCCTATATGGAATGGGGCAGCCAACTCCATCCCATAAACTCCTTAGTCGCCTTTTACGACATACGTGGAAGGCAAACAGTATTGCTATTCCTTGCTCTCCTTTCGGGCCCGGGCAACACACGGGCGATCTATTGTATTGAATAAAGATCTATTGTTTTGCATAAGGATTTATTGATTTGAACATGAATCTATTGTATTGAACAGGGATCTATTGTTTTGAATAGGATGTGCTGTTTTCAGCATAAATCTATTATTTTGAACAGAGATCTATTGTTTTTAGCCGGGATCTGTTGTTTTGAACAGAATAAATGAACTTTGTATGAATATCATCTCCGCCAAGACGGATGTATCGGGTCATTTGCGGGAATAAAACGGCGACACAACACATTTCCATTCTCTAGACCAGGGGTGAGCAAACTTTTTGTGCAGAGGGCCGCATTGAAAATTGTAAAGCTATTGGAGGGCTGCATATAATATTATCTATGTTTTTGTTAAAAATTCTCGGTAAGTAATCAATTAAATATTGTTATTGTAAAGTAAGGTAGTTTTACATAATGTAGATAACTTCTGAAATAAATTACATTTCTAACAGACTTACACTATAACAGTATATTTTCTAATATGGATAAAAGGTTTTGCAAATATTTTAACAATGTTCGTGTATTTAAAAATGTGCTTGAGGGCCGCAAAATATCCAATGGCGGGCCGCATGCGGCCCGCGGGCCGTAGTTTGCCCACCCTGCTCTAGACTACATCCTGCTAGAAATCTAGTATGGTAGTTGTCCTGCTACAAGAGAGATCCAGCTGGAGTTTGAGAATGAACGATGAAGAAGAAGAAGAAGGTATATCTCATCTTTAGTTTGTGAGTTGCTTAAATCGTAAAATTTTCATGACGTCCTTGAAAGTACTTTTAGCCATTCCTATTCTCCTTTTAACTTCTGTTTCACATCTGCCATCATTTTTTATTATGTGTCCAAGATATTGATAATGTCCTACCTGTAGTATCTCTCTATGTATTTTGATGTTTAGCGTTTGTTCCTCTACGATTCTGCTGGTTATCATGGTTTATGTTTTTTGTATGAGTATATCTAGTCCATATTTTCGGCTTGTATTGATAACTCAATCTATTAGCCTTTGTAGCTTCTGTTTACTTTCAGTTAAGAAGACTTTCTCAGAGGAGATATACTACATTGTTGTCCATATTGCGTATTGATGTGCTTCCACAAGAAGCAAGCCTCCCTATACATCAATGACATCTACTGGGGTTTTACTAATGAATGGTGGTTGTATTACATCTACTGGGGTTTTACTAATGAATGGTGGTTGTTTTACATCTACTGGGGTTTTACTAATGAATGGTAGTTGTATTACATCTACTGGGGTTTTACTAATGAATGGTGGTTGTATTATGAGCCAGTACTAAGATCTTCTCATATTCCACATACGGGCCCAGTCATCAGAAAAGGGATATAACAATATCATATATGTCAAGTTTAAAATATTCTTTTCATGACATAAGCTGGCATTCTGTCCTTGCGCTGTTCAAAACAATATTCCAACACAGATAATAACCACTGCCTGCATCATCTTGAAAAGGGTTCGCTGCGGCATCTCTGCAGATGCCATGATTTTGACTGCACTGACACCCTTTCCAGCTTTCTGAATGACATTGTCCACATGATTCGCGAAAGATAGGCTTCTATCAAAAGTGATGCCTAGATATTTCATAGTCTGCTACCAGTCAATGTTGATGCCCATGCATATGGCTGTTGTTAATGTGTCTATACTGCGGTAGTCTATTTGATAGTGAGCTTGCTATTTGATAGAAAATTAATAGAGTATATATATATATATATATATATATATATATATATATAATAATAAATTAATACAAATAAAACACTGTCCAATAACACGAAAACACTATAACCCAGAAATTATCAACGTGATAGGAAGTCGACAAAAGAGAGGAAAGTCGTGGATCGGGCGTGCAGAAGACGTTATACAGAGTGTCTGCAGATTGGAGGATGTACTGCCTGGTGCCGAATGGAGTCTGGCACCCTCGGATTACCCAACAGCCTTCGAAGGAGTAGTAACACTCAGTAGAGAGTGCAGGGAATGATGTCCGACAGTGGTCGAGTCGGAGGTGCTCGCTCTGATCAGTGAGAATTCCAGGGAAGGTGATATAGTTATATATACAGATGGGTTGGTTGAGAGACACATCAGGATTATCTGGGCTTTCACGGCTCAAAGGTGGGGGGAGACTATCAGAGAGGAAAGTGGTGCATTCGTTCAGACGACAAGCAGCTTGACAATGGAGATTCTGGCGGTGACCAAAGCTTTGCAATGGGTCTGCTCACAGACTGTCTGCGAGCATGCCTGTATCCTCAGTGACTCCATGAACATGATTGTGAAAGTTCAGACGGGGTACGTTCGAGAACAATGGTTGCATGCAGTGAATAATTCCTGTGTGCGTACAGTGACTTTTATTTTTGTGCCGGCCCACGCGGGAGTCCGGGGTAATGAAAGAGCAGATAGGTTGGCCGCCCATGCTGCTACTACGGCTGTTGGTGGAGCGATGGATCGGGCAGACATTTTGAATGTCCTATGGGAAAACGCACGAAGAAATGACTGTACAAGTGACGATGACTCTTGTTCCATGATTAGAATAAAGGAACTTGGTTTGAAATTTGGTGTCGCTAGAAAGGAGAGTTTTCGTGGGCGAAAAAGAATGATGGTCAATCAACAACGTACTGGGACTGTCAGTCAACGTGTAATGGCGGATACACTCAAAGAAAGATATGTGCACCTATGGACTTGTCCGGAGTGCATTGACGATGATCCAGCGACTAACTAACTAACTAACTAACTAACTAACGAAAACACTGTCTAAAGTACTAACATTAAATAGTACTATTTTCTGTAGACACCGTCTGCATGTAACATCTAGCAGAATGTACGAACATAACCGTTGCCGTTAGGAAATGAGAAATTAAAATTTCGTAAATATTTGTACCACATGCGTTTAAAGTAAACAACAAAATACACACACAAAAATATACGCGAATTATTCTTGCAATGTTCCAAAGACTTTCATCTGCACTAGATATTGAAGTAAAAAGTATTAACCACCGTCTCTGGGATCGACCACAGAGCGACAAACACCTGCTACCATATCGCATGTAACCTAAAGGATTCAGAAATTGTTTTCAGAGTAACCTTCCTTCAAAGTTATCTTAAATGTCCGCCTATTTTTTGCCCACATTTTTCATGCCTTCAATCTGAACAAATTCTGCTTCCTTCGAGTACGTGCCACTCGAGTATACACGGCTGCTAATTGAAGTCTTCTGTCTATGAAACAAAGCTCTGAAGAAGCCTCCACATTGTCCAAAAGGCAACAATAAACTTACAGTAGAATTCATATACGAAAAATTGTTCCGGACCGACACAGTATTATGTAATTACTAAAATTCGCTACATATGAGTACGCTTAAGCCTATATATAATAAAACATGTCTGGCTTTGTGGTAGCGAGGTACGATGTGTGACTATGACGGCCAAGACACCATGTTCAAATCTCGCTACAGGCAATTGTGCCTACCGACCGTTCATAAAGTAATGGCAAACTACTGAACGTAAATTGCACCAAAAATCACTACAGCCAAAACAATAAAGAATATGAGGATTTAAAAAAAACGTTTAACAGCGTTTTCTGTTATAGATGTATGCGTTATAAATGAATTAAATTATTAATTTCTCATAGTTTCAGGGAATCGACGCAAACAATCTGTGTGCAAATGATTTAAACGAATGTTTCAATAGTATAACGTGCATTTAGTTTCTGTCTTACCCTTTGTTAGTTCAGATTTCAGTATTCCACAAGAACTACAGAGTCACGTATCGCAAACGTATTCAATAAATAACATTCAAATATCCACTCACAAATCCTCCTGCCGTCCACTCTTACTGTGACTTGCTGGCCGACGAAGTTAAACACAGATAACTGTTTTCCAACAACAAATTCCAATTCTTCCGAAAGAGAGAGAGCGAGATAGTTCACTAGGAGAATTCGGCACTTCGATTTTTTTTCAATTTGCATTCGTTGCCACGGTAACCATGGCTGGCAAAGTTAATATTTCGGGGTCTCCCGTTGCGCAAATCGGAGACACCGAGCTAGAATCAATAATGACAGTCTTTCAGTATTGACAAACCGTTTACAATATTGAACTACAGAAACCCATTGCTAAGGACTGCTAAAACTTAGAAAGTTATAAAAATCAATTATTTTGAACGAATTTTCAAGTTTTTTGTGTTTTTTTTTATAGTTTACGCTGTTTTGACCATTGTTTCTTAAATGATTATTGCGAGAGGAGGGATGGAGACTTATTGGTTGCGTCGTTGTGGCGCAGTAGTGCACATGCTTCCTTGTGTTACAGTTCAGGGTTCAATTCTCAGTTAAGCTTACGTTTACTTTTTGAGCCTTGTACAGCTAAAACAACCAACAAAATCTTGTATCAGGCGATTCAGTCTAAAAAATGTCTACCTGAAAAAATATCGAAAATTCTTCTTCTTTTCCTTCTTCTTTCATCTTTTCGTCTCTCTTCTTCCTCATCCTTTTCTCCTCGTCACCTTCTTCTTTCTCTTCTTCCTACTCTTTCTTCTTCGCCATCGCCCGTGTAACAACAGAGGCTGGACTTCTAGCTCATGGTGCTAAGAATAAGGACTGTGTCTTCTATCCATGTATGTCATGTGAGGTGGCTAAGGAAAGTGGGGGTTAGGCTGACAACCTGTCACCTGGACATGCTTCATCACTTCTACATCTGACTCTTCTTCTTCTTCTTTAGCGTCCAATCTCAAATTCCCACTGGATTTCTCTTGTAACAGGACAATGGTCCTACAAGATTTCCAGTTGGATGTAGTTCAGAGAATGGAAATGCGTTGTGTTGCCGTTTTATTTGTGCCAATGGCTCAACACATCCGTCTTCGGCGGGGCACCTTGACTCAATTTCCAACGTTTCTTTTCTAACAAATAATCCCCACGGATGACGAATAGGTGAAGGCCAGCGGACATTGCAGCTTTGTCCTTTTGTAGCAGACTCATAGGTGAAGGAAATTGTTAGATGTGTCATCACAGCTGATGTGTCATCACAGCTGGTGTGTCATCACAGCTGATATGTTAATAAATCTGACAGAAGGATGATGAAATAGTTGACCAAGAAGTGTTCCTGGCAGGAGGTGATAATCCTTGGATACTAGAGCACTGAACTGCTTCCGTTCGGGGACTAAATATTCATCCATAAACCTCCCTTACACAACCGTACCTTTTACACAACCTTAGATGAGTCCGGGTGTCGCCTCAGTTACACAACCTTACATATGTTCTGGTGTCGCCTCAGTTACACAACCTCATATGAGTCCGGGTGTCGCCTCAGTTACACAACCTTAGATGAGTCCGGGTGTCACCTCAGTTACACAACCTTAGATGAGTCCGGGTGTCACCTCAGTTACACAACCTTAGATGAGTCCAGTTGTCACCTCAGTTACACAACCTTACATAAGTCCAGTTGTCACCTCAGTTACACAACCTTACATAAGTCCAGTTGTCACCTCAGTTACACAACCTTACATAAGTCCAGTTGTCACCTCAGTTACACAACCTTACATAAGTCCAGTTGTCACCTCAGTTACACAACCTTACATAAGTCCGGTTGTCACCTCAGTTACACAACCTTACATAAGTCCAGTTGTCACCTCAGTTACACAACCTTACATAAGTCCAGTTGTCACCTCAGTTACACAACCTTAGATGAGTCCAGTTGTCACCTCAGTTACACAACCTTACATAAGTCCAGTAGTCACCTCAGTTACACAACCTTAGATGAGTCCAGTTGTCACCTCAGTTACACAACCTTACATAAGTCCAGTTGTCACCTCAGTTACACAACCTTACATAAGTCCAGTAGTCACCTCAGTTACACGACCTTACATAAGTCCAGTTGTCACCTCAGTTACACAACCTTACATAAGTCCAGTTGTCACCTCAGTTACACAACCTTACATAAGTCCAGTTGTCACCTCAGTTACACAACCTTAGATGAGTCCAGTTGTCACCTCAGTTACACAACCTTACATAAGTCCAGTAGTGACCTCAGTTACACAACCTTAGATGAGTCCAGTTGTCACCTCAGTTACACAACCTTACATAAGTCCAGTTGTCACCTCAGTTACACAACCTTACATAAGTCCAGTAGTCACCTCAGTTACACAACCTTACATAAGTCCAGTTGTCACCTCAGTTACACAACCTTAGATGAGTCCAGTTGTCACCTCAGTTACACAACCTTACATAAGTCCAGTTGTCACCTCAGTTACACAACCTTAGATGAGTCCAGTTGTCACCTCAGTTACACAACCTTACATAAGTCCAGTTGTCACCTCAGTTACACAACCTTACATAAGTCCAGTAGTCACCTCAGTTACACAACCTTACATAAGTCCAGTTGTCACCTCAGTTACACAACCTTACATAAGTCCAGTTGTCACCTCAGTTACACAACCTTACATAAGTCCAGTAGTCACCTCAGTTACACAACCTTACATAAGTCCAGTAGTCACCTCAGTTACACAACCTTACATAAGTCCAGTAGTCACCTCAGTTACACAACCTTAGATGAGTCCAGTTGTCACCTCAGTTACACAACCTTACATAAGTCCAGTTGTCACCTCAGTTACACAACCTTAGATGAGTCCAGTTGTCACCTCAGTTACACAACCTTACATAAGTCCAGTTGTCACCTCAGTTACACAACCTTAGATGAGTCCAGTTGTCACCTCAGTTACACAACCTTACATAAGTCCAGTTGTCACCTCAGTTACACAACCTTACATAAGTCCAGTAGTCACCTCAGTTACACAACCTTACATAAGTCCAGTTTTCACCTCAGTTACACAACCTTACATAAGTCCAGTTGTCACCTCAGTTACACAACCTTACATAAGTCCAGTAGTCACCTCAGTTACACAACCTTACATAAGTCCAGTAGTCACCTCAGTTACACAACCTTACATAAGTCCAGTAGTCACCTCAGTTACACAACCTTACATAAGTCCAGTAGTCACCTCAGTTACACAACCTTAGATGAGTCTAGTAGTCACCTCAGTTACACAACCTTAGATGAGTCCAGTTGTCACCTCAGTTACACAACCTTACATAAGTCCAGTAGTCACCTCAGTTACACAACCTTACATAAGTCCAGTAGTCACCTCAGTTACACAACCTTACATAAGTCCAGTAGTCACCTCAGTTACACAACCTTACATAAGTCCAGTAGTCACCTCAGTTACACAACCTTAGATGAGTCCAGTAGTCACCTCAGTTACACAACCTTAGATGAGTCCAGTTGTCACCTCAGTTACACAACCTTACATAAGTCCAGTAGTCACCTCAGTTACACAACCTTACATAAGTCCAGTTGTCACCTCAGTTACACAACCTTACATAAGTCCAGTAGTCACCTCAGTTACACAACCTTACATAAGTCCAGTAGTCACCTCAGTTACACAACCTTAGATGAGTCCAGTAGTCACCTCAGTTACACAACCTTACATAAGTCCAGTTGTCACCTCAGTTACACAACCTTAGATGAGTCCAGTTGTCACCTCAGTTACACAACCTTACATAAGTCCAGTTGTCACCTCAGTTACACAACCTTACATAAGTCCAGTAGTCACCTCAGTTACACAACCTTACATAAGTCCAGTAGTCACCTCAGTTACACAACCTTACATAAGTCCAGTAGTCACCTCAGTTACACAACCTTACATAAGTCCAGTAGTCACCTCAGTTACACAACCTTAGATGAGTCCAGTTGTCACCTCAGTTACACAACCTTACATAAGTCCAGTAGTCACCTCAGTTACACAACCTTACATAAGTCCAGTAGTCACCTCAGTTACACAATTGAAAATAGCCTGTGGTTTTGTCTGAAAGACTATGTGCTGTCGAGAGCTACCTGCTCACATTTAAAGGAGTTACTTCATTAACGTCATCATCTTCGCCTTGTTCTTGTGAGTGTGATTTCAAACTTCTACCAATTACCAGGACGCATTATGGATGATGATGATGTGTGTAGCATGTATGAAAGGACGATAGTGGATCTATTCTTGCACCATCAACTAGATGCCCAGTGTAGCATGTATGAAATGACGATAGTGGCTCTATTCTTGCACCATCAACTAGATGCCCATACCCTGGTTGCCATACGGGTGATGTAGTCTGGAGAAAGGAATACGGTATACTATGTTTTAGAGTGTCTCTGCAATGTCTACATATTTGATCCATAGGCATAACACATTAACTTTCCACTGGGTGGGATAACCAACTCCCTGCACAGCCTTCTTTTGTCACATCTTACAATATGCATGAGATATCACAGTGTTACTCAGTGTTACTCAGAGAATGTTTTGTTGAAAAAGTAGATCAGTATACAGGTGAAGCATTTTACAGCTGAGACTGTATATGCCTTCATCATCATGAAATGCCGTCTCCACAAGGAAGGTTGCCTACAACAGATATCCAACGTCCCCTGTCTCATGTCTTGGTGGAGTATTCTGCTAGACTGTAACCTGTTCATCCCGCGATGTTCCTCTCCTACTTGTATCTCTGCTTCCCTCTTGCTTGTCTCCCCTCGCTTACTTGTTTACCATCATTTAAGGTCTTCAACACGGTGTGATGTCTTTTATGTCTAAAATATATTATTTGTGTGATTTATTTCTATCTTCTTTAAGGTCACATAAAAATAAGACTTATACATGAGCAAACTGCAAGCCTACAGACTATGTTTTCCTTATAATTAACAATCTGTCATCCTCCAAGCCATCCCATATTTTCTACTGAACACGCCACCGTGTGCATATAGTCCTGACCAGAAACCCAATTTCTCACAACATAATCAATGTATTCTTTCATTTATTCATTCTTGGCAATTCCCGAAATGAAAAAAACACTGACCTTCTAAATTATGTAACAAACAATTTACAAGTTCGTTCTGGAAGATCACGCCTCCGGTAAAAGGACTTTCTTAAATATTTTTTTTACCTGGTAAGTTCGTAAGCACATTTTAAAAATAAAAATATACCGGAAATATACAGAATTTCAGGGGGGGGGGGGGGGGTGTCGACACAAAGGTGTGTCACAGTTTTAAAAAAACGGATAATATTATAAGAATATATAGTGCTTAATTTTACACATGGCTTGCTCTTTGCTACTCTTTTATTATACTGTTTTGGTTTTCTGAAGAAGGTCTTAAAAGATAAAAGTCCAGATGTCGGGTAACAACCCGAAACTGGAAATGGTGGCTGGGTAACACAGCGCAAATATCAAAATGAACAGAAATAGTTATTCTTGTTGCCACATACTCTACGTCAGGGGTGGGCAAACTACGGCCCGCGGGCCGTATGCGGCCCGCCATTGGATATTTTGCGGCCCTGAAACACATTTTTAAATAAACGAACGATCGTCACAAATGATTTTTTTCCCATTAATATTACGCAGAAATCCGTTGGAATTTTACTTCGACTTCCTTATATATTAAATATACAATAAATTTTTTTCCAATTTGACATCATTTAAATATTTATATATATATATATATATATCGTCAATGAAATTTTACTACGTTTAATATGAGTGTTTAATATTGAGTAATTTACTATACTAGAATTGAAGTTATTTGATTGGCTGAATGTTTTTATATGGTTATAAGTACTCGGACGATATAATTTTATAAATGTTGAAAATTGCCTTTCAAATTATAATTAATTGTTTTTAACTTTTAAGCATTATGTCGGGATGTATGTTTAATTTATATTAAAAAGATGTTTCATACAAAATAATGAGTGCATCCAAAAAACTTAAGATTGAAGACTGAGTGTCGGGTTTTCAAAGACGAATGGATTGCCAAATATTGTTTTATGCAAGTTGGCAACAAATCTGTTTGCTTGCTGTGTCACGAATCAGTGGCTGTTTCTAAATAATATAACTTAAAAAGACATTACCAGACAAAACATTCCAATTTCGGACACAATCTAACATCTGAAGAAAGGAAAAGAAAATGTATGGAGTTGGTAAAACGTCTGGAGAAACAATAAACTGTGTTTACAAAACAGTCTTCAATCCAAGATGCCGCAACAGAGGCCAGTTTGGTGTTGTCACACAAAATTGTGAAATACAAAGCATATACGAAGAGAGGAGAAGCAGAAAGAAGAGCCAAAGGTAGACCTAGAGTACGCTGGATCGACAACATCAAAGAGACATTACACGAACACCAAATAACATTATCTGAAGCTGCCAAAAAAGCGAGAACAAGAACATTGTATCTCCCTCGACACCCGTAAAGGGTAATAGAGGAAAGAAGAAGAAGAAGAAGATATATGAGGTGCTGCGATGCTTCCACAAGCGGATTGCCTCAACACTATATTTAAAGTATTTCATCTACTTGAGGTTTAATATTGATCTAATGGATATCACATGATATTTCACCATCGGACTTTATGTATTCCTGATGTTGGGTTTTAAAAATGTTAAAAAATGTTCATATCCTGGACCATGACCATTGACAATATAGAGTATATTAGCTAATGTGAAAACAAGCCTTCTAGATGACTCATTCGATTATATCCGTGATTTTCGTCGGCTACTATGATTATGCGTTTTGTGAATTCAGTGAAAATCAAGGGAATAGTCAAACGAGTTATTTTAAAAGGCATGTTTTTCCATTAGCTACAATGTCGTATATTACGTTGGGTCACGTCTGGACACAATTCATTTAACCGCATTGTAAACGTATTTAAGGACGATAACTCTCTCTCTCTCTCTCTCTCTCTCTCTCTCTTTCTCTCTCTCTCTCTTAATCACTGACCTGGTGTTCTAGCTTGATGGCGGTTGCTGGGAGGGAAGTGCGAGGCGTCTTCTACAAAATTCATCACAATTGTTTTCTCGCTGTTTCCTTAATTCAGTTTGGTGATGAATTGTGCAAATGTATCATTGTAAACGATAGAGGTGAGGGGAAACAAAAGTGGGGATCCCTGATGCAATCAGGAGTTAGTAGAACGATACGACCAGTATAAAGTGATATTCAACATAGGAGACAACAATATTATTAGCTAATTAATGTCAAGAGCTAATACTATTGGCTCCCAATAATATCAGGAGCAAATATGATCAAGAGTAGCCCCCTAAACAGTTTCATGAGCCAATAATATCAGGAGCAAACATGATAAAGAGTCAACAATTTCATGAGCCAACAATCAGGAGCAAACATGATCAAGAGTAGGCCCCTAAACAGTTTAATGAGCCAACAATCAGGAGCAAACATGATCAAGAGTCAACATTTTCTTGAGCCAACAATCAGGAGTAAACATGATCAAGAGTAGGCCCCTAAACAGTTTAATGAGCCAACAATATCAGGATCAAACACGATTAAGAGTCAACAGTTTCATGAGCCAAAAATCAGGAGCAAACATGATCAAGAGTCAATTATGGTCATCTATAAAAGAGACCTATTATGGTCATCTATAAAATCCCGTAGTCATAACCTTTGATAACAGTTACAATGTTGTTCCGACAGACTGACGATGTGCTTGAACTAGTTACGGGTACGGCGAGGGTGAGCAGAACAACAAAGAAACCTGTCACAAGGGCCAGAGTTGTGCCCTGATGTCGACGTCTGTTTCAGTGGCATTAGACTCGAAACACCATCGAGTCGGATGGCTGCTGGAACAGAGGGTGGAGCACTTATGGGAATGCCCCACGTGCTGTAGGCCAGTTTCTAACCAAGTACCTTTTATCTGGGGGATTAGGGGAATATACTGAGGTTAGACACCAACTAGCTGTCATCTGATGCAACTGATCACAAATCTATCTGTTGTTATGAAAATTTGACAACATATATGACATGAGTAACAATGGTCATCTATGGGGTAGTGAAAAATATATACTGAACATCTTCACTGGACACTGGTCATCTTCAGGTCAGAGTCAAAGTGGATACTGGTTATCTTCAGGGATGATAATAATAGGGCCTTTGTAATTGGACACATTTGTAAGCGTCATTTCTAATTTGTGTGTTGACATAGCTGGACTATCTTTGTGTAACCATCTTACCTAATTACCTAAATCTACAAATACGGTGAAGTGTAGACTCAAAGAATCGGAAATTTCTAAACTTTTGGAAGAACATTTTTCTGAGAATTCTAGCATTCATTTATCTGCTACTGGAAGTGATTTAGAAATTGTTAATTTACATTGTGATATTAGTAAGTGACTCATTCAGATGACATTTATTCAGATGATATCTGCAGCGTGCTTGTTTCAAATTCGTGGTCAGACACATGTGATACCGTAAGATCCCATTTTCGGGCAATAATGGTGTAAAATTTCAAAACATTTATCACACAGATATTTGAAGAATCTTTTGACTCTGTATTAAATGATACTACTATAACAATTTTTTGCGCAGAGACAAATATGTATGCTGATAAGCAGCGTGTGCGCTGATAAGCAGCGTGTGCGCTGATACGCAGCGTGTGCGCTGATAAGCAGCGTGTGCGCTGATAAGCAGCGTGTGCGCTGATAGGCAGCGTGTGCGCTGATAGGCAGCGTGTGCGCTGATACGCAGCGTGTGCGCTGATACGCAGCGTGTGCGCTGATAGGCAGCGTGTGCGCTGATAGGCAGCGTGTGCGCTGATACGCAGCGTGTGCGCTGATACGCAGCGTGTGCGCTGATAATATTCCATATTAATGTATGGCTCAGAAACATGGACACTAAATAAACAATTAGAAGACAAAATTGATGCCTTTGAGATGTGGGTATATAGAAGAATAGGGAGAACATCATGGAAAGAGAAGAAAACAAATAAAGAGGTGCTAAAAACACTTAATATGAAGAAAGAACTACTAAGAGAAATAAAGATCAGGCAAATAAAATACTTTGGACACATTAAAAGACATGACACCCTATTGAAGACCTTACTTGAGGGTAAAGTCAAAGGGAAGCGAGCAAGAGGTAGGCAGAGATACAAGTGGGAGAGTAACATTACACGATGGACAGGTTACAGTCTAGCAGAGTGCACCACCAAGACAAGAGACAGGAGATGTTGGAGATACGTTGCAGCCAACCTTCGTTGCGGAGACGGCACTTGATGATGATGATGCTGATAAGCACACTGCTGATAGGAAAAAATTGCATCCAGAATAAAACGGAATATTATGATTATTTAAACAAAATTTTGTTTCCTTTAGCAAGACAAATCAATTAATCAAGTGCCATGCCGAATGGCGTACTGATCATGTTTCTCCACGACTCTCTGTCTCTTGTTTTGTCAATAAGCTCGGTTGGTGAGCTTCTACCGTGCCACGATGCAAGCCCATCTAGTAAATTTTCTCTTTGTCAACCTCTATCTCTTCTCCCTTTGATCTTTCCAGTGGTTATCAAGTGCTCAAGCTGTGTTCTTCTCAGCACATGTCCTAGAAACCTTGACTGTCTGCCCCTAATGTTTGATATGATTGATCTTTTTACGCAAGCATCAATGAGAACCTCTGCATTAGTTTTCTTGGCTGTCAATGGTATTTTCCTCATTCTTCTCAGAAACCACATTTCTGTAGCCTCTAATTCACTTTGAATTTTTTGTTTAAAGTCCATGCTTCACATCCATAAAAAAAAAAAATTGGTTCGATATAACATCTCAGCACCCGAATTCGGGTCTGCATTGATATTCTTCCATTGCACAAAATGGTTCTCATTTTTTGGAATGCTGATTTGGCTTGTGCTGTTCGGCTCTATATCTCACTTGAGCATCTACCTTCTGATGTTAACAGGGTGCCAAGATATTTCACTTTTTCAATTTGTGCTAATTTTGTGTCATTAATTATTATGTTGCATCTTGGTGGTGTATGTCTCTTCGATACAACCATTATTTCTTTCTTCTTCTTTAAACTGAGACCTTTTTGCAAGACAAATATATATTAAAGGTTATTATGTCTCCTGCATAATATAAAAAAGTATTATGCTTGTAAATTCATTAACAAGAGTATACAGTAAGAATACACTCAAATATTTGAACTCGAGAATGCGGTGAGTAAATTGTTTAGGAGAAAGAAAATTCAACAACACTTAAAACTTTCTCACTCTGAACTGCCAATTTTACCAGTTTATCCCAGCAGCAAAGGGGTTACGGACAAAGTGAAAAGTGAATAATGAATATTTCCAGAACAGTGAAACGTGGAAACTGGAAATCTTCAGGACATAGTGAAAAGTGGATAATGAATATCTCCAGAACAGTGAAATGTGGAAACTGGAAATCTTCAGGACATAGTGAAAAGTGGATAATGAATATCTCCAGAACAGTGAAACATGGAAACTGGAAATCTTCAGGACATAGTGAAAAGTGGAGAATGAATATCTACAGAACAGTGAAACATGGAAACTGGAAATCTTCAGGACATAGTGAAAAGTGGATAATGAATATCTCCAGAACAGTGAAATGTGGAAACTGGAAATCTTCAGGACATAGTGAAAAGTGGATAATGAATATCTCCAGAACAGTGAAACGTGGAAACTGGAAATCTTCAGGACATAGTGAAAAGTGGATAATGAATATCTCCAGAACAGTGAAACATGGAAATCTTCAGGACATAGTGAAAAGTGGATAATGAATATCTCCAGAACAGTGAAACGTGGAAACTGGAAATCTTCAGGACATAGTGAAAAGTGGATAATGAATATCTCCAGAACAGTGAAACGTGGAAATCTTCAGGACATAGTGAGAAGTGGATAATGAATATCTCCAGAACAGTGAAACATGGAAATCTTCAGGACATAGTGAAAAGTGGATAATGAATAGGCCTATCTCCAGAACAGTGAAACGTGGAAATCTTCAGGACATAGTGAAAAGTGAATATCTCCAGAACAGTGAAACATGGAAACTGGAAATTTTCAGGACATAGTGAAAAGTGGACATTGATTGATCATCTATGGTGTGTCAAGTGAACATAGATTTGCAGAATGAGAAGTATTTAGTACAGCTTCATTCATACCTTTGGGCACATAACTTATTCACATTACTAACTAATCAGTCTTGGATGTCATGATGGCAAGATAGACTTTACATAGCCCCTACATTTACTATCATACACACTGATGTAACTTTACATAGACCTACATTTACTGTCATACACCCTACATTTATTGTCATACACCCTGAAGTAACTTTACATAGACCTACATTTATTGTCATACACCCTGATGTAACTTTACATAGATCCTACATTTACTGTCATACACACTGATGTAACTTTACATAGACCTACATTTACTGTCATACACACTGAAGTAACTTTACATAGACCTACATTTACTGTCATACACACTGATGTAACTTTACATAGATCCTACATTTACTGTCATACACCCTACATTTATTGTCATACACCCTACATTTACTGTCATACACCCTACATTTACTGTCATACACCCTACATTTACTGTCATACACCCTACATTTACTGTCATACACACTGATGTAACTTTACATACACCCTACATTTATTGTCATACACACTTATGTGTAACTAAATTAGACTATAAGAAACTATAACTAGAAGAAGACAATACAATATACACATAAGGTTCATCTGAGGCCTATTTTGTCCCATCAATAGAAACACAACACAACACTACCCTATTGTGCATCACCTCGTGAGGCTACTAACATATCACCGATCAATGAAAAGAATGAAGTAGTCTCTCGAAGTGACTCGCAGTAGGGTTGTATTGTGGCATGTTGTGGTTGTCGATATGCCAAGAAAGGTGTCTAATGAACAGATGTTTACAAGTTAGTTTCTCGCCTTCTCTATAGTTCACTGTGATTTGGACTCATGTTCATGGCATCTAAAACAATGAACAGACTAACAATAAGGGTCTGGGGGAACAGAAAATGAACAATAAAAACTAAACTTCTGGTTTACCAGACTTGCATCATAAACACCCCCCCCCCCTCCTTTTACGGTAGTTAAACATGAACAATCTATATGCACAATGAAAAACAACTAAACAACTTTCACATGCAGTATCTATGAAGATTTCTTGGAGTCATGTTGCAGGACAATATCACTTAATACTGATGTATAGGAAAGAACAGGCAATACAACATAATATGTTATGCTCCGTCTGTGCAGACTCAGTTGGTTGTGACACAATAGGAGGATAGAAGATGGCAGAATACCAAGGGATCTACTTTGTGGAGAATTACAGTCAGGGAAAAGATCTCAGGGTTGACCTCTGCTTCGGTACAAAGACGTATGCAAACATGATATGCATGATACAGAATCACTGAAACAGGATGCTGTGGATCGTATTTCATGGAGGGGAAAGATCATCATCATTATCAAGTGCCGTCTCCGCAACGAAGGTTGGATGCAACGGATCTCCAACATCCCGTCTCTTGTCTTGGTGGTGCACTCTGCTAGACTGTAACCTGTCCATCGTGTGATGTTATTCTCCCACTTGTATCTCTACCTACCTTTAACTTTACCCTCAAGTAAGGTCTTCAATAAGGTCTTTTAATGTGTCCAAAATATTTTATTTGACTGATCTTTATTTCTCTTTTAGCACCTCTTTATTTGTTTTCTTCTCTTTCCGTGATGTTCTCCCTATTCTTCTATATATCCACATCTCAAAGGCATCAATTCTGTCTTCTAATTGTTTATTTAGTGTCCATGTTTCTGAGCCATACATTAATATAGAATAGATATAGCATTTTATAATTCTCATTTTTAACTTGTTTGTAATTTGTTTAGATGTTAATAATTTCCTCATGCCATTGAAGGTACTTTTAGCTATTCCTATTCTTCTTTTAATTTCTGTTTCTTCTTCAACGTTCGCTCTCATGTAACCACAGCGAATATATTGTGTGTTTTCCGCCGGGAGTGTGAAGTACGTTGTGCTGTAGGTTTCACAGTAGAACTGTTTTATTTGCACCTCGGTTGGCCACTCTGTGGTCTGGATTTCCGAGGTCCAGCACATCCGTTTTCGTCATTCCTTTATTTCGGGTTTGGTCCCTATAACTTCCGTTTCACATCTGCCATCATTTGTGACTGTGTCCAAGATATTGATAATGTTTTACTTGTTGTAGTTTCTCTCCATGTATGTTTATGTTTAGCTCTTGTTCTTCTGTGTCTTTGCTGATTATCATGGTTTTTGTTTTTTGGATATTTATATCCAGCCCATATTCATTACTTGATTTATTGACTTGGTCTATTAGTCTTTGTAGTTCAGGTTCACTTTCTGCTGAAATAAGTGTCATCTGCATATCTAAGGTTGTTTATTATTTTCCCATTGATCTTGAGTCCTGGCATTTCTTCTATATTTTTAAAGATATTCTCTGTGTAGATATTAAATAGGATTGGTGATAAAATGCAGCCTTGTCTTACCCGTCTTCTTATTTCTGTGTATGGTGAGTACCTGTTTTTACATCTTATTGATGCAGTTTGTTCGCAATATATATTTCTAATTAGTCTGATGTCTTTTCCATCTATGCCTATTTCTTGAAGACATTTGATTAATTTTTCATGTTGGACTCTGTCAAAGGCCTTGCTGTAATCTATGAAGCAAATATATATATATTTTTTGGACTTCTATATATTTATCTATCACTAGTCGGATACTCAGTATAGCTTCTCTGGTTCCTTTGTTTTTTCTAAAACTGAATTGTTCTTCACCGACCTCCGTGTCTATCTTGTTCTTAATTCTTTTATGTATTATCTTGTGGAGTATTTGAGTTACCGGTATATGGCTCATTAGACTTATTGTTCTATATTCTGTACAGTCCACAGCACCTGGGCTTCTTAGGTAGATCAGGTAGGGGGAAAGATCATGAATGGTATAAAAACAAAGGAGAACGTGATAGCAATTAGTTCAAGGGCTATATGTCTAAGACGACACACAACAGCACACACACAAGGGTACAAGTAGGTCTGTCATTCCTTGTACATACTGTGGAAGACTCTTTGTGACTGAGATATCATCTTGTGAATGACATTATCTCCATGGATCCCAGATTATATTTCTTATATCACATCAATAATACTATCATCTGGAAAGACAGAAAGTTGCCAGCTACTAATATGGTTGAAAGAGCTATTTCTCACTATAAGAGGTACATTATTTTTAAAAGGGTCAGTCAATCAGTTCCTCTTTTGCGAAGTTTTGCACATAGGACGGATGTCATAGTTCTCCATGCCTGTTGATCAGTTGCCAAGGATTGCAGTCTTGTGCATTTATGCCTGTTTATTTTAGTTCAGTCATAAAAGTTCTTCTGAGCGTTGTTTTTGGTCTTCCCTGTTTTCTTTTTCCGTCTGGTGTCCACATGAAGGCTTGATTTAAAAAGGTACTTGTCTTCAAAGTAGGCACTTTTATTTATTATCACAACTTTCTGTTTTGGGCACAAATGGAAGATATATGGTTTTTTTAAAAACATTGTTTGGTCACAAAGGGAGATAACAAATAAACGTGCACACTTTGAGAACAATCACCGAACACAGAACTCATCAACAACCAACAGTAACTGATTAACAATACAAACCATGCAATATATTCCATCACACAAAATACCTGGGGGTACATTTATTTTTACAAACAAAGAACTCTTTGGTAAAGAAGTATGAATAATCCTGGAGATATAACAGATCCAATATATAATATATAAAACACAACATAGCTATACTTGTGCATGCTAGAGATATGGTTTACAAAATAAATGCCCAGATGTAGTAGTGGCAGGATTACCTCAACAGCAGCAGCCATTTATTCTTTTTATGGCTATACACCCAGATATAACAAAAAGGGCTCATGCTCGCTGTTGAAAGGTACTTTCCTCATCATAAAAGGCAATATATTTAACTAAAAAATGAGATATGGTTAGTTGATGGACAATATAAATACTGAATGAGATCAACTTAGAAGATGATCTTCACAAAAAGTGGCTGAATAAAATGATTGAATAAGATGTTCATTAACAAGATAAACACCACAGTGGATATTGGCTGAATCAGACAGTATCAGATAAGATGTGAAGCAGGTCTGTCAATTTTAAAAAAAGATATGATTTTAGCCATACAATCCACACTGGACACCTTGGCTAAAATCGCAGTGCACTTTTTTTTGCAGTGCAGATTGCCTTAATCTGAAAAGCACAATGACTCAACCTTGTTACTATGCGTTGACTCAAGTTGTTCAGCTTCAAACAGACCTAATATTTTCATCTATACCGTGATACTGGCATCTAATCAAGAATACAAATCTCATCTGTTATATTCTGATTTCTGCAATAATTCCTCAATACCATTCCAAATATTATTAATCATAAATCTATATTGACTAACTTTTGTAGTAGTATTTTTGTGTGAATGATGGACTTTAATCGCATACCTGTCAACTAGTGCAGATTTTCTAAATTCTATACATAATGTATCTGACTTTCACTGAACACACCTGTACTGACCTTTATTTAATACCTTTAATTTACTATTTACTTATTACAAAAACTATAATAATTTAGTATTTACTTATTACAAAAACTATAATAATTTAGTATTTACTTTTACAAAAACTATAATAATTTAGTATTTACTTGTACAAAAACTATAATAATTTAGTATTTACTTTTACAAAAACTATAATAATTTAGTATTTACTTTTACAAAAACTATAATAATGTAGTATTTACTTTTACAAAAACTATAATAATTTAGTATTTACCTATATAAAAATTAAAATACTTTAGTATTTATCTATTGCAAAATTATTTACCGGTAGTATTCACTTTTAGTTATGTATTCTTGTGGTGGAGAAGTTAGTGAATCCATCTCACAAACAAATCTTACTGAAATTTGCTCGTTGTTTAAAAACAGACCACCCACATTGTATGATTGGATGTATTACTGGTGCCTAAATATGCAACTAGAAGTGGTTCTACAGAAGAATGCTGAGAATACCATGGACTGCCAGAAAATCTAATGTAGAGGTGTTGAAAGAGTCAAATGCGAAACTGACCTTATTCAACAATATAAGAAAAAGGCAATCTTTTTTTTTTGGTCCCTTCATGAGACAGACAGGTTTTAAGAACATAGTCACAACAGGCAAAATTGAAGGCAACAGAGACAGAGGGCAACAACGTGAGAAAATATTAGACAGTTTAACAACCTGGCGCAGCAAGGAAACACCAACGACCTTGATACATAATATTGTGGACAGAGAGCTGTGGAGAGCCATGACCGCCTACACCAGCCGGCATGGCACACGATGATGATGATGATGATATATGCAACAATAGTTGAACAGTATTATCCTATAACATGATATGCTTGAATTATATTGCTCTTTATCACAATGATACTCTCTGACTCCTGCATTAGATAGAAAGTTGCATGTCAACAGAGGGGTGTGTCGTGATGTCGAACAAACTTGCATGTCTGGAGTATAACATGAATATACTGCCATGGTCATGCAAGGAGTAGAGTCAACAAAAGAACAGACTGACTAACAAGAAATGCTGTGGTGGATGGATCCGCACTGAGAAGAGACGGGACCATGACTTAATTAGGAGAGTCATAGATTTACAACAGAATGAAGAATGCTAGAGGTGATAATGTATACATACGGAAATGATGGGGGAGAGGGGGGGGCGTGGTAGCTCAGTTATTAAATTTGCTTCCTGTTTGATTGATCCAAGTTTCAATTTCCAATTCGACTGGAAATATTTTAAAAATCACAAACAGCTTCTAGGTCAGCCCGGCCTAAGAAAAGAGGTCTTTTAGGAAAGTAAAGCTTTATGCTGACCACTTCATCTCCAGGTATGTTGTTGATTAATGAAAAACACGGGCCTAACAATGTAATCCCCAAAAGGCATCAATGGCATGAAAAAAAGGGAAAACTTGACAGAAATGACAGTGATTAGAGTAGGGGGGGGGGAAAAGAAAGGGTACAATACAAGAATCAGTGGCCAAATCACGTGACAACAGTCTGACTTTTTAAGTGCATATGTTATTGCACTGAGCTTCCATTTCTAGGAGAATAACAAAAACGTGACTAAAGATACTTATCTAGCAATTTGTGTGAAACAGACTGACAACCACCCCCCCCCCCCCCCCACTCAGTGTGTAGGGCGTATATCGACGGATAGGGTCTCTCATTAGTTAATGTGTAGAACGTTGGTTGTGTCGTAATATATGTCTTTATCGGAATTTCGTTCCATGTAATTATGTTAGCTTTTTGTTCCTTAGAAATCTGTCCACTGATTCTTCTATAGTACCAAATAAAGTGTGTCCTCCTTTGACTGGAGCCTTCAGTTTAAACGCCCAGGAATTACTGATGCAACAGAGATTTGGAATATCCTCTGTACTGTGATGCTTGTATCTGATCAAAGCTCACAATACTTTATACAATTTATGTACAATTTGCGTTCAAAATACAGAATTTAAGTGTTTATTTTAGGATTCCTCTTTCTTCTTGTTTTCATTCTATTCACAGCAGCAAGTTTTCACTCTTTGACAACTCATTAATAGATTGTACAACATGCTGCATGTTTTCTGTAGTTGGGATTACTTCTATAATAATATAATGAAATCTATCTATAGTGCATACATTTATCACATATTTCTCTATTTAACAACACTTTTCACTGCAATTATCTTTATTCTTTATTGTTAAACTGTATATAAGCAACTTTTTTTGAATGACATAAATACTTAATCAGTCCAGACCAAGTTGTCATAAAGCTATTTGACTGTAGTAATAATAATAACAAAACCCATAACCTGCTAGAGTTATAGGTTTGATGTTATTAGAAAAGGATGACTTTTTTTCTCCCATCTGTTTTCCTTCACCCCTCAACTGCTTCCAGCAGGATAATCTTTGAAAGGAAATTGCATCTCATTTCATGCCCAAACCACACAATATTACACTATTTTATCACTGTCAACCTGCATGTCAGTTATTTTATTCTTTCTAAAGCAAATTAGCAACATCTGTTAGAACTAGTGTTGAAACATCTGCAACCTCCCTCCTGTATCTGTTTCCTCCTTCCTGTATCTGTTTTGAGTGTCCAGCTTTCATATACCCGGTAAAAAAAAGTAAAGTAACCCATAGCATTTTATTAATGCCGTAGGGGTGTGAGATGTTAGCGATCTCATATTTCAATGGCTCTGCTATATGAGGGCGGTAGCTATCTCCTCTCCCTCGCAGTCTTTACTTCCCAGATTAATCCGGTACCCATTTAAAGCTGGGTCGACCCGGGAGCCGTTGCGATCTGTAAAACATTTCCGCCTCAACTGAGGAATGAACCCAGGACCACTCATATGCGAAGCCAGTGCGCTAACGCGGCTCCCTATACCCGGTACATACAAACGAATAGTTAGTGCCCGTGATTTGTATAGATGGACATGATGGGAGGAGTTCTTGTCTTGCTTGATTTAGTCTTATATATGAAAATAGGACACACTTCACTGATTCATATAAGTGATGAACATTTCTACAGTTAGATGGAAAAGTTGGATTTTTTTCTGTTCAGATGGAAGTTCAGTGTAATATTCTCTGTTCTGAGCTGGAGAATAGCTCCTCAGGCCTTCACAGTGACTATTCAAGGATAAAATATAGAAAATTATTATCTAAATGTTGACAGGTATGGTTCGAATTTGTCTAATTTGTACACATCTAAAGGCAAATTATACAAGTAGGCCTATAGCTCAATTTTGTCTAATTTTTACTAATCTAAACACAATATATACAAGTAGGCATATGGCTCAATTTTGTCTAATTTGTAATCATCTAAGGTAAATGTAGGTCCCATGGCAGCAACCTGCTGTTGGGGATGAAGATAACTCTTCATGTACTAAGCCACAGCAACTATTAGGTAGGGTGGCCAGTTCCCTTCCTTGCTCTCTTTACCTCACCTAACTCATACATCAGGCACACATTTTACAGCTGAGTCGACTATTGGAGTGGTCGTGTCAAGCGAGAAATCACAACCTGGATTTTTTTATCTCGACATGGTTTTGTACCCATCATGCTGTAACACGGTGATAGCAAGCAAGCTCACTATCAACTAGGCTACTTCGCTCCTCGTACTCATCTAAATAAAACATATACAAGTAGATCTATGGCTCATTTTTTTTTCTAATTTGTACTCTCCTAAACACAAAATAAGTTCTACAATAACACAAATATCATATTACTTTAATTCAGTGAAAGTTTGCTAAAAAAAAAAAAAAAAAGGAAAAAAAATAACTACAAGTTATTCATTAAAACAGATTCTGATTTAAAAAAACTGTGACCAATAAGTCACAAAAAATAATTTCTGAAAAACCATATTTGAATTAAATGAATCTGACAAATAAAATTATGATCGATCACATTCTGATTGGTAAAATTCAGAACAATAATAATCTTACAATTTTTGACCAACTAGTTAAAAATGAAATCTGAGCAATCACATTGCAAATCACTTTCTGACCACTCTTTAAAAAAAAATTCTGATCAATCAGACAAATCAAATTGTGACAATCAAATTTTTTTTTACATTTCGACCTAACATATCACAAATCTAATTCAGTCAAATGCTATTGATAGCAGTAAAAATCAAAGCAATCACATTTTTATACAATGAAATATGATCAATTCTATTTGTAGCAATAAGATTCCAACAATATCACAAATCAAATGCTGACTAATAATATTTATTCAACAATTACAATCCTGAGCAGGATATAAATATGCCAAACATCAACAATCTATATACTTCTAAAAGTACTCGTCAAATGTTCACAAAACAGAAACATGGAAATGATTTGATTTTCGTGAATGAGGTAGGACTAATTGTTCTTGACATGTTTTGCTAATCACAGACAACTATTTAGAACTTGTTTCACTTTCAAAAGGTACAGTTATGCATGTTATTTAAAACTTTTCTTATGTATTCATTCTCAAACTCCTAGTTAAACAGAATGTAGTCTGGAAAACAGAATGCAGTCTGATAACAATGTTGTCTGGAAAACAGAATGCAGTCTGCAAAAACAGAATGTATTGTGCCTGGTTAACAACTTGGTTGTGATATTTGCACTTTTTGACCAGACATATCTAACCAGCCCTGCCTTTAGGTCACTTTGACTTATGGGATGGGGGGGAGGAATCAACCAAACCCAATAAATAGCACTTTATTATGATATGTACTGCATGTCACAGTTTTGCCACTCATTCTTCAAGCACAAAGTACAGTCCAAGTCATTGTATGGTCGGAAATTTTTTAAAAACAATTAACCCTAATGCTTATGAAAACCTTAACCCTTATGCTAAATAAAACTTGAATGTGAACCATAGTATTAACACTAACTCTAAACAAAATGCTAATTTTTACCCTAACGCTAACTCTAATTCTAATGCTAACCCAATGCTAACCTTAACCCCAACCCTAATGCTTATTCTAACCCCAATGCTAAACTTAACCCCAACCCTAATGTTTATTCTAACCCCAATGCTAACCGTAACCCTAATTCTAACCCCAACACTAACCCTTATCTCAACACTAATGCTAACCCTAAACCAAAAAATATTCTAATTATAACTCCAGATACTAACCGCAATCCTAATCCCAAACCTAACGTTAATCATAACCCCAATGCTAACTCTAATTATAAACTAAATGCTAATCCCAAATATAGCAGCAGCTATAATCCTAATGCTAACCCTAACCCCAACCCTAATACTAATGCCAACCTTAATCTCAAACCTAACAGTAATCCTAACCATAACTCTAATTATAGCCTTAACCTTTAGGACCTCAGATTAAAATTATGCAATTTCTCTCCTGGGCAAGGATTCTTTTTGACAATGTGCATTACTTTTGATGAGTGGTATACCTTTGGTATTTGTAAATATATCAAAATAATTTCTGCACATGTAAATAAAGGAGTGAATAATGCATACAAACGGTTTTTTATTGTTCTTCTATGTGTGATATGACAGTTGTGAAAGAGTGTGAAGTTGAAAATTGGGGGGGGGGGGGGGGGAAGAGAATCTCAAAACTATATTTTATAAAATCGCAAAAATTATTTTTTAACGTTCCTAATACTTTAACAATGGGTGGCGATACTGATAAAAATTCTCCTAAATACCTATTTCTACATAGCCAGGTGAGATTTTCCCAATAGAACACTGCAACAGGATTAGTAATCCGACAGTGAGAACTCAAGTGCTCGTAGAAAATGGAGGGTTTCCCGGAGACACAGCTGAAATGGCATGCTTACGCAGAATCCTAGGAATATCTTTAAGAGACAGGGTGAGGAATGAGGACATCCAACAAAAAACCAGCACCACCCCAATTTTATAATACATCAAGAGACAACAGATCAAATGGTTTGCACACATCAACAGACTACCATCAGACAGCATAACACAGCAAGCTATGCCACACAGATACAGCGAAGGCAGACCTAGAGGCCGACCATGAAAACGATGGACCACTGAAATAAAAGAGGTGACAAATTCCACAATATACTCAGAACACAAGAGGGCCATCTCCAAAAAACTCTTCTACCCCTGACGCCAAAAGGCAATAAAGGGCTTCAGCGAATACATAGATAGATACCCATTCCTGTTGTATATATGTTGTTTCATATCCAAACAAATATAATATGGGCTGAACAAACTAATAAAACATGAAGAAATCACATACAATGTCCGTC
The DNA here is from genome assembly GCA_034231615.1 of Meghimatium bilineatum. Taxonomy (NCBI): domain Eukaryota; kingdom Metazoa; phylum Mollusca; class Gastropoda; order Stylommatophora; family Philomycidae; genus Meghimatium; species Meghimatium bilineatum. The sequence continues at coordinate 73,540,009 of CM067319.1, read as the reverse complement.
CGTTCAACACTAGGCATAGGCTGACATACAACGTAATATTATTTACCATGCCGACCTGTGGCACCCCTGATAAATATTGTTTTTGTGTTATTCAATGAATAAATGAACATTCTTATAAAATAACAACACACAAAACAATAACTAAAACATGTATGTATTACTTGTCATGATGGTCACTTATCATGCCACGCAGAACTACAATAATAAAATATGGAGTCGAAAATCAACATAATTTGCCCTAGATTTTTGGTGAATAAATCAACCAGCATTCTCCTTCTTACAATCGTAATTCTCCTTCTTACAATCGTAATTCTCCTTCTTACAATCGTAATTCTCCTTCTTACAATCGTAATTCTCCTTCTTACAATCATAATTCTCCTTCTTACAATCAAAATTCTCCTTCCTACAATAATAATTCTCCTTCTTACAATCGTAATTCTCCTTCTTACAATCATAATTCTCCTTCTTACAATCAAAATTCTCCTTCCTACAATAATAATTCTCCTTCTTACAATCGTAATTCTCCTTCTTACAATCATAATTCTCCTTCTTACAATCAAAATTCTCCTTCCTACAATAATAATTCTCCTTCTTACAATCATAATTCTCCTTCTTACAATCATAATTCTCCTTCTTACAATCAAAATTCTCCTTCCTACAATAATAATTCTCCTTCTTACAATCGTAATTCTCCTTCTTACAATCATAATTCTCCTTCTTACAATCAAAATTCTCCTTCCTACAATAATAATTCTCCTTCTTACAATCATAATTCTCCTTCTTACAATCATAATTCTCCTTCTTACAATCGTTATTCTCCTTCCTACAATCGTAATTCTCCTTCTTACAATCATAATTCTCCTTCTTACAATCGTAATTCTCCTTCTTACAATCGTAATTTTCCTTCTTACAATCATAATTTTCCTTCTTACAATCATAATTTTCCTTCTTACAATCATAATTCTCCTTCTTACAATCGTAATTCTCCTTCTTACAATCGTAATTCTCCTTCTTACAATCGTAATTCTCCTTCTTACAATCGTAATGTGTGAAGGAATTTGACCTTTAGACTGTGAGGTATTCCTCTGTTTGCAGTCAAGCTGTAAGCTATGACACAACACATTCCATTCTTCAGACCACATCCTGTTAGTAGACAGGAATGAAAACAGAAGAAGAAGCCACAAAGAGATATATAAGCTGCTACACTTGACCGACTTCAGTAGTTATTTAACTAAACAACATAACATAGCTTGTTTAGATCTGCAGGAGTTACAACCAATAGTAAACTTTTATTCTTTTGCGCAATTGAATGCTTGGGGGGGGGGGGGGATTTTTTTCTCAAATTTTATTTTTATTTTATGCAAAGACTTCAACTCCAAGGTGTCTACTTTAAGGGGAGGGGAGAAGATGGTTATGAAACATAATTGTAAAAATGGAAGTACTGTGTGGCTTGTACAGGCATGGTAGGCCTAAGACCTTTATATATTCAGCATACGGTTACATCCTGGTACTAGATCTTTACACATTTGTTGACAGAGAGATAGCATTGCAATAATAAATAAAAAGAAATCAAATATTGCACACAAGACAAAAGATCATCCATGTCTGTCAACTAATACAGATTGTATGTCATTTGTATTAAAATGTATCATGTTGACAGATAATGTATTATGTTGACAAGTAACGGATCGTGTTGACAGCTAATGGGTTGTGTTGACATGTAGTGGATCACATTGGCAGGTAATGGATCATGTTGACAGATATGTATTAAGTTGGCATGTAATGGATAGTGTTGACAGATATAGATCATGATGATATGTACGTATCATGTTGACAGGTAATCATATGTATCATGTTGACAGGTAATGGATCATATTGACAGGTAATGGATCGTATAATGGATTGTGTTGGCAGGTAATGGATTATACTGAGAGGTAATGGATCATTTTGACATAATGGATCATGCTTGCAGGTATAAAAAAATCATATTGGCAGGTGCAGATCATGTTATTACACAGTTTGAACACATTGGCTATTGTGACTTTATGTAATTTGTAAATATGGGACAGACTGTCTGTGGGGAGAGGTTAGGATCAGAGAAAATACTTTTTTAGTGTTGGCCTCATGTTTCCATGGGGATTCCTGGTACAGAACAGTCATATAAATGAAACAAATGTTTACATGATCCTTATAAACATAATACTGAATACAAACAAGCAGCTCCCTTATACATATGTGGATACGTCGGATATAAGTTATATATGAAGGGGTACTATGTATGGATAAGTGGGATATAATGTATGGAAACAATGACATCATATACGGATAAGCAGACAATGATATACACGAGAGGGTTATTTATGTTTAGATACGTTGGGCGGACTAGATGAATGAAGAAAAATATCATTAGATAGGACACTGTGTAATGATCACACTATATTTTAAATAGTTTTACAGTAATAAAAATAATAAGATGTTAGGGGTGGTTATCTTATTTATTCCGTAATCCTAAATGTCATGTTCTATTACAAAAAGGTTTTGAAATTCTTGCTTGCACTGTTACCTCTATCCTGACATCAGTCCATTTTCAACACACTTTACCCAGTTGTATTACATTAGTCATTCCCGACACATTTTACCCAGTTGTATTGCTACATTAGTCATTCCTGACACATTTTACCCAGTTGTATTAAATTAGTCATTCCTGGCACATTTACCCAGTTGTATTACATTAATCATTCCCGACACATTTTACCCAGTTGTACTACATTAGTCATTGCCAACACATTTTACCCAGTTGTACTACATTAGTCATTGCCAACACATTTTACCCAGTTGTACTACATTAGTCATTCCCGACACATTTTACCCAGTTGTACTACATTAGTCATTGCCAACACATTTTACCCAGTTGTACTACATTAGTCATTCCCGACACATTTTACCCAGTTGTACTACATTAGTCAGAGACTTTCACTGAGTCCACTTCCATCCATTCACTGCCCTTACTTAATTCCTCCAATTCACATACTCTGATCAATGTGTCCTGTTTCTGTCATTCATATCTCTCCATGTTTAATTTTCCTTTGCGTCAGTGAGGAGTTGGCGCAAAGCGTAGTAGTCAGGAAGACACTGTACAGAGATATATGGACATACAATATGGATAAATGAGCAATATGCTTTTCTTATATCTTCTTCTTCTTTTAGTTCTCAAACTCCTACTGGTAAGAGGATGTAGTCCAGAGAACACAATATGTTGTGTAATGGTTTAAAGCATCTGTGATGGTCAAGGTACCGGGTTCAAATCCCATTGCAGGTAATTATGCATCCAGACCGTTCAGATAGCAATGGCAAATTACTAAATGTATTTATATTGACTACAAAATCAATACAGCCTAAAAATTCTGGGGTAATAGCTATATCCTGAATAGGATAGGCTACCAATTTGTTTATAATGGTTTAAAACTTTGGTGTAATATTTGTTTTTCAGCGTACACATCCGACATCATATTGACCTATCAGATGGAACAACCAACTCCAATCCCAAACTGACCTAGCTGTCTCTTATAAATGAATGGCAGGTGACATGGTTGCTATTCATTACTACCCTTGTGAGCTTCGGCAACACATGGGTAATTATGATATAAAAATAGGGCATGTTGTGGATAAGGAAACATAATATGGTTAAGGAGCATGAAAAGGGGCACATGATGGATATATACATATATACATATGATGTGGATAAGTGGTATATGCTAATGATAAGTGGCATATGATATGGATATGATATGGATACAGGCCATATGATATGGATATAACATATATGGATAAGGGCTGTATAATGAGATAATATTGGTTTTTATCAAACTCACAGCAAAGGAAAACCGTTACATGTGAAATGAAGTGTCTGAGAAAAGCTGCGATGTTTACTAAACTAGATAAAATAGGAAATGAAGAAATTAGGAAACACATAGACATTATATAATCTATTAAATGTATCGAAAGACAGCAACTAGATTGGTTGGGTCATCTTATGAGAATTAACCCAAACAAATTCCAATAAGAGAATATAAAATAAAGAATATCCGGACATAAAGCCAAAGGTAGACCAAGAAAACAGTGGACAGAAAACATCAAGATAACATTTAACAAACATGGACTCAACACAACCACAGTGACACATCTGGCCTTTGAATGATAACTGAGGCTTCCACACCTACGCTTAACAGCAGGTGTGGATACTATCAACCATCACTCACCTGAGGAAAAACAATAAACAAATAAGATAATATGTGGATGACCTCTTGTATCCATTGATGAGGACACAAGTCTTGAAATAGAAAAACTTGACATCTAGAATATTTTTTGTAATCTTGGAAAAATGAGGGTTCTAGAGGGGTGTATTCTATGTAAAGTTTCATGACAAGTTTCATAGAAGGACCAGTCTATAAATTGGAGGTCAGATTTCATGCATATCCTTTGCTATAGGCTGAAAGACTCAAAGCATCTATTGGTCTTGATGATGCTGTTCATGACAATTTTACTGAACATTTAATTCAAGCTTGCCTATAAATCTATAAAATATTTGTGTATGAATAGTTTTCATAAAGATGACATTGAAATTGGCCTTAAAAGTAACTTCTTTCTATTGCACAGTGAAATTGTTTTTATTTTTGGGTAAATTTAATTTTGGTCAAATGTTGCTTTTTTCATATCTGGTAACATTTCGATAATTTAATTTTTATAAATATTTCTCATTTTATTTTAATAAAATTTTTAATTTTACATTTTGTTTGTGTCATTTTGGAAAATATATGAGGTCCACATATCCTGCAGATTAACGGGATTGCACTCCAAAGAACTGAATGCACTCTGCCATGGTTTACCACATAGCTGCAATACATGTGCCTTTCCTTTCTGCATGATGCATCCGACTTCAACATGCCTTTAGGATCAGTATGATCGTATATGAAATATGACATCAAACCCCCACAATAAAACCTTCTTAGTTACCTCTTGTGACCTGTATGTCTATGTCAGGTCAAAGTATTGCTGTACTTTACTTTCCTTTAAAACCTCAGAAACACTTGAGTGACTCCTAACACTGTATTACCCAATACACATCAAAGAGGTGAAAAAACGCTTTACAACTATACATGACAATGGATCAATCCAGGGTGTCACATGGATCTACTGTCCAGGACAGGATGATGTGCATGGGAGTGAGAAAGCAGACCGACTTGCATCTAAAGCATCAAGAGACAAGAAGTTAATTATGTATAAGTGTAAGAGTGACATGTTGAAACTGATGTGAACACAGCTATTGATGACACATCTAAGGTGATATTTAAAGAATTCAGTCATAAGTGTGGTGGTAGTAAAACTGGAAGCCTGCAGGGAGGAATGAGAAGAATAGCTAACCAGCGTGATATGGGAAATGTCAGCATGCATGCCGTATGCCATATACTGGACGAGACTGAGCACCTTTGAGTCTGCCCAGAGTGCAATGATATCAGTTCATCATATTCATAAGATAACAATTATCAACAAATAAGATGAAGGGTTATCAGTAAATTTTAGTACCTGAAGGGTTATCCACTAACACAGAACCAAAACAGTCAGTGACCACATAAGATAACAATTATCAACAAATAAGATGAAGGGTTATCAGTAAATTTTAGTACCTGAAGGGTTATCCACTAACACAGAACCAAAACAGTCAGTGACCACATAAGATAACAATTATCAACAAATAAGATGAAGGGTTATCAGTAAATTTTAGTACCTGAAGGGTTATCCACTAACACAGAACCAAAACAGTCAGTGACCACATAAGATAACAATTATCAACAAATAAGATGAAGGGTTATCAGTAAATTTTAGTACCTGAAGGGTTATCCACCAACACAGAACCAGAACAGTCAGTGACCACATAAGACAACAATTATCAACAAATAAGATGAAGGGTTATCAGTAAATTTTAGTACCTGAAGGGTTATCCACTAACACAGAACCAGAACAGTCAGTGACCACATAAGACAACAATTATCAACAAATAAGATGAAGGGTTATCAGTAAATTTTAGTACCTGAAGGGTTATCCACTAACACAGAACCAGAACAGTCAGTGACCACATAAGGATATACTAAATATGAGTTGGGTCAAAGGGCATGAGCCCATGGACCGCTGGATCAGCAACCAACCAACCAACCAACTAAATATGAGATCAGAGGCCCTATGGACTTGTCTGGAGTGCCATGATGATGATCCAATGGGAAAAAATAACATAAGATGACAATGGGTTCGACCTCATCATTAATTATTTGCTAATCAATTTTTAACTGAACTTTAGACAGAACCATGGGTTCTTAGTGTTTTTCAGTAGATGTCAAGATAAATTGTGATATACAAATTAGATACACAGAAATTAAGAAACCCTACCCAGCATGTGTAAACAAAATCTCTGAACTGGCACTGTCAGGAGCAATTCTCAAGCTATTGGCCTCAAGGAACATTGGTGATCTCTAGTACATCTTAAACATTTCATTACATGAGCTTATAAAACTGGCCTAATCTGCTAGAAAATACATTGGAGCAATCTATACTAGTAATACCAGCTTAATCTCATAGAAAATACATTAGAATAAGCTGTATCCAGCAATACCAGTTTCAATTGTTAGAAAATATATTAGGACAAGATGTACTAGTAATATCAGCTTAATCTGCTAGAAAATACATTGCAGTAAGCTGTACCATAACACTAGCTTAATTTACTAGAAAAAAAAGAACATGGAACATGCTGTACCAGTAAAACCAGCTTAATGTGTTAGAAAATATATTTGGAACAAGCTGCACCAGTAATACTTGATTAATCTGCTAGAACAAACAAATATGTAAAAATACCATTCTTCTAAACTTGATAAAAATACATTGAAGTAAATTGTACTAGAGATTCCATTTAAATATGCTATAAAATATGTATTAGTAAATTGTATCAATAATACTAAATTAATCTGCTACATATTACAGATGTGTAAGCTGTACCTTAAAGCTTCATCTGCTAGAAAATACATATGAATACAGTATAATCATCAATTTGACAACATTATTATTGCTAATACAGTATAGATACAACAATAGGTTCTTATCCTGAATCCTCCCACAAACCAAAAAATGTACTTGTTACTTCCCTTAGTGAACTTAAATGGGTTTCCACTTTGGTTGGATTAGGGAACATTGTGTCAAGACTAAAGAAAGAAACTAAAAATTAATCAAGAACATTTTACTATAGTGAAATGAACAAAGTATTACCTGAACTTACAAGTGAAATTTTACTAGTATGAAACAAGCAAAACTGTTACCAAAGTAAAACAAAACAAATTTCACCAGGCAATGAATAAATTTGACTACATTTAAGGAAAATTATAATCATAGAGTTTTGAAAACTATGCAAGCAAACATAATCTGAAGAGTATTTGAAAAAAAAAGGATAAACTTGAGGTCACTAAAGGGAGGCAACAATAATTTATGGGTTTGCGGAAGGAATGGGGACATATACGCACCAATGTGTCTAAGTAGAAATTTTATTTAATTGCCAGTTTGATCATCTACGACAATACGGTTACCACATACTAGCGTATCTTAGAAATCCGCATCACACTAATGATGCCCACAAACCAAGTACTAGAACATTTAAATATCATTTTAAAACTGCTTGCAAGTCACTCTGGAAGCCATAGACACTAAGAACATGTAGTTTCTAAGGGATAGGATCTTTTCATTATGGTGCATGCCATGTGTTCAGTATGTATGTATCCTGTACATATGGATTGCATGTGTATGTCTCATATGTCTAGTACATGTAACACATGTCAGGTACACACATTGCCATGTCATACATCCATATATTGTGTGCATATGTCATCCATATCATACGTATAATGTATCAGGTGCATGCCATATGAGCAGTATATACATACACTCAAACAATATCTATACGTACACACAAACCCCTGAATACTACACGGAGTGACAAAATCTCATAGTCCCCAGTTCCATCTAAAGAATAATGTGAACACAACATATATCCTCTGACCAGAAATTAACACTCAACAACTGTTGCATTAAACCTGGGACAAACTTGTGATGAAAACCATGAACATCGCGCAGGAAGACAAAGCTGACAATAGTCTTGTCAAAGTTGTATATATATCTGACCTGTACGACACAGAGTTGAATACATGAAGATTAACAACATTGTGACAATCTAATTTCTGCAATATAACAATGCTGTAACTATCAATTTTCTGTGGTATCTATCACATTTCTTTAACACGACAGTATAATACAGTGGAATCCCATTATAACAACTTAGTCTGGTACTGACATGTATGTAATAACAGAATTTCTATATACAGTATACGCAATATAGAATAAATACAATTACAGATTTTGAAAAGTGTTGTTATATGGGGACATTTGTTATAAAAGAATGTGCTTTAGAGGGATTCCACTCTATCTATCTTCTTCTGAATTTTCTCTCCAATAATCAGCACAAGCATTCATATGATTTGAGCTGGAGAGCCTATCAATATGTTCCACCTATAAATAACTGTGACATCAAATTTGAATGATATTTCAAAATTATATGACATGAGAATATTGTAAAACTAATTTCTATGACATGAGAATATTGTAAAACTAATTTCTATGACATGAGAATATTGTAAAACTAATTTCTATGACATGAGAATATTGTAAAACTAATTTCTATGACATGAGAATATTATAAAACTAATTTCTATGACATGAGAATATTGTAAAACTAATTTCTATGACATGAGAATATTGTAAAACTAATTTCTATGACATGAGAATATTGTAAAACTAATTTCTATGACATGAGAATATTATAAAACTAATTTCTATAACATGAGAATATTGTAAAACTAATTTCTATGACATGAGAATATTGTAAAACTAATTTCTATGACATGAGAATATTGTAAAACTAATTTCTATGACATGAGAATATTGTAAAACTAATTTCTATGACATGAGAATATTGTAAAACTAATTTCTGTGAGAAAATCAATAATGGTGACATGATGATAATAATATGAAATTAGTTTGACAGAGAAACAGAGGCAATGACTGAGGTGACTGTTATTTGTCTTGAATGAAATGAGAAATGGACTGATTCACAGATCAATACTCCATCTAATTTTCTTCACTTACGAGCATATATGAAATTGTCTGAGCAATGAATAATTCCATGTGTGTATCTGCTATCTAAAAAAAAAGGTCTTTCATTTATGCTTTATGCGTGTGGTTGGTATATTTAGCGGTAACTTCTAGTGATGTATTGGCTAAACACCTTAAAACTTTTCTTGTCCACCAAGACGCTAATCTCTACAGTTTGGAGAACAACTATGTCAAAAGTCACTCATATCAGCATTTTTATACCACATTACTATCACGACTTATAAACTGTCGTGTGTTGCCGGGGCCCGAAAGGGGAGCAAAGAATAGCAACACTGTTTACTTTCCACGCATGTCGTAAAAGGCGACCAAGGAAGTTATGGGATGGAGTTGGCTGTCCCATCCCATATAGGGTTAGTGACCCAAAGCCATGCTGAAGTCGGATGTGTCAGGCTAAACGGTGCAGATATCGCATCAATACTGTAAACCATGACACAACGCATTCCGCTCTCCGGACTACATCCTGCTAATCTACAGGAGTTTAAGAACGAATGCAGAAGAAGAAGATGACTTATAAACATCATGACATCCATAGAATCAAATGAAACATTCCTATTTGCAGCACTTCCTTTCAAGCTTAGATTTTGAAGGCCTGAAAAATTTGGAGACTACCTTTTTGAAATCTGAAGAATATTTTCATATATACAAGTGTGATTACTGATGAATATTTTCATATAGTGTGTTTACATTTTCAGTTTGTGTAAGATTTTGCTACTTTATTTGAAATAATGGAATCTAGACCTCCTCAGCATTTGACAGCTAGTCAAGCTTTGGAAATGTTCCAAAATTCAGTTAAGCAATAATTCCGACATTAGCTTTGATGATAATGACAATATATTACAATATGAGTTTGATAAAAGTTCTGACTCAGAGGGTGGTGGTGAAGCTGAAAGGGGAGGGGGGGTAGGTGTTTCCTCAGCCATCAACTAGTGCTCGTAGTGCACAGTCTATCTCTGCATTTTCAATCAGTATGACGATGCAGTGGATCACTGGACATAGCTGTAAATGAAATGACTGGCAAATTGCAAAGAAATGTTAGACTAACATCAAAAGGAAAGATGTTGCAGCATGAGAACAATTAAGCAGATTCTTAGAAACAAGACAAGGAAAATCTGGCTGAACAGATAAGCAAATGGTCTGACTTTGTGAAATCACAGGACTAAAGAACAATGACAACATAAACAAACTGCAGGAATTGGTGTGTCAGCATTAACACAGATAAGTGCAGCACTACACACTTTACACTTTCACCAAAACAAAAAGCTAGCGTTATCAAGATAGATGGAGAGCTTATGAAAGAAGACAAACAACCCACATACCTCCGAGTTACTTTTTATCATAAGTTGACATGGAAACAGCACATAAACAAAGCAACAACAAAAGCCAGGAAGAAGTTAGCTATCCTGAGAAAACTAAGTGGAACCACATGGGGAGCCAGTAGGAATATACTCCGTAAAGTTTACCAGCAAGGCAAAGTTTACCAGCAAGGCATAAGACCACACCTGGAATATGGTTCAGCTGCGTGGTGTCCTGCATCAAACACCACATTACAAGAACTAGATAAAGTGCAAAACCAGGAGCTTAGGTATATGCTGGGAGCAATGAAATCAACACCCATAGTAAGATGCAGAAAATGGGAAGATTGCAAACACTTGACAAACGCAGAGACACAAAGGTGCTAATAGAAGAAGAAACATTTAAGTGTATGCCAAATCATCCAATTAAGGAAAGATTCCAAAATCTAGCAATGGGACGACTGAAAAGAAGCAGCTTTATCCACCAAGCTAAACGACTCCATAGACAACTTACAGACCTACCTGAAGTTGACAGCCCCTTAAGGTCTGTACCAGAACAAACCCCTTGGAGTGAAAGGCATGGAATGCCAATATACATTCAGACCCATGTGAAAGGAATACTAAGCGAGGACAAACAGAACAGTGTGCAGCGAAGGATGGTCACCCTAAGGTTCCTGGACGAGGAATATCCACAAGACATATGAGTCAGAGTATACACAGATGTGTCAGCACAGAATGCAGTGAGGAATGGAGGTGCAGGTGTATATATAGAATATCCACACAAGTCGAGATACTATTAGAACACCAATAGGGAAATTCTGCAATAATTATTATGCAGAAATCCAGGCAATTAGGGTGGCAAATGAAAAACTGATGAACTCCAATCTTGACCCACAGCCTGTGGTATTCCTGACAGATGCAAGGTCAGTGCTTCTTCTAAGATTGTTCTAAGTATGAAACGCTGAGGCAGACATATTGGCCAGAGGAAACAACACTGGAATCAAAGCTCTATGGGACACTGTATGAACTACAAAAGACCGTGAGTTTTATTAATGAGACAGAATTACAGATATAGACATGTTTCAAGTGAACGAAAGAAGAAGAAAACTGCAGGAATAACCAAACCCATATCTTTCAGTTTCAAACAGGACATGCTATAGTCAATAGTTATTTAAATCGCATCAGACCTCAGCAACTATTCACGTATTGATACCGATCTCATCCCAACTAAACAGCTCAAACAACTCCTAAATGACTGTCCTTCGCACTGGGAGGGAAATCTATAAATATATGACCAGCCCAAATCCTAAAGACAACATCAACCTCCTGGGAAGGAAAGACCAGAGTATCATCTTCAGACTGCGCATACGACATGTACAGCTTAACAATCACCTGAACAGAATACAACCACAACACACTCCAGGGTGTCGGATGTGCACTCATCCCTATGAAACTATTGACCACCACATTTTGGAATCGCCAGCGCTGGATGACATCAGGAAAATGCTTCTCCCTCCAGGATCAAATAAATATAACACATTATATGGAACAAAACAACATCTTACAAACACATTCATATATCACACAATGGCATTGGGTCAAAGGGCATGAGCCCATGGACCGCTGAATCAGCAACCAACCAACCAACTGTCCTTCGCTCTCAACTGTCGGGTAAAAAAACTGTTACAGATACCCTTAACAGTTACTAACTCAGTGTATGGATCGCTATGTCAACTTCAGAAGACAGAACTTCTTAAGAGTGGCCTTTAGCTGCCAAGAGTAGAACCACTCAACAGCAATTGGAATATGGATGACAAAAACAACAGCGATTGTCTGTAGTGTTGATGTATCTATGTAGTTTGTGTGTATGGTAATAGTTGATACCATAGTCATGCTGTGTGATGATAGTGTGTAGTGATGGTGGCTTGTGTGGCAGTGGTCAACTACATATCACCTACCTTGCTAATTAATCCCAGCGAAGCTACATGTCAGAGTGAGAATTAATCACACAGACCCAGTTGTTTCATCATTTTTGCCATACGGGTTACTAAGAGTCCCACGCTGTGGAGCATACAACATGTGATCACAAATAACACTCATAAATACAAAGTGAGACTAACTATTGGCATGAATATACAACAGGAATCTGTATTCATAAAGATTTTCTGTGGGGTGAATGTAGTCTTAATAAAGGTCTTTTTGTCGAAATGTCAATTTGTGTGTGCTACCAGGCAAAACTTCATTACAAGGTTCAAAGTTTCTTAAGTCTTACATAACTCAGTCAGATTTGACAAAACCTCACATACTTCTGTCAGAACTTAATTAAATCTTACATACCCGGTAAACCTGTCAAATTTTATCAAATCTTATATACCTCTGTCACAGCTTGATGAAATATTACATATCGTGTCAGAACATGATGAAATCTCACATAGATCAGTAAGATATTGATGAAACCTCACATACGTCTGTCATAATTTTATCATATTTCCCATCTGTCAGAATTTTATGAAGTCTTACAATATCTCTGTCAGATATTGATAAAAATCTCACATACCTTGGTCAGATATTTATTAAACATATACCTTGGTCAGATATTTATGAAACCTCACATACCTCGGTCAGATATTTATTAAACTCACATACCTCGATCAGATATTTATGAAACCTCACATACTTCATTCAGATATTGATGAAACCTCACATACCTCGGTCAGATATTGATGAAACCTCACATACCTCGGTCAGATATTGATGAAACCTCACATACCTCGGTCAGATATTGATGAAACCTCACATACCTCGGTCAGATATTGATGAAACCTCACATACCTCGGTCAGATATTGATGAAACCTCACATACCTCGGTCAGATATTGATGAAACCTCACATACCTCGGTCAGATATTGATGAAACCTCACATACCTCGGTCAGATATTGATGAAACCTCACATACCTCAGTCAGATATTGATGAAACCTCACATACCTCGGTCAGATATTGATGAAACCTCACATACCTCAGTCAGATATTGATGAAACCTCACATACCTCTGTGTTATATTTGACTGTATATGTGTAAGCATGAGGATCTACAGGTGTTCCGTCTGAGTCTCGCATGGCTGCAGCATCATCATTTCCTACAGCATGGTCAGTATTGCTCTTTGTATGAGGAGCCTTCAAAGAAATCATATATAAATCAAACAAGTGAAACATAAATACATACAATTCAGTCTTGAAGGTGAGCTGAGTTATGACCAGTGGCATGGCACGCAGATTTCTCAAAAATACTCAGCTGTCTAGTCAAATACTGACCAGACAACAATGTGTTTGTGTATGTGTGAGAAGATTGTAAAGATGGGAAAATAGGAAACATTTCTTTAAAAATTATTTTAAAATTACTTACCGGGTACCTTTGTTTCCAATATGGCAACCCTGATAATGTACTTTTACACACCTAAGTCTATTATATTTATGCTGTTTCATAACCAAACTAACATAATATCACTGGGGAAATAAATAAAGCATGTAGATTTAACGTAGCTTGTCAAAAACATTGTTCTCTAGACTTAGACCTAGCATTGTCCTTTCAATAAATTAGGTGCATACTTGTTCCATTTCATAACAAAACCAACATGTTATTATATTCACTTTGAAAACAAATATAATTCCCAAGAATTTATTGCTGTCAGAAACACAATCCATAATCAATCAATCCATAACCCTTCAGGGTCGTAGGGGTACCACATTGGATGCCTCAGCACACAGTCCTCCAGCAAATTCTATCCTCAGCGATGCGGATGAGTGTGGAAATATCTTGCCCTGTCCATTCCTTGATGTTGTCTGTCCATGTCTTTATTTGCCCTCCTCTGCTTCTTCCACCCCCAACAGTTCCCTGCAGTATTGTTTTTGGCAAGGAATTGTGCCTGCATACATGTCCGAACCATGCTAGTTTTCGTCGTTTCACTATTGAAAGCAATGGCTCCTGAACATCTGCACACATCTCTACTTTATTTCTTACGTACACATTGGTCTTATGTTCCCTATGTAAAATTTGTCTGTAGCATTTGTACTCGAAAGCCTGTAATCTTCTCTCCATGTCTGCAGTGAGTGTCCAACTTTCACAACCATACAGCACAACAGAAAGCACCAGCGACTTATACAATCCATAATGATTTTATGTGAATTATACATATTGATGGCCATTGTAATCCAACTGATTCCAATCGGGACAGATGTCTCTAGATATTTACAATTTCTTTAAATGGTACACACAGCAATGGTAACGTTCATTCGTTATGATTGTTTTGAACCTAGAAAACTGTCAGTGAGTTTACTTACCCGGGGCACGGTAAAGGTTAAAGCGTTCATAGAAAAAAATGCAACAAAATCATTATAAATTTCCAACTATTTGTGCTAAACTAATTAAATCATAGGTGCAACCATATTGGAATGACCTTTATAATAGTGGGAAGTAATGCACTGAATAATACCAGTATCAGGTCTGCAAAATTTCTCATGAAGAAAATCAGAATCACAGATGACAAAAGTCATCCATGGCAGTGAAAGGAACTGTGATCTTTGACAACTTTTGCAGTCCAGTGAAAGTATTACATTACCTCACCATCAACATACATGTAAGTCAACGTACCTGTATAAGAAAGCTTGAACACAAAGGTTGTGGGGGCTGGTAGAACTTGAGTGCCAGTATGCAGAATAACAAGGAGAGCCCCTTCAGAGTCAATATATAAAAATAAATGCTGATGACCAACCCATCTTGACTGTACAACCAACAGGACAACCGATGACCACATTTCTCACGCCATGTCTCACACTGCAGGTCCAATAGTTTACCCATCAGAATTGGTCCCATGAATGACCCTGAGGAAGATGTTTATTTTAAAATATCAGAGCATACAGGTACTATGACTTACCTCCTAATAAACATAACACATGCTTACGACTGAAAGCACCTGCTTTCTTCTGACTATGAATGAAAGAAAAGTCTCATTATCAGGTGACATAATCTTTCTAGAACGTAGTTTTCCCTATGGGTCTCTTGAATTCTCTGCGGTCTTGAGCAAGTTGTCCCACCTCTTTTAGTGACTTGTACAGGTATTCTAGAATGTCTTTTGTCCAACATCATCTTGGGCAGCCTTTGCCCCTGTTGTCTTCTATCATCCCCTCTAGTAACACTCTCTCCATACCATCGTCTCTCTTAATGAGACAGAAAAAACTAGCTTTTTTCATTAATATGGTGTTCAGAAGTCAGCCTTCTTGAACATTAATTGTTCTTAACACCTTCTGGTTTGTTTTCCATACCATTCATAGTATTCTCAGAGTTCTTTAGCACTTCAATTCAAATATGTCATTCTCTTGGCCATCGTTTTATTTAGTGTCCATGCTTCACATCCATATGTCACCACAGGAAACACACATGTACGTAGTAAACACAACTTGGTTCTTATGTTAGTACCCTGCCATAGTTTCTTTAGCTGTTTTAATTTTGACAGTGCCATTGCTGTTCTTCTCTTAATCTCAACTGTGCAGTCATCCTAATTGTTTATATTAGTTCCTAAATAATCAAAATGAACCTAAATAAACTTCTAAATTGCAGTTCTGAATATTAATTTTAGGTCTTTATTTCATCTTGTCGGTGCCATAATTTTTTGTCTTTTTCATATTTAAGAACAAGTTTTGTTTTTCACTGAATTTTTGGGTTGACTTAATTATGTTCAGTAGGTCGTGTTCGTTTGTTAATAGCACTGTTATCTGCATATCTAATTTCTGTATCTGTAGCCCTCCTATATTTACAGGTCTGAAATCAGGCTTCATTGTTTCTTGTCTCACGTTTCTCATTATATTTTCTACATAGATGTTGAACAAGTATAGAGACAAGGTACAGTCTTGAATCACTCAGATCTTGCTTCTTTCACTTTTACAGCTGCTTCTTTATACAGCTCTGCTATTAGTCATGTAATGCATTTTGGGAAACCCATGTCGTTCATTATTTCCCATATTTGATGGTAATTGACACATTCGAATGCTTTGGTGTAGTCTATGTAATCTATGAAGTGTAGTCTGTTTAATTCGATGTTCTACATTTCTCTAAGATCATCCTCATGTTAAATATATGATCTCTCATGTCTCTGCCAGTTCTGAACCCTGCCTGCTCTTCATAGATCTCATCCTCCATCTTGTTATGTATTCTTTTCGTTATAATATGTAGTTGTATTTTACTGGCTTGGCTGATCATGGCGATTGTTCTATAATTTGAACATATTTGCATATCACCGCTTTTGGCTATTGGTATGTATACTGAACGTTTCCAGTCCCTTGGCCATCTGTTTTCCAGATCTTATTGCATAGCTGATAAAAGATATTAGCACTGCTTTTGCCCCCGGCTTGAATCATTTCAGCTGTTATGTTGTCACATCCTGCTGCTTTTCCTCTCTTCACGCTGTGAATTGTTGATCTAATTTCTTCTATTGAAAGCTCTGGTTTTTGTGTATTTCTATCTGTGTTTATTTGGCTCACTAAGTCATTTTGGGGTGGTTCTGAGAACATTTCTTTACAGCATTCTTTCCACCTTTCTAGAATGTCACATTGCTCTGTAATGGTGTTACTTGATTTGTCTTTGATGTTTCACTCTTTGTGGTATTTGCTGCAAGATATATTTCTTTTATTTTTCCTTCTTTGTACAAGTCCTCTATATTTTTGCTGGAGTCCTTGATAAATTGTTGTTTATCTTTTCTTATTTGTCTTTTTATTTCCCTTGTCAGTTGTTTGTATAATGCATGGCTGTTGTTATTGCTGTTGGACCTGACTTTCCTTCTTTCTCCCACCAGCTTCATGGTAGTGTACTTTATATATGTCTGTCTTTTATTTGTTTTATTGAGTATATATTTTTGTCCATCCTGTTACTTAACTCTTCCACTGGTAATCTCCCTTGTTCCTCTAATAAGGCTTCGAATCTGTTTGTAATTTCTATGTGTTTGTATTCTGTTGGAATTTTTAAGCAGTCAAAGTTAACTGCAGCTTTACCTGACTTATTTTTTTGTTTTAATTTAGCTACCAATAGTTTATGGTCAGAGCTGCAGTCTGCCTGCCCCTGGGTATGTCATGCTGAGACGCTGGATTTCCATCTTTACTTTACTAAATCATTATATAGCCGATTTGAAGAAAAGTCTAGACAAACAAAACATTAGACAGTAACAAATTTTTTAACATCAATTTTTATAAGTAACAATTATTATAAAAATCAATTAATGATTCTAAACATAAATTAATGAATATAAGAACAAATTAATGAATCTATACACCAATTCAAAAAATCTAAATACCAATTAACCTTTAGGATCCTGAATTACAATTATGTTCTAATGAAAGTCAGTTTTACCATTTTGCTGTAATCAGGACATATTTTCAACCATCCCATATAGGGTCAGTGACCCAAAGCCATGCTGAAGTTGGATGTGTCAGGCCGAAAGGCGCAGATATCGCAGCAATGCTGTAAACCATGACACAATGCATTCCGTTCTCTGGACTACATCCTGCTATCCTACAATCTGCAGGAGTTTGAGAACGAACGCAGAAGAAGAAGAACATGAATTATCAATTATATCAGCAATATTAACCACAAATCAGCAATGCTAACTTCAGATCACAAATATTAATCTCAGACCACCAATAATAACTTGCATTACCAATGTTAATCTTATCCTTACAATAATCTCTGATCGCTAATGTTAACTTCAATCCTTAGATCACTGTTAACCTCAGTACATAAACACTAACCTTGGATTATCAAAAGCTATATTCACATTAGATCACAAATATTAACCTCAGATCGTTCATTGTTCACGACAAACCATCAATGTTTTGACCTCAGTCATCTAATGTTTACCTCGGGTCATCAAATGTTCATTTCAGACCACCCAATGCTAAGATAAAACACGAATTGAACTCACCCAGCATACGCACAATGAGCGTCTTGACTCCCTGCGCCAGCACCTTGTGTTCTTCCAGAACACACCTGGAGATCAAAAGACATAATCTGTTAATAATATCTGTAACAGATAGTGAGGAGTTAGTGGCCATAGTAGCTAAGACATAGATCTATTAACACTGAAACTTCAAAAACTCTGATAATGCATTCCCTTTAGCTGTGAGCGTATAGCTTTTGTCAGCCCACAGCCTTTATGGCAAAAGTACATGTCTTCCCCACTTGAGTAAACAAGGTGACACCCAAGATCATATATGGTCCTTTGACTGGAAGGCATGATTATATTAGAGAGACTATAGTTTATTAGGGAGACTATGGTTGTATTAGGGAGACTATGGTTGTATTATGGAGACTATAGTTGTATTAGGAAGGCTATGGTTGTATTATGGAGACTATGGTTGTATTAGGGAGACTATGGTTCTATTATGGAGACTATGGTTGTATTAGGGAGACTATGGTGTATTAGGGAGACTATGGTTGTATTAGGGAGGATATGGTTGTATTTGGGAGACAATAGCTGTATTAGGGAGACTATGATTGTATTAGGGAGACTATGGTTGTATTAGGGAGGCTATGGTAGTATTAGGGAGACTATAGTTGTATTAGGGAGGCTATGGTTGTATTAGGGAGATTATAGTTATATTAGGGAGACTATGGTTGTATTAGGGAGATTATGGATGCATGTTTATCACTAGAAGGAAGGCTTTATATCTACAGTATTATGGAGACTATGGTTGTATTATGGAGACTATGGTTGTATTAGGGAGATTATGGTTGTATTAGGGAGACAATGGTTGCATTATGGAGACTATGGTTGTATTATGGAGACTATGGTTGTATTAGGGAGACTATAGTTGTATTAGGGAGGCTATAGTTGTATTAGGGAGGCTATGGTTGTATTAGGGAGACTATGGTTGTATTAGGGAGACTATGGTTGTATTAGGGAGGATATGGTTGTATTTGGGAGACAATAGCTGTATTAGGGAGACTATGGTTGTATTAGGGAGGCTATGGTAGTATTAGGGAGACTATAGTTGTATTAGGGAGGCTATGGTTGTATAAGGGAGATTATAGTTATATTAGGGAGACTATGGTTGTATTAGGGAGATTATGGATGCATGTTTATCACTAGAAGGAAGGCTTTATATCTACAGTATTATGGAGACTATGGTTGTATTATGGAGACTATGATTGTATTAGGGAGATTATGGTTGTATTAGGGAGACAATGGTTGCATTATGGAGACTATGGTTGTATTATGGAGACTATGGTTGTATTAGGGAGACTATAGTTGTATTAGGGAGGCTATAGTTGTATTAGGGAGGCTATGGTTGTATTAGGGAGATTATGGTTGTATTAGGGAGACAATGGTTGCATTATGGAGACTATGGTTGTATTATGGAGACTATGGTTGTATTAGGGAGACTATAGTTGTATTAGGGAGACTATGGTTGTATTAGGGAGGCTATGGTTGTATTAGGGAGATTATGGTTATATTAGGGAGACTATGGTTGTATTAGGGAGATTATGGATGCATGTTTATCACTAGAAGGAAGGCTTTATATCTACAATATCACAAGATCATCACCTCCTGCCAGGAGTATATCATATTCTTACATCAGCTTTGTTGGTCCATCAGTACATTTGGCATTCCCCTCCACCTAGGAGTCTGTCAAAGAAGGACAAAGCTGAAATGTTCGCTAGTCAGCATTTATTCGTCATCTATGGAGATTATTTTATAAAAGACAAAAAAATAAGAAATTGAGACAAGAAATGCATTTAACCCATGAGTAATGACAACGGGACATACAAGATGACACATATAACTGTAAAGATGAATGCAGCGATTTTCATTGGAAGAAAAGGCTCTCTATAGTCATATCACAAATTAAAAAATCTTTGGTATGGTACAAGAAGTAAAGTTAAATAACATCTGCTCATAGCTAGCATATTCCTGGCAATAATTTATGGCTTAAATTAGTAGCAAAGATAATTGTTTTCTTCAAAGTGAGATATTACAGAAGGACTTTGAGAATATCATTAACAGTGAAAAATACAAAATCAACAAGTTTCCATCTTAGTGGCATCTCGATATAGAACGTTGTCCTCACTGGCAGTATGTAACTCTTGGTTCTGTGCAAGCTGCCAGCCTCTTTCAATGTCATGTTCAGAAGGTTTTCGATATCTATGTATCTACATATATATTCATTCATTTTCCTTTTGCGCTGAAGTTAGCGTATAAGTCAGAGGTCAGATCTCTCCAATTCTGTCTTTTCAAAGCTATTCTGTGCAGTTCTTGAATAGTATGAATATTGGTTGTTTTACTTTCTCTAAGTATTGTTCTTCTGAGTGTTTCTCGAAACTCAGTAATTTCTTTTCTGAAGATAAAGAGCTTTTCCAGCTCTCACATCCAAATGATAGCACCGGAATAACGCAGGAATTAAATAAGCGCATTTTCGTGCATGTGCTGATTGACTATGACTTCCAGATATTAGACAGTCTGTTAAATGCGTTTGATGCTAGGGCAATGCGAGTTGTAATTTCTGTCATGACATCACCGTCGAGTGTTAATTACATATACATATATTGTCCTCTTTCGTGAAACTTTTCTGTCCATGATTAATAGACAAGTGCTACGTGCATTAAATCCGAAAGAGGGTTGAAATCTAAAAACATAATAACATGACAGCTGAGATTTTTAGGTGATATAAAGAAATATCATAGAAAAACTAGTAATGGAAGGCACAGTTGATGGAAACAGGAGAAAGGGCAGTATGAGTCCTTAGATATGTCTTTGGCTGTAGCAGAATATTCCAGAATCATGAATACTACGTTCTAGATATAATATGTTATCTCAATAATAAATCACTTTTATACACTAGATTAGATGCTTATCTGAACCATACACTTGGATAAAAATGAACCTATGCTTCACCTGAGCTGAATGGAATCTCCAGGTGCTATAGCCATGAAGGTCACACACATGGCACAGAAAAGGAGAAAAACAAAGAGGTACAAGACATCACACGGTGTCCGACATCCCTCTGTAGTCAGAACTTTACTTATGAAACCTCTTTCTTCATTGTAAAAGTCTGTGAGTTCATCCACACAAGAGCAATTCATGAACTGCAAGAGTAAAAATTGATTGTAAATTAATACATAAAAAATGTATGGCTGCATCACTGTAAGAGAATTGATGGTTACACTTAATAAAGGAACAATTGATTTCAACATTAAGAAATGTTGATGGTGATATTTAGAAAAGTTGATGGCAATATTAAACCTATTGCGGCGAATTAATATATGACTTGTTTGTGGACCAGAATTAGTTATTTGTGTTTTGTTTTCTGTTCATTCTCAAATTCCCACTGGATCTCTTATAGCAGGACAATGGGCCTACTAGATTTCCAGCAGGAAGTAGTCCAGAGAACAGAAATGCGATGTGCTGCCATTTTATTTGTGCCAATAGCCAAACACATCCGACTTTGTCACATTGTTAACAAATACATTCAGTGTTTTTACCACTTGCACTGAACGGTGGATGTCTGTAACCATATCGCTAGTATATTAAGCCAGCTAGCTAGCTATATGAGAACTGAGTCTTGTACTTACTAAACACCAAGTTCAGAGTTAAACACATCACACATGCTTGACCGTTTTTGTAGCTGTCGTACATAGCTATCGATATAGTCACAAACGCTTATAGTTATTAGTTATTGCACTCCAGGCAAATCCATAGCCCCCCCCCCTATGGATATTGAATGATATGCACGCTGATAGTTCTTCTTGCTCTTTGGTCTCCTTCTTCTTCGCAGCTTAACATGTCTATACAGCAAGTGAATTTTGTTGTAAGGCGTTATCTAGTCATTTTGTATGATACCGCTGCTGGTACTGCTCTCTGCCTGAAATCTCTGACTTCAGCACCAGTGATTGCTTGGGCAGGACTGTGGCCCTGCTCAATGTCAGGGACGGCCTGACCAATCTTTTAGTTTCCAGCCTCTATTAGCTGGACTAAGACCCATCTCCACATCAAGGAATTGACCTCAATGTGACTCTTTGGCTAACAATACTCCTTTCTCTGTCCAGTAGGTTCCCATTTCTACTCGTACCCACTCCCCAATACCAAATTCTCAACAGGTTCCAATTTCTACTCGTACCCACTCCAAAAACCAAATTCTCAGTAGGTTCCAATTTCAACTCGTGCCCACTCCCCAATACCAAATTCTCAGTAGGTTCCAATTTCTACTCGTACCAAATGTTCAGTAGGTTCCCATTTCTACTCGTACCCATTCCCCAATACCAAATTCTCAGTAGGTTCCCATTTCTACTCATGCCAAATGTTCAGTAGGTTCCCATTTCTACTCGTACCAAATGTTCAGTAGGTTCCCATTTCTACTCGTACCCACTCCCCAATACCAAATTCTCAACAGGTTCCAATTTCTACTCATACCCACTCCAAAAACCAAATTCTCAGTAGGTTCCAATTTCTACTCGTGCCCACTCCCCAATACCAAATTCTCAGTAGGTTCCCATTTCTACTCATGCCAAATGTTCAGTAGGTTCCCATTTCTACTCGTGCCAAATATTCAGTAGGTTCCCATTTCTACTCGTGCCAAATGTTCAGTAGGTTCCCATTTCTACTCGTACCCATTCCCCAATACCAAATTCTCAGTAGGTTCCAATTTCTACGCGTACCAAATTTTCAGTAGGTTCCAATTTCTACTTGTGCCCACTCCCCAAAACCAAATTCTTCAAATAAAATCCTAGATGTCCAAAGCAGTGTTCACATCCAGCAGATATTCATCAATTAACTTCTGTACGTCATTATCTATCTTCAATTCACTGATTATATAGATGTTTTGTGTACAGGTCTATCAAGTCTCTTATTACCACAAACACCAACATGTTCATGGCAGTTGATTCGTGTGATGTCAAGGATGTAGGAAGCAGATATAGATGCAGTGTCTGAATATTTTTTGGGGAAAAGTAGCATTGGCATCCTTTTTTTTGTTAACTGCCTTATTTATTTGAATTAGTTCAAATTTTTGTCTACCGTTTATCTTCTGCATTTTCTTTGATACTGGCTTTTTTGTTGAAATGATGATTCAATCAAGAGTTGTGAAATGCAAATCTAACATGCAGAAAGTACATCATGAATATTCTTAATATTATAGTCCATGTCATGTGGCATTGGTTAACATGTCTGTCCACATCATTATGTCGCATGTGCTATCTTCTTTTTCTTCTTCCCTTCCTCTTTTACCATTTACGGGTGTCGAGGGAAATACAATGTTCTTGTTCTCGCTTTTCTGGCAGTTTCAGATAATGTTATTTGGTGTTTGTGTAATGTCTCTTTGATGTTGTCGATCCAGCGTACTCTAGGTCTACCCCTGGCTCTTCTTTCTGCTTCTCCTCTCTTCATATATGCTTTATAAACTAATGAATCACATGGCATTCTTTTCAGATGACCAAACCATTGTATCTGTTGGTTTTGCATGTGCTATAAATAAATTTATTTTCCATCCAGGTGAGGTTAGAACATCTACATCATCCAGTTGAGGTTAGATAATATAATCTACATCATCCAGCTGAGGTTAGATATAATCTACACAATCCAGCTGAGGTTAGATAATATAATCTACATCATCCAGCTGAGGTTAGATATAATCTACATCATCCAGCTGAGGTTAGATAATATAATCTACATCATGCAGCTGAGGTTAGATATAATCTACATCATCCAGTTGAGGTTAGATAATATAATCTACATCATGCAGCTGAGGTTAGATATAATCTACATCATCCAGCTGAGGTTAGATATAATCTACATCATCCAGCTGAGGTTAGATATAATCTACATCATCCAGTTGAGGTTAGATAATATAATCTACATCATGCAGCTGAGGTTAGATATAATCTACATCATCCAGCTGAGGTTAGATATAATCTACATCATCCAGCTGAGGTTAGATATAATCTACATCATCCAGTTGAGGTTAGATAATATAATCTACATCATCCAGCTGAGGTTAGATAATATAATCTACATCATCCAGTTGAGGTTAGATAATATAATCTACATCATGCAGCTGAGGTTAGATATAATCTACATCATCCAGCTGAGGATAGATAATATAATCTACTTCATCCAGTTGAGGTTAGATATAATCTACATCATCCAGCTGAGGTTAGATATAATCTACATCATCCAGTTGAGGTTAGATAATATAATCTACATCATCCAGCTGAGGTTAGATATAATCTACATCATCCAGCTGAGGTTAGATATAATCTACATCACCCAGCTGAGGTTAGATATAATCTACATCATCCAGCTGAGATTAGATATAATCTACATCATCCAGCTGAGGTTAGATAATATAATCTACATCATCCAGTTGAGGTTAGATAATATAATCTACATCATCCAGTTGAGTTTAGATATAATCTACATCATCCAGTTGAGGTTAGATAATATAATCTACATCATCCAGCTGAGGTTAGATATAATCTACATCATCCAGCTGAGGTTAGATATAATCTACATCATCCAGTTGAGGTTAGATATAATCTACATCATCCAGCTGAGGTTAGATATAATCTACATCATCCAGCTGAGGTTAGATATAATCTACATCATCCAGTTGAGGTTAGATATAATCTACATCATCCAGCTGAGGTTAGATATAATCTACATCATCCAGCTGAGGTTAGATAATATAATCTACATCATCCAGCTGAGGTTAGATAATATAATCTACATCATCCAGTTGAGGTTAGATAATATAATCTACATCATCCAGCTGAGGTTAGATATAATCTACATCATCCAGCTGAGGTTAGATATAATCTACATCATCCAGCTGAGGTTAGATATAATCTACATCATCCAGCTGAGGTTAGATAATATAATCTACATCATCCAGCTGAGGTTAGATATAATCTACATCATCCAGCTGAGGTTAGATAATATAATCTACATCATCCAGCTGAGGTTAGATATAATCTACATCATCCAGCTGAGGTTAGATATAATCTACATCATCCAGCTGAGGTTAGATATAATCTACATCATCCAGCTGAGGTTAGATATAATCTACATCATCCAGCTGAGGATAGATAATATAATCTACATCATCCAGCTGAGGTTAGATATAATCTACATCATCCAGCTGAGGTTAGATAATATAATCTACATCATCCAGCTGAGGTTAGATATAATCTACATCATCCAGCTGAGGTTAGATATAATCTACATCATCCAGCTGAGGATAGATAATACAATCTACTTCATCCAGTTGACTTTAGACAATAAATAACTGCCAGTGTTCTCTCTTTTCACCTACAGAATAGTTAGTATAAAATCCTGTGATTGCTTCAATGAAAGCATGTGAATTGTGTGATCAAAAGTGGTCAACATTGATGTCACCAAATGTTTTCAGGTGTTCATGTGACTGGATTCTATAAACAAAATGGTAGAACAACCTTTCAACATGATGTTGTTCGCCCATCACAAGTGATGATGACCATTTGTTACATTCACTTTTGAAATTCAGTTAGAGCTATGTTTTAATCCTTGATTAAAATCAGTTATGTCCTTTCTACATACACTCCCTCTGAGTAGCTGGTTTCTTCTCACAGGATTGAACTATCATAAAGAGTTGGAGAACACCCGCCCCCAAAATTGCACAAAAGGATATAAGAGCTCTTCTTTATTGTTTATAATTCCTGAGAAGCAAAATGAAACAAAACATCTAAAATATCAACAATAAACCTGCAATACCAATAGCTCTGTATACTTACATTTGAGTATTTCTGGGAAACACATCCAGCATGACAAGGGGAGAAATATAGTTTGGTGCCATTATTACAAACTGGTTCAAAAGAATCTGTGTCGCAATTGCACATACTGTTACACTGAGCTGTCAGCTTAATGGGCAGATGACCAGCTGAGCTAAAGTTGAAGAATAATTTCATGCTTTAGTGTTTAGCTGTCAATAGAACATGAGATAGTAGTATAACTATGCAGTGTTTTCTATTTGAGAGTTGATTAACAAAGATGGTAGTACTGGTCAGTTCTAGCAATGATCAGTCAGTGGTCAATTCTAATGATACAAATTAGTGGTCAGCTATAATAATGATACAATACAAGTTAGCGGTCAGTTTTAACATTGAATTAAGTCAATAATCAGTTCTAAAAATTATACATGTCAGCAGCCAGTTCCAACGATACTAGTCAGTGGTCAGTTCTAACTATGATACAAGTCAGTGGTCAGTTCTAACTATGATATACTGCAGATTTTAGAATACAATCTGATCTGTATATATGCAGAGGATATAACTATACTGTCCAAAATGTGATCAAAATCAGTAGCTGTGTAAAGTATAAAAATACAACCGGTAATAATACTTTGAAATTTTGTTGCTATAAGAATGAAAGGAAAAGTGAAGCATTGCTAAAGGAAAATAATACAAACTTTAGCAATGGTAAGACATGTGGTCATTTCTTCCATTTGCCATACCCCGTATTCACATAAAATACAACATCAAGAATAATATAGTGTGACCTTTAGCCAGAGGCACTGCCAGCCTCACAAAACCTGTGACCACTAGCTACCAGTGTTCTGAGATATCTGATGTATTATTCAGCATTGTCTCTGCAACAAAGGCTGGCTGCATCAATAGCATTACCAATTACGGTACATTCAAAGCCTAGATAATAAATGGATCAGGTCAACATTTCGCTTGGTAAATATCAGATGGCATCAGCCATGACAACTGGATATGAGAAAACACGTTTCATTGTTGTTTTAGGTTTAGGTTGCATGGCTGATGAGGCACATTTGTCCCCTTCCTTCCATGATTATTTTTAAACTAAGGGGGCAATATTCCCAAGTGGTGTGTTTATGTGTGCCCAGATAAAAGGTTGGATAAACGAAAGTTGCATTCTGGAATAGCTGGATAAAGTGGGGGTGGGGAGGGGGCTGACAGAGGGGGCCACTATTAAAAAATTTAAAAAACCATCCACGTTAGTATGAGCCTTGTTTCTAGCACATCTCACAAAGTGAGGAAAATCATGCTGTGAGATGGGAGTCTTGCCTCCCTCCTGCAGCCACTAAGTCTCTCTTAATGAACCATTAACGGGCAGACTTCAAGAAAAATGGAATGATTGGATGGTATCATCCAATTTAGCTGTGACGAAGGGTGGCAATGTCAAAAAGCTGAAATAATCGCTATGTGGGTCAAAGAATCGTGGTCGGATGTCCCTTCCAAAATGATGGTCCGATATTTCAAAAGTGCTTGATCAGTAATGAAATGGATGGAAGTTAGGGCAAAGCTACCTTTGAGGACAATGTCGGTGCAGACAATGTATGGGTAGATAGTGAGCTAGATACTGATGATATCCACTCTTTTGTTCCCAAGATGAAAAGTGAAATTCGTATACTGTTTGAGAATTCAGACAGTGATTTTCAACTTCGAAGGATTGAAATGATTTTTCGTGCTGGCTAAATTTTTTATGTTACCAGTATTTAGCAGTACTCAGAGTCATCATTTTTGTGTCTCTACAGCAAATGTATTTTTTAAGTTTTATGGTGTTTGTACATAAGCTGAAACTCCTACATCAACAGTAGAAAAAAAAATTATCTACTTACGGTATATTCAGAAATATATGGTAAGTCAGTGGTCAGTTCTAACCATGATATAAGTCAATGGTCAATTCTAACCATGATATGAGTCAGTGGTCAGTTCTAACCATGATATAAGTCAGTGGTCAGTTCTAACAATGATGCACTCAGGAGTCAGTTCTAACTATGCAAATCAGTGGTCAGTTATAATAATGACAAATAATGATAGAAACCAGAGGGAGTACACGTTTGTCACTCTTGCTCCTAATGCCAGGAGTTCAAGTTTTAATTTCACCTCCAATTGAATATTTCTCTGGGAATTCCTTTTGATGGGAAAGTTTAGCTTCTACTAGTCCCATATGACTGTTTTACTCATTGTGGCTCATTGTTGCAATGCCACAGGCTTGACAGTTTTCTACTATGGAGGGGACTGTCATATCTTTATTTCAACACTTGAACAATTAAAGGGGTGATTCCCTTTCAGTACTCCAGGCTGGAGTTTCATCACAATGAAGACCTTGCTTCATTAGTCGGACAAAAAAATTTGTTAATAGGATACCACATAGAGATATGAGGCAACATCTTGACTAGTATGAATAGCAGGCTTTGCTATCTATGTTATATCATTAAGCAAAATATGAAATTTTATCAAAAGTTAAACAAAATGGCTCTAAAACTAAACAACAAATAAATATTCATCATTATTAAGTGCCGTTTCTGCAACGAAGGTTGACTGCAATAGACCTGCAACATCCCCTGTCTCTTGTCTAGGTGGTGCACTTTATTGGACTGTAACCTGTCCATCTCATGATGTTACTCTCCCACTTGTATCTCTGCCCACCTCTTGTTTGCTTCTCATTGACTTTACCCTCAAGTAAGGTCTTCAACAAGGTGTTGTGTCTTTCAATATATTCAAAATATTTTATTTGCTTGATCTTTATTTCCATTAATAATTCTTTCTTCATACAAAGTGTTGTTAAAATCTCTTTATTTGTTTTCTTCTCTTTCCATGATGTTCTCCCTATTTTCTATAAATCTCAAAGGCATCAATTCTGTCATCTAATTGTTTCTAATTGTAAAATAAATATTAAACAAATCTAAAATCTAAATAAACATTTTTTTAAATCCCACTAAATATTAAACAAATTCCACTAAATATTAAACAAATCCCATTAAATATAAATAAATCTGAATAAGGATTCAACAAATCCCACAAAAGACTCAAACTATATATTTATTTATAATATCACAATCCATCACAGTTTTAGGGTTACTGCATTGGATGCATTGACACACAGAGTCCTATTGTTCAGACCTTGATGTTGTCTGTAAATGTTTTTATTTGTCCTCCTCTGCTTCTTTCACTTTGGACGGTTCCCAGCAGAATTGTTTTTAACAAGGAACCATGACCGCTTACATGTAATTTTTCTTTATTTCCCTATTGAAAACAATGGTTCTTGTGGACCTTTAAACATCTCTATTTTATTTTGTATGTACACATTTGTCTTATACTCTCTCTGTGTATATTTGGAGAATCATCTGTAACATTTGTATTAAAATAAATATAAAATAAATCCAACAGACAATAAACTATTCCACATGTGACTAAACAAATACAAACTTCATTTAAGAAGAATTAATCTCACTTGATGAAACAACTATTCACACTAAAGACTAACTAAAAGACAAACCTACCTTCCTGAGTACGGGATTGTGATCCCATAAATATCAACAGACTCACACCTGATCCACAGAATAGAACATCCAAGGGCAGCCACAGTACATGTACAAATGAGGTATTTGATAATCTGCCTGATTGTGAGGTTGAATTTCTTAGCAATGTAACCTCCGAGTACCAGTCCACCACCAGCAGCTGGGACCACAGCAATACCTATAGACAGAGTACAGAGGTGAGGAAGATAGACTACATTGTATAAAGTACAGAACTGATTTAGGTAGCCAAGGTTATGATTCAACATCACAACACCCAGTTTCACTTGTAAATGCTCAACCATCTTTCTAGTAGTTGACTTGGAACTACCAAACTAGTGTTGCATTCGGCACATACCACAAAGCAATTGTGCTATTTCTCAACATTCCCTGAGCATTACTCCTCACATTCATTTCCTAGTGACTGTAACTCAAGTTTTATTTTTTGCAAACCACGAGTGACAAATTAACTTGAACTTGGGTAACCTGGTTAGATGGCAAGTGATCTTACCACTGCATGACCCCCAACTCCAATAGGTAGATTATATCTTGAGTAGATAGTGTGTTCAGATGCAGTACAAAGTGGGTGTACAGAGAGAACAGAACATATGCAGATAAAGAACAAAATAAATGTTAACTGCTATGATGATGTTACCTGCAATGATGAATTCTTGAATTCATTTATCCTCTGGCTTCCTTCTTGAATTCATTTATCCTCTGGCTTCCTTCTTGAATTCATTTATCCTCTGGCTTCCTTCTTGAATTCATTTATCCTCTGGCTTCCTTCTTGAATTCATTTATCCTCTGGCTTCCTTCTTGAATTCATTTATCCTCTGGCTTCCTTCTTGAATTCATTTATCCTCTGGCTTCCTTCTTGAATTCATTTATCCTCTGGCTTCCTTCTTGAATTCATTTATCCTCTGGCTTCCTTCTTGAATTCATTTATCCTCTGGCTTCCTTCTTGAATTCATTTATCCTCTGGCTTCCTTCTTGAATTCATTTATCCTCTGGCTTCCTTCTTGAATTCATTTATCCTCTGGCTTCCTTCTTGAATTCATTTATCCTCTGGCTTCCTTCTTGAATTCATTTATCCTCTGGCTTCCTTCTTGAATTCATTTATCCTCTGGCTTCCTTCTTGAATTTACTTGTATCTGCAATGATGACGGTAGTTACTGCAATGATCCCCATCAAGGATAACTTCTTGAAGTGGTGATGGGGCTCAGCCCAGCCAATAGATGTTGGAAACTAAGATTGGTTGGGTCAACCTAATATAGAGCAGGACCACAGTCCTACCCAAGCAAGAAGTCAGAAATACCAGGCAGAGAAGCGCACCAGCAACAATATCATGCAAAATGACTAGATAACGTCTTCACAACGGATACTGCAATGATGGTAGTTATTGAAATGTTTATGAAGAGTGCAATAATGGTGGTGACTGCAATGATGATGGTGATGGTTTTAAGGATGACGATGGTGACTGCAATGATGGTAGTGATTGCAATATTGGTGAGGGTGATTGTAATTATGATGGTTGTTATTGAAATGATGCTGTTGGTGACTGAAATTCTTCTTTGTCATTCTCAAACTTCTGCAGATTTGCAGGATGTAGTCAGGAATATGTTGTGTCATGGTTTATAGCTTTGCTGCGATATCTGCCCCTTTCGACCACATTTTATTTCAGCATGGCTTCTGGGTCACTTTGACCCTATATGGGATGGGACAGCCAACTCAACCCAATAACCTCTTTAGTCATCTCTTATGACATGCATGGAAATTTAATAGTACTGTTATTCTTTGCTCCCCTTTTGGACACAGCCAACACACATACGGATGACTGAAAAGTTATAGTGACTACAATCATGATGGTGACTGCAATGATATGACAATTCTTGATCTTCTTCTTCTTCTGCGTTCATTCTCAAACTCCTACAGATTAGCAGGATGTAGTCCGGAGAAAGGAATGCGCTGTGTCATGGTTTACAGCATTGCTGCAATATCTGCACCTTTCAGCCTGACACATCCGACACAATTCTTGATTAGGAACCAGCATCACTGAACAAGGGGCATTCCTATAACTGCTCTGATTGCCATTCCATAAGCCAACTAAAAGTATATAACCTCAGTCCCCCAGTCAGCTGTTGATTATGGGTTCTTCTGGTCCTTCCAGTGAGGTTGTAATGACTACAATGAAGCTAATGGTGACTGCAATGATGCTGTTTGTGACTGCAATGATGATGGTGGTTGCAATGATGCTGTTGGTGACTGCAATGATGATCTCAACCATACATACTACACACAAATAACTACCTGCAAGTATGGCAGCTGTAGAAGCAGATGTACCATACTGATTCTGTATAAACTTCGGCAAGAATGCTGCAGTACCAGACAAGAACATTCCCTCAGTTGTCATTGCTAGAGTCACAAAAATGAAGCATGGGTTCCGTAGAACAATAACAGTCATACGGATAATTTGCATATGTTGCTGTTTCCCTTGTGAAATAATTGATGATGCTGCATGTGCTTGTGATATTCTTGTCTTCCTGATCTCCTTAGTGCCTGGTAGCTCTGAGCCAAATAATAATATGGGAATAAACGTTATTATTTGCAGGAAGGCTGCAGCAGTAGGACCAAGCCACCATGCACCAAGCCAGCGAGTATCCCCAGGTGTCAATTCTATATTGTCTTGTGTCGCGAAATCTATATAGAAATTCAGTAACTTTCCACCGATTATGTACCCTAAACCTGCACCTAATATGTTGCATCCATATATTATTCCCAGATATAATGGGGTTTTCTTTGAACACACACTATCATCAACTAGCGAAACACCAACCGTAAACAATGTTGTACCACCAACACCATGCAGTAACTGTGAAAATAGAAACACGTAGAGATATCCCTGAAGACCTGTATTTTTTTCCTTTGAGCAGGTGATATTTACAAGTCCTGCTTGCACACAGGTTTTCTCTGGGGCGTTTCCTAGAGAGTACGTTCCGGAGGTGTAATAGGGTAATGCCATGCAGAATGAACCTACAGCTGATGTGAAAATGCCAAAAGCTAGGAAGCGTGGCTTTCTGTTTCCAGAACCATAGTAGCCAATCACTATGGCCAAAACAGCAGCGGAGACATCATATGAGCCAGAGATGAAGCCCATACTTGTACTGTCCAGGTCATACCTTCTCTCGATGGTTGATATGTTGACATTGTGGACACCATTAACAACAAAACCTGGGATAGAGTAACAACACAGAATCAATATTGTAACATTCAAAGAAATATTGTCACAAATAACAAAGATCAGCATCATCAAAAGGTTCAATGGTTGTTCAGGATTGACTTAATAATTCTCAAGTTTTCCATCATGTACTCTGTCAATTTCAACTTAACCGTAAACTGCTTTCTGAGAGTATTGTTCATCAGAGTATATACCAAAATTACACAGCTCAAGCAATAATAGATAGCTATAGTGGATTTCCAAATAAAATTAACATTTAAACCATTTTCATGCTCTAACTTCAAGTATGCAAACCTTTCCAACACATAATAAATGATGTCTATTTCACTATGGAGATACCCATTCTTGAAGAGAACTAATTAAGCAATCAATAGCCATTATGCATTGCAAAGTCTTATTTGACAGCAAAAAAACTTATTCATCTATTGTTTCTGCAAAATGTTTACTTCACAGCCTAGATTTTGTGCCTATAATTCATTCTAGCAACATATACTTTCCAGATGATGATGATGGAGCCCTGAGGTAGTATGAGCTTGCCACTGCTATTCTCTATGTTAGGTAGTGGAGTTTTACTTTCAGGTTTTATCTAATGTTTTTATGGCATCCTTTTTTATGGAGAGAGATTTTCAAGAGCTTTTGCAAGTCCTAGATAACTTTGACACAGTCTGGCTGTAGGGTGCAGCATCACAAGCTGTATAGTCTTCAAAGTAGACTGCAGTGACTGTGTAGCAATTCAGTAAGTCAATCTCTTGGTTGCCTCTTATAACAGGCATGGAAGGTGGCACTATTTTTTATCCCATTCCGGGCCTTGGTATCACACAGGCAATATTATCCAGAACATAATCATTTTATATGTGCTCTTTACTTATGACAATTCTTTACAATTAGACCTGCTATAGACAAAAACATGTTCAAGAACTCTACAATGTCTCCTGTCCATCATTATCTTGAATAAGATATTCAGTTACCTAATCACTCCAGTAATTGCCCAGTCAGATATTCAGTTATCTAATCACTCCAGTACATGCCCAGTCAGATATTCAGTTATCTAATCACTCCAGTACATGCCCAGTCAGATATTCAGTTATCTAATCACTCCAGTAATTGTCTAGCCAGATATTCAGTTACCCAATCATTCCATTACTTGTCCAGCCAGATATGCAGTTATCTAATTACTCCAGTAATTACCTAGTCAGATATTACGTTATCTAATCACTCCAGTAATTGCCCAGTCAACTTTCAATTGTCTACCCACGAGTATCTGTGTTTTTTCATAACAACAATTTAGTGGCATATTACAAACAATATTTACCTAGCACTAAGGAATAGCTAGCCATGAAGAACACAAGGAAATTTGGTGAGTTGAAATGCTGCAGAAATTTAGGTCTCCAACTGCCCAAGCCACACCTGTTTTCATATTCCTCACTGTCCTGGTCTGTGGCCAGAGCTTCAGTTTCCGTTGGATGAGCTTGTGGAGGAAATTATAATGTCAGCACTAAAATATTTGACTATGAGGTGGTGGACCAATGTTGATGATAGGATGTGTGTGATGAGAAAGATTGTTGCTTATAATAAAGATTGTGGACAATGAGGACAATGGGTGTTATAATGATTAAGACTATTGCTGAGGATGAAAGAATTGATTATAATGTGGGCTAATGGCTGAACGTTAAGTGGAGTGACTTTAAATCTAACACTACTATAAGAGAGGAAAGCAAACAAACCTATATATCTTCCTTCATTAGACAAAGGCGTTGGACTTACATCGGCCATGTTCTCAGAATGAACAGCCTAAGAATTCCCCAGCAATCACTATATTGGGTGCCACCTGGAGTAAGAAGAAGAGGGAGACCTAGAGAAACTCTACGAAGAACCATTAATAGAGAAGGCATGTCAATGAACCTAAACAACACGCAACAATTGAAAGACCTGGCAACACAAAGACAGAAATGGAAAGCTATGGTTTCTGCCCTATGCGCCGCCTATGGCCCTGGAGGAACATAACATAACATAACAATGAGGATGGCATAGATCAGGAAGTGAGATATAGACTTTTGAAAGCTGTTGATGGCACAGATCAGGAAATGAGATATAGACTTTTGAAGGCTGTTGATGGCATAGACACTGGGGTCTGATAGGGAAGTAAAGATAGGAACACTATGACCTGCCATGCATGTCTGAAGAAGTGATTAAATAAGTTGGATTTGACTGTACCATCTCACAGAGTCAAAGTAACCTACAAGTAGTGCTGAAGTCAGATGTGTCAAGCCGAATGTGGCGAAACCCATCTGTGACATAACAATGCATTCACTTACTTAGATTACATCTGGTTAATCTATGGGACATTGAGAAAGAATGCATAAAAAGATGGATATGACATAAAAATTTAAAAGATTACTGATGACTTCTTAAGTGATGATAATGATGAAGAGGGTAGATGAAAACTAATTTGATTTAATGTGCAGTTGCAAAAATATTACAATGAGTGTGAATATATCATTTTACATTCAGAAGTAAGAAGTGGGTGTGAATATGTTATTTCACATTAGAAGTATGAAGTGGATGAGAATATGTTACTTCACATTAGAAGTATGAAGTGGGTGTAAACATATTATTTCACACTCAGAAGTATTATGAAGAAAGTGAATGTGAACATTTTATATATGATATGATATATTTCAAAACTTTATAATAACTCAAGTGCCAGAGAATATCAGAATATCAGAAGTGGAGAGTGTCATCATTATACAAATAAGTGATAATACTAAATATAATGTAACTATTACCAATAAAACTAACAAAAAGGTAAAGATAAGGTAATGTAAAATATTGAAGGAACAAGGATTTTTTCTATACATTAGTTCAATAGAAACCTTTATTAAAAAATTGAATAAACGAACATATTGAATTAAACACAACAAATAGGCTGAATCATTCTCGTATAGGCTCCAGCATATTTGACAAAAATATAAAAGGATGTTTCATAAGAATAGTGTTTAGTCTTAAACACTGGTGTTGCTTGCTAGAAGGGTTTGAAACACTGCATCATCAACTATCACAAATCGACAGAGGTGGCTGGTTGGGGGAAGTAATACTTCAAAAGGAGTCTACGAGTGCCAAACTTGATTAAGTGAACGCATTTATTGGGGAGATTTTCCAGAGCTTCGAAAGTTCCAGATGACTTTTTTACTCAATGTTGCTGTATGGTGCAATGCCATGAGTTAGTTCTCTACTGCTGTGACTTTCATACATCTCGAGGCATACAGCAGAAAAGAGGGTTATTAATAGCCCAGACATGGATTAAGTGGGTTTAATTAAAGTGGAAATCATGGAGTAGCGCAAATTACCCTAAAACTCTGCCTCCTTAGGTGCTTCTTATGACATTTATGACAAGAGAAAAGTGTTACTATTCTTTTTTTTTTTCATTTCAGGCCCCTGCAAACCACAGGTTAAATAACAATGTCAACAAAGGATGTAAATTTCCCCATTCCTTTTTTTTTGGTTACAAAACAGAATAATTTTATACAAAAACAAAATCTCTACCAACTTTAGCACAAATGTACTGTACTCACCATCCTCTAATGGCTGACCACTGACAGTCCGGTCAACTGAACTGCTCACATCTTCTGTTGGTGCCATTTTAGGAACGAATATTATCTACTAAATTAGCGATTTTATGTTAGTATGATAATGATCTTCCTTTTACTTGCAGTGAGTCCGCAGCAGTTTCACCAGCATTGTGCGTAGCCTAATTTAACTAATTAATATTATTTTAATATTAATAATACCACATCGCTGAGATTCTTGAAATGGTGACGCTATATTTTCTGATTTCGTACGCAGTAGTAACTAACTTCAATCACGAATCATGTCTAAGTCATCATTTCGAAGTAAAAGTCGCCCAACTTATCACATCTGATATTTCTGGGTGTAAAATCCAAACAATAACAAATCATGTCCTGGCGTCCGGTTGGTGATGAAACTCGAAAAGATCCCAACATAATCCACTCAAACAAATGTAGGCACTTAACTAAAAACAATATTTGAAAACTTAAGAAATAGCAACCCACTCCTCTGCACTATTATTATAAAACTATTACGATAAGAAAAAAGCAATAGGAAATTTCACATTCTCGCTTCTGACAGGGACAGACCAAATTTCCGTCACTCATTGGTCTCCATTAACAAATGTCGTCAGGCAGAAGTAATAGGGTGATCCTGACCTTAAATGTATGGATCGACTATTTTTTACCGTCGACTACGTAAATAAAAAGTGTACACTTGTTTAAAAAAACATATAACCGCCTACTTAAAATGTGTACTAATACATTTGTAAAATTAATTTTATATTGAGAAGATAGTGCAAAAATGTTCTCTATTGCTCAGAATTATAAAAAAAAATATGAATATGTTATAAATGTCGATACTAAAAACATAGGTATTGGTATCGAACAACATGTATTGCTGTTTTTCTGGAGTCATCTCCCTTGTATTATATAAAATGTCTCTAAATTCATGACAGTTGGATTCCAATAAATACAGAGAACGGATGCGCATTCCTTTAATATCACAAAGGCATTTGATACAGTCTGGGACACTTTTAGACTTTCCACCTTCCATGGTGCTTGTCTGAGAAAGATCCTTCTTGTTATTGGTGTTATCAGCGCACTCCGGACAAGTTCATGGTTGGTTGCTGACATGCCCTTTGACCCAATGCCACTTTATGATATGTGCATGTGAAACATGTTCATAGGTTCTCCAAACCTTGTCTGAATAAATCCATCAGAGCGTAGCGACTCACAGTTCCAGTTCGATGTTAATTTATCACTCTCTGTGTGTGCTTATATATTTTTCTAACAGTGGCAGGTATAAAGTTATTACACAGATTGTTCAATGTGATATGGAAGACAAAAAAGACACCGCAAGAGTGGAATACAGCGGTGATTGTTCCCATCTGGAAGAAAAAAGGCAGTAAGAGGGACTGCACTAAGTATAGAGGCATATCACTCTTAAGCCACATAGGATAAATCTTTAGCAAGATACTAGAGCGAAGAATGCGCGTATATATAGAACCACAGCTCAATAACACGCAAATTTGCTTTCGAAAAGATAAAAGCTGCACAGATACAATTTTCGCCCTCAAACAACTTGCAGAAAGAGCGACGGAACATAACCAAGATTTATATTTGGCTTTCGTTGACCAAGCGAAAGCTTCTGGCGAAAGCCTCTGGCAGAGTGGATAGCGCACAATTATTGATAACATTGCAGACATATATGATATGGAGTTCCACAACATCTAGTAAGCCTATTTCAGAGCATATACGCCAATAGTCCCTATGAACGCAGTAAGAACGAGCGCAGGCACATCCGATTATTTTCAAATTCACTCGGGAGTAAGACAGAGATGTGTAATATCCCCCCCCCCCTTATTGTTTATAACATACATAGATCACATCTGCAAAGTAGCAATGACAACGGAGAAAACAATCTGATGGATAACTTAAACGAATTGCTATTTGCAGACGACCAAGCACTAGTAGTAGCATCATCAGAAGAGCAACTACAAAGACAAATAGACAGGTTACATCAAACATGTCAAACCTTTAACATGAAGATAAAGATAGAAAAGACCAAAGTAATAAAGATAGAAAGAACAGAAACACCAATATATGTATGTATATATATATATATATATATATTGGAAACAACAGACAAACAAGTGACAGAATTCACATATCTAGGAAGCAATATAACAACAGACGGCAAGAGCAAATAAAGAAATACACAACAGATTTGTCTTGTCACACCAATTGAAACCAAATTAACATATAACAGAAAACAAACAGTAATGTCATCGACGGTCACATTGGTATGCGTAATATAGAATGACCGGAAGAGGTGAAATGACACCGGACAAGGAAAATACAAAAATGACCACAAACATGTGACACGAAACAAACAGAAACTATGGATCGACTAGAGTTATACATGAGACAGGCACTCATTAATGCCGTCGTGTTTAAGAGTGTAATATTTTTTAATGTAGCGGTTCTCAAGCGCCAGACGGGTCCAGTTGTCTGAGAAGCACGACTTAATGGCCGTAACCTGAATGTTCTGGGTGCCCCGATGGCCCGTGCCATTGACCTGGCCGTATACAGGCAAACCCGAATGGTTTTTATGCTATACAGATGTTTGCAGAATCAGTATGCAAGCCTCTTTCCAGTTTTACCTATATATGTCATGGCGTATATGGCATATGTGACGTTGCGGGACACCTATGTGAAGCTCTCCTCGATGGTGAAGGTGGCTCTAGGGAATGTGACAGACCGGATCTGGGTGACATAACCACAGGTGTACCATTTGCTGCGTTTGCATCTGATGGTGCTAAAATGATTATGAACGTCAAGCTGGAGGTGACTCCGGACCAGTAGATCCCTGATGTTCTTGTCACGTTTGTAAGCAACACCAGGGGGTCACAGAACACTTCTCGCATCTCGGGGTCAGACAGGAGAAGGGGAAGGTGACGAAGCAGGACATGGTGATCGGCAGCGCTATGGGGGTGGAAAGTGAGAACAAGCTTGACCATGTCAGAAGAGGAAGACTTCCGAGTGGCCAAGAGGATATCATGACGGAAGAGACTGCACACGCGAAGAAGGGCAGAGTTGAGGACACTCTCCGGGTATAGACGACAGCGGAAGAAATCTATAATATCGTAAGCCTTCTCGAGAAAGTCGTCCTCGCAACTGCACAAGCGTTGAAGGCGAAGAAGTTGGGAGAATGGAAGGGAATCACGACAGGCAGAGGGATAAGAAGTGTATAGAAGAAAGTATGGGCATCAGTCAGTTTGTAGTGTACCGATGTGCTAAGACAATTGGGTTGGATAGGGATGGATATGTCAAGAAAGTTCACATGGGAGGTGGAGATCTCCGATGTGAACTTTATGGCCGGGTGAAAATTGTCAACGAATTCTATGAAACGTGCCAGGTCAGCCTCAGACAAATATAACAGCTTGTAGAATTAGTAAACAAGAAGAGTTAGAATATCTGCGCATGCGGTTGTGTCTGTGGGTCTCACCAATGGCTCACTAGACAAACCAACCATGCAACAGAAAACCTTAGCAGATGACATGTCTTTATATTGAGGTTATCTTCTTATAGAAGCTTCATGGCACGTCATCTATACAATCCCGTAGTCGTAACCATCGATAACAGTTACCATGTTGTTCCGACAGGCCGACGTTGTGCTTGAACTGGTTACGGGCGCGGCGTGGGTGGGCGGAACAACAAATAAAACTGTCGCAAGGACCAGAGTTGTGCCCTGATGTCGATGTCTGTTTCGGCGGCATTGGACTCGAAACACCATCTAGTCGAATGGCTGCTGGAACAGAGGCCGGAGTACTTATGGGAATGCCCCGCGTGCTGTGAGGCCAGTTTTCTAATCAAGAATCAAGTTATAATAGCTGGTTAAACCCCCACTGACCCCCTTTACCCTAACACTTAATAGTTATCCAAGAAAAAAAGAGAATCAAAAGAGATATGCTTGTTTTATATAACTTCCTTCCGCTTACCAAAATCAGAGAATATCTACTGTTTTAGTTATTATTGGGAAGGATAGTTGTTGGTGCTGTGACAAGTGCACCGTAACAACAAGCAGTCGAATAATATTAAATAATGGATACTTATTCACTGTAATGCAGGCACTGGCGATGCAGGCACTGGCGATGCAGGCACTGGCGATGCAGGCAGTGTTCAGTGCAAACAGTATCTACATAGGGGTTGCGACGTGCGACTAGCTCATTTTTATATCATCTTCGGTTTATGCGACAGGCCACATTCCCCAGCACACAGCCTCAAAAGGTACTTGACGTAACTGTTGTGTCCTTTTATTTTATCGGGTTTCTACCACATCGACCTCCATTGACGATGACATTGAGGTCCCTTGACACTAACTAGTTACATACGACGGACTGACATCCCCAACTCCCTTGCGCCATCCTATACATTTCACATGCCTATGTTGTAGTTCCGGATCTGCCTCCTTCCGCAATGGTCTTTGTTTGTTTTCTACCATCCCACTAGTGCCCTTTTCTTCGACATCATCTTCATATATCAGCCTCTTTTTGATACCTTCCTACGATGCACTTTTTGGTGATGGCTCCCCTCTTCTTCCGATGTGACTTCCCTGCATCCCCGGGGCACCCTCTCACCTCCAAATTCCTTCCTTGTGTGACGTATCTCCATTTTAATTTGAGGTCCACATCAAATTGCCACTTTCACTTCTCTTCTTCGTTCTTGCCTCTTTATTTACCCACTTTTCGTTCTCCTTCCTTCTCTCAACCTCCTTTCTCTATCTCTCTCTTTATCTGTTATTATAGGCCATAGTTACTGATACCTGCACCTTTTGGCTACTACGGCCCTTCCTTACGCCTAAGTTATTGTTTTCCGCGTGTTCTCTATACTCCCTGACTTTGACGCATCCGGCCTTTGTCCGCTCAAGTTTTATTGCCTATAATAGCCCGAAGATGGTCTTTCCTATCAGTGCTCCGCGTTCTTGAACGTGTGGTAACAGGCCACTGTTTGCTATTTAATTTGGTGTTTAGTTCATATTCCTTTTTCACCGCAGACGTATATAAAGATAAGTTATTTTTTTCTTTTATTTGCATTAAATCTGATATATTTCCACTTTTTCTGTGCACTTTCCCCTCCTTACCTACCACTTTCATCCTCCATTCACACTCTCTTTTCCTCTGTCATGCTGTCCTATCTTTGTTTCTTCCGTCGTCCCCTCACTACTGTCCTTCCCTCTATTTCCTTCCTATCACCACCATGTGTGTCTCTATGTAATATTTGGTTACTGTTGTCTTTTATTTGTCCTGATGAATGCTTTTTAGTCGAAACGTCGTCTGTCGCTGTTATCCTGTCTTGTCGACTTATTTTGGTAACACTTAGGCCTTGTTCATTTTGATATTTACCCTGTGTTACATCAACCACACATTTCCTGTTTAGGGTGCATTACCTGACACTAGACGTTTATCTTACTACATGCGACCCTGGCGGCGGCTGAAATTGAATCGGTTTACCGAGACATTCCACCATGAAGTAATCCATATCTCAATACTGTTATCCCCCAACACTTCAGTTTCCAACGTTGAGTCTGCTTTTTCGGTACATTAACGAGTCAGTTTAGGTTACCTGACCCCTTCATATCTCTTACCAGCAAACTATAGGGCCTACCAATACAAAACATGATGGTATTGTTTTATGCTGTGGTCACACCTATTTATCTGATCTTCTCTTGAATTATGATTATTGAATCATTTAACTTTTAACTATAGCAGGAAAATTCCACCTATTCTCGAACAATTTGTCCTCTACTGAATTTGGGTACTTGCCGCCAAGGTTACTAATGTCAAGGTCACCATAATGACCCTTGATTATCTTCCGGCAGCTGATTTGCGAAGATAAGAGCGTTTTTACAAATCCGTTATATAACTTAAAAGTGTAATTAAGATTTCTTTTTAGAATAAGTGCGCTATAGATAATAAAAATGGACGGTACACGCACTAGAAGGCAGTCGTATAGCCGGAAAGCCAGTGTTGTGAACGCCGAACCTGGAAAGGAAGGTCAGTTGGTACTGCCAGGAATATGGGCTGGGAATTGTATTGGTGTTTTTACCAGCGGTGGAGACTCACAAGGTTTGTTTTTATATTCATTTATTTTATGTTATTTGCTGCATATTATACGAATATTAATTGCATGGAGAATAATTTAATACCAAATGCACTACTACATAAGCCTAATTTATTTATTTCTATCTTGTGCAAAGTTTAAATAGCCAAAAAGGTAAAATGACCAAAAAAGGTAAACAAATATTTAACGACCAAAAAATGTAAACATCATAAAGGCCAAACTAAAAAAAAAACAGTGCCCAAGCCAACATAGAACGTAGACCTGAGTAGCTTACAGTCGAGATATAATGTACAGTTAATCTGAGAAAAGTATATGTATTAAGGGATAGCAAAATATAGGCCTAAACAGCTTAGTAAACTATACTCCAATTCACATGGGAAACTGTTAAAGTGTTAAATCAACCTCCCTTTG
Organism: Meghimatium bilineatum; assembly: GCA_034231615.1. Classification (NCBI taxonomy): domain Eukaryota; kingdom Metazoa; phylum Mollusca; class Gastropoda; order Stylommatophora; family Philomycidae; genus Meghimatium; species Meghimatium bilineatum. The sequence goes on along the minus strand of CM067319.1, from coordinate 73,496,779 downwards.
CCGTTATTTTCCATACTAACATGTTCGTGTTTTGTGCACATTTCTTCATTGTCATGGCAACTACTTCTACTGTCTGATAAGGATATTACGCTGACATAACCCGTTAGGAGCTTGTAGAAGTGATACACTACATGCTAGTTGTTCACAAATTAGTTAACTTAGCACAGTACATTTGCTCCTACAAGATAATACACAATATTTATAAAATAAACGAAGGGACAACAAATAGCAACCTACTATTGTACACTTATGTATCCATTTATTGTACAACTTTATTTTTGTCAGATAATACTGTCTTGCAACATCATACCCTTGACCAGTGATTGGGACAAGGGACATTATTTTCATTTTGATAGACATCAACTTTGTTGAGCCAGCCATTCTTTTCATCTCTTATCTCTCTTAACTTTTCTCTTCCTCTGTGTCTATTTTTATGTTATAAGTTCCTACAGCTGGAAATATTGTAAAAGCTCTTGAAAACCTCCACATCAAAAAAGAATGTCAGAGAAACATTAATCTTGAGATGAAACTAAAACTCCACTGCCTGACACAGGGAACAAGAGTTACAAATTCATATCGCATCTGTTTGGAGTTATATTATCAACATCACTGATCATCATCAACATGTGCATTGTACACTGTTATTTTGTATGATGACAGTTCCATGTCAAGGAATTAGATTGCTTAGGTGTGTTCGAAACTTCTCACGACACGTCTAAATAAGTGGCACATATTATGTTGTCATATGTGTGTGTTAACTTTTTAATCTCTCGTAAGCCACTGAAACACACCCAAAACACTTGTAAGTCAATAAAATCTCTATCTCTCATAAGCCACTGAAACACACCCAAAACACTTGTAAGTCAATAAAATCTCTCTTCTCTCATAAGCCACTGAAACACACCCAAAACACTTGTAAGTCAGTAAAACCTCTATCTCTTGTAAGCCACTGAAACACACCAAACACACTTGTAAGTCAATAAAATCTCTATCTCTCATAAGCCACTGAAACACACCCAAAACTCTTTAAGTCAGTAAAATCTCTTTCTCTTGTAAGCCACTGAAACACACCCAAAACACTCGTAAGTCAATTTCTTCTTCTTCTTCTTTCGTTCACTTGAAACATGTCTATATCTGCAATTCTGTCTCCTTAATAAAACTCACTGTCTTTTGTAGTTCATACAGTGTCCCATAGAGCTTTGATTCCAGTGTTGTTTCCTCTGGCCAATATGTCTGCCTCAGCGTTTCATGCTCAGAACACTCTTGAAGTATATGTTTGGCACTCTGTACTGCCTGTCCACATGTACACATGGCCGTGTTGCCAATCTTGAACTTTGTATACATGTGACTGCGGAGTCGGTTGTGTCCTGTTCTGAGACGTAGAATTATAACTTGTTCTGATCTGTTCATAATGTGATAGTCATCTTGTGTTGGTGTTTGTGGCTTTCTTATTGACTTGATCATCTGTTTTTTCTGATGGTAGGTGATTGGTATATCTGGTTGATCTTCGGCAGCACCTTCCTTAGCCAGTTGGTCTGCTTTTTCATTTCCTGGTATTCCACAGTGAGAGGGTATCCACTGCATGGTTACCCTATACTGGTAAGACAATTCGCTAAGTAGTTTTTTCAAGTCTGTTAGTTTTCCAGACTGTAGACCTTGAAGCACTCACCTTGCATCTGTCAGGAATACCACAGGCTGTAGGTCAGAGTTGGAGTTCAGCAGTTTTTTTAGCTGCCACAGTAATTGCCTGGATTTCTGCATCATAATTATTGCAGAATTTTCCTGTCGGTGTTCTGATTGTATCTCTAGGCTTGTGTGGATATTCTATATATACACCTGCACCTCCATTCCTCACAGCATTCTGTGCTGACCCATCTGTGTATACTCTGACCCATATATCTTGTGGATATTCCTCGTCCAGGAAACTGAGGGTGACTGTCCTCCGCTGCACACTGTTCTGTTCGTCCTCGCTTAGTATTCCTTTCACATGGGTCTGAATGTATATTGGCATTCCATGCCTTTCACTCCATGGGGTTTGTTCTGGTACAGACCTTAAGGGGCTGTCAACTTCAGGTAGGTCTGTAAGTTGTCTACGGAGTCGTTTAGCTTGATGGATAAAGCTGCTTCTTTTCAGTCGCCCCATTGCTAGGTTTTGGAATCTTTCCTTCATTGGATGACTTGGCATACACTGAAACTTTTCCGCTTGAATTAGTACTTTTGTGTCTCTGCGTTCGCCAAGTGTTTGCATTCTTCCCATTTTCTGCATCTCTGCTATGGGTGTTGATTTCATTGCTCCCAACATTATTCTAAGTGCCTGGTTTTGCACTTTATCTAGATCTTGTAATGTGGTGTTTGATGCAGGACACCACGCAGCTGAACCATATTCCAGGTGTGGTCTTATGCCTTGCTGGTAAACTTTACTGAGTATATTCCCACTGGCTCCCCATGTGGTTCCACTTAGTTTTCTCAGGATAGCTAACTTCCTCCTGGCTTTTGTTGTTGCTTTGTTTATGTGCTGCTTCCATGTCAGCTTATCATCAAAAGTAACTCCGAGGTATGTTGGTTGTTTGTCTTCTTTCAAGAGCTCTCCGTCTATCTTGATATGACCGGCTTTTTGTTTTGGTGAGAGGGTAAAGAGTGTAGTGCTGCACTTATCTGTGTTAATGCTGACACACCATCTATTTGCCCATAAGGTTAGGGCATCGATAGCTCTTTGTATTTGTTTAGTGGCCACTGTCGCATGTTCTTCCGTGCACCAGATCACCAGGTCGTCAGCATACATTGCCACTTTGATCCCGTGTGGTAGTTCAGCAACTAGGTCATTGATGTAAACCAAGAAAAGTGTGGGTGACAGGACTCCTCCCTGGGGGACTCCATGACGCAGTAGGACTTTCTTGCTTTTGCGACCATCTAATTGTACCCTGGCTCTTCTATTATGCAGGTATGCTTTTACCCATTTGTACATTCTTGAGCTAACCCTGCAATTTCGCAATTTCTTTAGGAGCCCTTCTTTCCAGACCTTATCAAATGCTTTTCTAAGGTCTATCCATGCTGCTAGTACCAGTTTCTTATCTTGGAAGGCATCCTCAATCTCTTGGGAGAGGTAGGTTGCCTGATCTTCAGTAGAGTAGCACTGTCTGAAACCTGCTTGCTGTGATACCAGAAGGTTTTCACTTTCAAGGTACCACTGCATCCTAAGATTGATAATGCGTTCCATTGTTTTGCATAGACAGCTTGTGAGGCTGATGGGCCTGTAGTTGGAGACTGTGTTGCCATCTTTTCCTGATTTGAGGAGAGGTATCATTATTGCTTCTCTCCATGCCTGTGGTACATTACCTGTGGACCAGCTTGTGTTAAAGATTTGCAGCAGCTTTGCTCTTGCTGCAATTCCCAGGTTTCTAATCATTTCATTGGACACTCCATCAGCTCCAGGGGACTTTTTCATTTTCAATTTGGATATTGCATGCTCCAGTTCTCTCATTGTGATTGGTGCCTCCATGACTTCAGGTATAGGTTCGTCTTGTCCAATGTTTTGCTGGTTCGCTCGAACCTCCTGTTGTTTGTCTGGGCTGACTTTGACGTTATTGTCTTCTGCAAAGGAATCTGCAAAGTAATCAGCTGCATGTTTACCTGTTAAAATGTTTTTATCTTTATAAAGTGTGATCCTGGTATTTCTCCCTGTACCTTCATCATTTAGTTGTTTTACAAGTTTCCATAATTTCCTAGTATCTCTTTCTAGGTTCAGCGACTCTGTTTTTTCTTTCCAGCTGTTCCGTCTGGCTTGTAACTTGGCTCTTTGAAATTTAGCCTTTGTTTGCTGATATTTGTTGTGATGTTCTTGGCTAGGTCTGTTCTCAGCCTGCTTTCTAGATGTTTCCATCTCATTTTGCAGCTTTTCCAGTTCATCATTCCAGTAGGGTTTGTAGTTTTTGCGTGCCCCCCTGGGTATGGTTTTACTAGCAGCATGTAGTATACATCTATTAAATTCACTCACTGCTCTATTGATGTCTTTGTCCAAGTTCATGTCCTTAGCTAGAACACTGGTTAAATGCTGGTACATTTTCCAGTCTGCCCTCTTATAGTTCCACCTAGTGAGCGTGCTGCTGTCCTTGGTATATTCATTGTGAATTTCCAGAAATACTGGTCTGTGGTCACTACCCCCAAGCTGCTTTCCAACGACACGTGTGATGTTCCATTCCAGGCCTGGTGAGTAGAATGCCAGGTCTGGTGTAGAGGTGGTGTGCCATGCTCTCGAGTAGAAGGTTGGTAAGTCAGCTGGCTGGTTAATAAGAATGAGATTATTTTCATCCTGCCAGCTCTCAAGTTCCTCACCTCTCTTGTCGATATGATCGTAGCCCCAGCTCTGAGAGTGGCTGTTGAAGTCACCACACACCATAAGCCTTTCTTTATCTGGAATTGTGTCTAGTGCCAATGGTTTATCATTTGGGCAGTAGTAGTTCAGGAGATGGAATTCTGCACTGTCTGTTTTTAGGTGGAGCATCTGGTATTCTGCCCCGTCCATGTATACTTCCAGCTGACATGCGCTGATATTGTTTTTAACTAGTGTCAGAATTCCACCCTTTCGCCTGTCTTTTCGGTCAGATCGGTAGCACTGGTAGCCTCTGATTTTGAAGGCTATGTCGCTGCTGAGGTGTGTTTCTTGGATACAGCAAATATTAACTTGTTCTTCACTGAGGACATTTTCAAGTTCCAATTTTTTGCTGTATCCATCTCTTTTACTGTTGACACCCTCAGCATTCCAGTGCATTATTTTTATTGGTCGTTTGTTTGTTTGGCCAGTAGCTCTATTCCCTTGCCTCCTGGCTCCTCGGGGCAATTGAGAAGGACTTCCAGTAACTGAGGTTGGGCCCTTTCGAGGTATAGGGCCCGGCACCGTCCCTGCCTGAACGTCCGCCACAGGGCAGGCACCATAACATTTATTAGATGCAGACATGTTTCCATTGTGTTTTATGCGTGGCAACCTGATTATCTGTGCGCCTTTTGGCTGGTTGCCTCCGTCTTCAGCACTCTGCTTACTTGGGCTGGACTATGGTCCTGCTCGAGTGGGAGTGCCCGACCAGTCTTAGTTTCCAGCCTCTGATGGCTGAACTAAGCCCCATCACCACTTCAAGGTTCTGGCCTCGATGGGGTCGTAAGTCAATAAAATCTCTATCTCTCATAAGCCACTGAAACACACCCAAAACACTTGTAAGTCAGTAAAATCTCTATCTCTCATAAGCTACTGAAACACACCCAAAACACTTGTAAGTCAATAAAACCTCTATTTCTTGAGCTACTTCTTACTATATTATAGTAACATTGGAAAGCTCTTACAGTTGTAAAGAGTTATTAAAGTGTGTTGTTAAGAAACAGAAAGGGAACAAAGAATTGTAATACTGCCACCTGCCATGCAAACAGGGCCAAAGATAAGTCTTTGGTAAAGCAGATGGAGTTTTACACACAAAAACTTATTTCTTTGTTTATTTTATGGGATTTTCTGTGCCCTTTTCTGGGGAACTATTGGGAGGAGGAAATGGAGTGTACCTGAGCTATGTTTGCTTGATTTCTAGTACTATCACTGTTCTGACTTCCTAAAATGTGAAGAGGGTGGGGAGTTTGAGCCTATACCCCTTAATTTTATCATTGTGCTGGCAAACAAGTTATAAGAAACAATTAAGGAGATTAGCTGTTTGATGACTACCAAAGTGAGTAGATAAAGATGGGATACATGTTGAGGGGTTCAAACCCCCACCACTCCCAGTTTTAGGAAAATAGAACATAATATTTAGTACTAAGAAATAATTTTAAAATGTTAAATGTTAGAGTGAGCATAAATAATGCTATCCGTTACTCATTCTGTTTCTATGATTTGTTTTTGTTAAAAGGTTTTCAGTCAAAATATTGATTTGTGTGTGTTTCAATGTGTGCTTCCAGTAATATATAAAACTTTATTACCCAGTTTCTAATTTTTGGTTGTCGGATCATAGTTAACTTCATTAGCTAATTTTTCGATTATCGGATCATAGTTTTTAATGCTGTTCTTCCTATTGTTGATTTAGAATATTTCAGATGTTTCTCGTTTTAGGGAAGATTTATGATACAAAAATATAGAATTTATTTTTTTCTGTTCAGAGGTCTCTGGAGATTATAGCCTGAACTACGGAGTTGTGTGCTCTAAGTAGTCCTCTCGGCAGGCAGAGTGTTTCTTTGTTAAGAATATTCTTCTTGTTTCCTTGACTAAAGTTTGTTAAAGCAGACTGATCATTATTCATTTTGAAGTAATAATAAACTCTTTCCACCTGTTCTTGGCCAAATGCAACCACTCGGAGCATACTCTAATTTTAGTCAAGTCCATAGATTGGGGGGGGGGGAGGGAAGGCGGTGATGAAGTTTGTAGTGTTAATTCCCCTAGGAAAATAAGACATTACTTATAGCACTAGGAAGCAAATAAAAAGTTGGAAACTATCCCTCCCCAGTTAACTTCTCCAAAAGAGCCTCTAAAATGAGGTGATAATATCTTTTTAAGGTTAACCCCCACCGCCCCCCCCCTTAACACCGTAGAAAATTCACATCTCTGTCCAATCATCTTTATCTTAGTTTCTGCTGTTCTTCACTACATAATCTTTGGCCCTTACATCTGCCTTCCATGGTCCTTGTCAAGACAACTCTTGTGTGGTTTCTTCTGATAATGTGAGGGACCATATTCTATTGTCTTGTTGTCACAGTGGTCTGCATATCATTCTGATAATGTGAGGGACCAAATTCTATTATCTTGTTGTCACAGTGGTCTGCATATCATTCTGATAATGTGAGGGACCAAATTCTATTATCTTGTTGTCACAGTGGTCTGCATATCATTCTGATAATGTGAGGGACCAAATTCTATTATCTTGTTGTCACAGTGGTCTGCATATACTTCTGATAATGTGACGGATCAAATTCCATTGCCTTGTTGTCACAGTGGTCCGCATATACTTCTGATAATGTGACGGATCAAATTCCATTGCCTTGTTGTCACAGTGGTCTGCATATACTTCTGATAATGTGAGGGACCAAATTATATTGTCTTGTTGTCACAGTGGTCTGCATATACTCCTGATTCTATCTATCTATCTATTCGCTAAACCCTTTGTTCCCTTTCAGCGTCAGGGGTAGAAGAGTTTTCTGGAGATGTCCCTCATGTATGCTGAGAAAATTGTGGAATTTATTGCCTCTTTTATTTTGGTAGTCCATCGTTTTTGTGGTCAGCCTCCAGATCTGCCTTCACTGTATCTGTGTAGCATAGCTTGCTGTGGTATGTTGCTGTCTGATGGTAGTCTGCTGACCATTTGATCTGTTGTCTCTTAATAGATTCCAAGATTGCTGTGGTGCCTGTTCTTTACTGCTAGTCATCAACTCCCAATTAGTTGTTTTATTTGGCCAGAATATTCTGTGTACCTTTCACAGACATTACCAACATCATCAGGTTGCATATCTGGGACATGATGTAGCAGTGTTTGTTTTGGTGGTCTTTGATAACTTGCATCCATTGACAACTCGTTAAAAAAAACCAGTTATGTTAACAGTGACATAGTATGTCTACATATGGGATAATTGGAGTATATTTAAGTGAATTCTTTGTTTTTTTAAAGATATTTTGTTCTTTTTGTTCCTTTTTAAAATCAAATCTAAATATTTATGCTGTCGTACAGGTATGAATGCAGCTGTACGTGCTGTTGTTCGTATGGGACATTATCTGGGATGCAAAGTTTACTTCATAAGAGAGGTAATGTTGCTAATTTATATTTGTCTTACCCGGTATGCAGTTGTTGAGAGTTATATGTGACTTATAGTGGGCCTGCCTCACAAATACTACTTAATCATATTAGCTAATGGTTTTAAAGCCTATATGCCACATTGCACTGATATGATTGTATATATTAGTGGCACCTTATAAATTCTACAATAATTGAATAGCAATGTCCTTATACAGGATATGTTTTTTTAAAAGATGGCAGCTATTGCTGTATATAAACAATATCTTAAAGTATCTTGGAATTTTTTCTTTAAGCAGGACAAGTATGTTGAATGAATATAACAAGTATGTCTGTAAAGAGCATAGCGTTAAAAATCATTAGAATATAATACATTTTCTACGCATACGCACACACACACACAGACTCACTCACCCTATCACTTACTTACTCACCCACTCACTCAGTCACTCTCTCACACACTCGTTCACCCCCCCCCCCCCCCCCCAGTAGTATAGTGGTAAGTATCCCTGCTTGTCACGAACTACCAACAGGCAGCATGCCACAGATGGCCATGACACATAGACATTATGGCAATAAAGCCAGAGGCAGACCATATAAAAGTTGGACCGCAGAAATAAAACAAGCAAACAAGCTTACAAACAGCACACAAGAAGGCCATCTCCAGAGAACTCTTCTACCTCTGATTCTGCAAGGCAAACAAGGGCCATAGCAGATAGATGTATATAGGGATCAGCATACACAGAGCAGTAGATCAATGTGATAAGCAGGAGACAATGTGATAAGCAGGAGACAATGTGATAAGCAGGAGACAATGTGATAAGCAGGAGACAATGTGATAAGCAGGAGACAATGTGATAAGCAGGAGACAATGTGATAAGCAGGAGACCATGTGATAAGCAGGAGACCATGTGATAAGCAGGAGACAATGTGATAAGCAGGAGACAATGTGATAAGCAGGAGAAACGTCTCAATGTGCCATTGATGAGTGGCGCTAACATCCTCTGCCTTGATTCTTTGCTGGAAGTAGTAGTTACCGGTATATATGTTCTATATGTTTGGTAATGACTACCAGAAGTACTAGCTATAAATACCCAGCCACATTTCTCACCATGGCATTTACCAGAATGACATCATCATCTTCAACATTATTCCCTATCAAATGATTAATATCTGCAGAAGACGGATGTGACGAGCCATTGGCACAATTAAAACATTGACACAACACATTTCCATTTTCTGGACTAAATTCTGCTGGAATTCTAGTAGGACTGTTGTCTTGCTACAAAAGAAATCCAGTGGGAGTTTGAAAATGAATGCTGAAGAAGAAGAAGTGATTAATAAAAAAGTCTACTTTTCCATGGCACCAAACGAAATTTTCTGCAAAGAGTAATTACAGCATCGTGGAAGCTTTCTGGTGTTTGATTTATTCAGTGGATGCTATAAGTATGATTTTGTGACTTTTTATGTGTTTTGTCAAGGATGAAACTATGACAGGTCCAGCAAACTGGTGTACCAGAGTCCTTTTAAAGCTTTCCCACTCACAGGATGATTTTTGTTAGACTGCACATGTAGATTGATAACAGAAGTCCTTGATGAACAAATATGAAGTGATGCTTATTCACTTGTTTGTTGTGTTTGTTTGTTAAATGGGGGATTAAAGCCTCTTAGCTGAGGCACGACCCTTTCAACCTAAGACAGAAGTCTATTTTGGTTATATCAGGCCGTATTAGCTTTTATCTAAATGTGACCTAATGGTCTGGGTGTTTGGAAAGCCGTGCGTGCTATTGCTATAAATTATCTATATTGCTAGGTGGAGTTGATGTTTATTTGTGGCCAAGATGCCTTTTATCTAAGTGTGACACTATGGTCTGGGCGAATTGAGAACCGTGCGCGCTATTATTGCAAAAGAATGTTATGTTGCTAGTTGTATTAAACTGTTTATTTCCGGTGGTATTGCTTTTTTTATTTAAGAGTGACACTAATGCCTGGGGGAGTTTGAAAAACCATGCGTGCAATTATGCCAAAAATTGTCCATATTGCCAGTCGTATCCTGTGGTGAGCGTTCCTCTGTTGTTATTTGTTGAAAGCTGTGGAGAGAGACCTGTAGAAAGACTGATGACAAACAATGACTTATTTTGTTTTGACTTGCTTAGATTTTTAAATTAGGGCTTTAGTCCTGGTTATAAATTGTTTAATTAGTTTTAGCCTATCTGGTGGTACATCATGGCCCAGAACCTTTTCTAATTTATATGGTATTTTATTGTTTAGGTAGTAATCTTTTAGATCTTGCCTATGATGGTTGTATTTATAACAATGGAGTAGGAAATGATCTATTGTATTTTCCTCTTCACAGTCTTCACATATTGGTTCAAGTATATAATGTAATGATTTTCCCAGTCTAAGTCGTAGTAGTTTCCTATTGGCAGGGATTTTCAGCTCTTCCTTTATTTGAGTGGTCCTAGTGGGTCCTTTTAGCATTGCATGTGCATGTCTTCCTTTTGCACTGTTGTCCCATTTTTCTGTCCATTCCTTAAGTATTGTGTCCATTATTATGCTTCTGGTTTCCGATCTGCCAAGTCCTACCTAGATTTCTGTTCCTTGTGTTCGTCCTTTCTTGGCTTCCTTGTCTGCTGCTTCATTTCCTGGTATTCCGACATGGGCTGGAATCCCCATTACATTAACCCTCGTACCAACGTGAACTAGGTTTGTTGTTGTGCGTAGTATATCTTCTACTATATCTGGCCTTTGGCTGTCATGTTTATTTTGAATAGCCTGGACTGATGATAATGAGTCAGTCAGGATTGTTAAATTTTTAGGTGGGTTATCATTTATTATTTCTAGTGCTTTTAGAATTGCAACTAGTTCAGCCGTGAATATTGATGCATGTTCTGGTAATTTAAAACTCTTATTGATGCTTATTCACGAGTAATGTATGCATTAATATCAGATTGCTGTCTCACTCAGTGACACTCTCTCTCTCATTCTTCATCAGTTTGCATCCTAGGCTGAGATAACTCAAACAGGCAGATAGTGTTCATTAAGTGTATATCGTGGCTTTTTGAGGGGGATCCTCCTTACTGTTACACCTCAAAGTTTATTAGTACTCTGATCAACCCTTGGTTAAAATGCATTGTCTCAATGTCTTTTCCATTGCTTTTCACAGATCCTTTTAACAGTCTATACAACTATCAAGTCTGTATGTATCATGTCCTTTATGACTCCACATGGCAGCTGGCCACTAACTTCAATGAAAAAATAAGACAGCTTTGACATCCATCACAAAGAAATAACTATATCGATTCACTAAAGTTAATCAACTATCTCCTGTGATATTTCACTTTCACTAGCAACTAGATTTAGCTGACTAACTTCTAAATGCTTCTGAATCAGAGCAATGACCACTACTTACGCTCTATAATTACACTAATTTGAATACTTCATCTTTTTCTTTCCTTCCTCTTTTACCCTTTACAGGTGTTGAGAGAGATACAATGTTCTTGTTCTGGCTTTTTTGGCAGCTTCAGATAATGTTATTTGGTGTTCGTGTAATGTCTCTTTGATGTTGTCAATCCAGCATACTCTAGGTCTACCCCTGGCTCTTCTTTCTGCTTCTCCTCTCTTCATATATGCTTTATAAACTAATGAATCACACATAATTTTTCCAGATGACCGAACCATTGTATCTGTTGGTTTTGTATGTATTGTAGAATTTATATGACACTCACTCTTTCTCTTATGACCTCCTTTCTCATTCTGTGTCTTTTGGTCATTTCTGTGGCTTTTCTCAGACATCTCATCTCTGTTGTAACCAGTTGTCTCTTATGTTTTGTTGTTAAGGACCATGTTTGACATTGGCACTGATGTAAAAATATTTCAATTACATAAGTCATCTAATCATCACCTTCTATGCGGCTAATGCACAAGAGTAGAATGTACCTGTCAACAGATCTGTCGGACCAGAAGAATTAAGAACTAGTGCATCAGACGTATATGCTGCACTCTATCAGGGCATGATGATCCTGGGATGCTGCCATGATGTTATATCTCCTATCAGGGACTAGATATGCATCGAGAAATTTCCTGTGTTATCCTTGGTTACTGAACTGAGGACCTATACTTTTGTCAGAAAGAGGCTATGGCTGTCAAGAGTTACCTGCTCACAGTTAAAGGGATTATTTCATCATCATTATTATCATATCAACTGACTGGACAATGGATCACTTGAGTTAACATATCTCTGCCAATATGGTCATGTCTTGTTTCAATGTTTGACAATAGGAGATCCTACCTGGCGACTCAATATGTTTATAGAAGTCTGCTATTTTTCATGGCTAACATCTATTGTACAGTCTCTGTTTTTAATTTTTCTATTTTATTGACATACAGTATGCATGGCTTATACCTACTAACATTTATGTGGGTAAATCGCTGGAGTGTCACCAATTTTAGTAACTCAATATCGCCCATGTGTTGTAAGAGGCGACTAAGGAGGTTATGGGATGGAGCTGGCTATCCCATTCCATATAGGGTCAGTGACCCAAAGCCATGCTGAAGTCGGATGTGTCAGGCCGAAAGGCGCAGATATCACAGCAGTGCTGTAAACCATGACACAACACATTCCGTTCTCTGGACTACATCCTGCTAATCTGCTGGTGTTTGAGAACGAATGCAGAAGAAGAAGAAGTAACTCAATATCTCTAACTTTCACACAATCTGGCATAAAACATGTCACCCCCATCCCTTTCCTCCAATCCCTGCTACAATTGATAGGGAATTGGATTGTTCACTAAATTCTGCTCCAGATATTGTGAAGAAAATAAGTAAATCCATCAAAGACCAGATTGACAACAGCTCTCATGGTTCAATACCTACCCACCATAAAATAACATAACCTTTCTGCACATTAAGAGACACATAATATATTTCATGATTTCTGCTAAGTTCAGGATTTGCATCTTCCCATACAGGGTTACCAGGGAATGGTTAATGGTGGTGATAATATTGAAGAAGCAACATGGGCCAGTGTCTCTGGAATTATTCAGATGGTAAGTGTTTGTTGTCTGTAATTGTGCTTGTGTCTGTCCATTCAAAAATGGATAGTTGTGTGTAAGACTGTTTGTTCAAGAAATGGATACTTGTGGTTGTCTGTATGACTGTTCAAGAAATGGATAGTTATGGTTGTGTGTAAGACAATGATAGACTAAGATAGTTCAAGAAATAGATAGTTGTGTGTAAGGCTGTGTGTTCAAGAAATGGATAGTTGTGATTGTGTGTAAGAATGTTAAGGAAATGAATATTTGCGGTTTTGTGTATGACTGTTAAAGAAATGGATAGTTGTGTGTAAGACTGTTAAAGAAATGGATAGTTGTGTGTAAGACTGTTAAAGAAATGGATAGTTGTGTGTATAAGACTGTTAAAGAAATGGATAGTTGTGTGTAAGACTGTTAAAGAAATGGATAGTTGTGTATATAAGACTGTTAAAGAAATGGATAGTTGTGTGTAAGACTGTTAAAGAAATGGATAGTTGTGTGTATAAGACTGTTAAAGAAATGGATAGTTGTGTGTATAAGACTGTTAAAGAAATGGATAGTTGTGTGTATAAGACTGTTAAAGAAATGGATAGTTGTGTGTATAAGACTGTTAAAGAAATGGATAGTTGTGTGTAAGACTGTTAAAGAAATGGATAGTTGTGTGTATAAGACTGTTAAAGAAATGGATAGTTGTGTGTATAAGACTGTTAAAGAAATGGATAGATGTGTGTAAGACTGTTAAAGAAATGGATAGTTGTGTGTAAGACTGTTAAAGAAATGAACAGTTGTGTGTAAGACTTCAAGAAATGGATAGTTGTGTGTAAGACTGTTAAAGAAATGGATAGTTGTGTGTAAGACTTCAAGAAATGGATAGTTGTGTGTAAGACTGTTAAAGAAATGGACAGTTGTGTATAAGAATGTTAAAGAAATAAGTAGTCGTGGATGTGCGTAGGAATGTTCAGAAATGGATAGTTGTGTGTAAGACTGTTCATGAAACGGATAGTTGTGGTTATGTGTAACACTGTTTGTTCAAGAAATGGGTAGTTGTGGCTGTCTGTAAGGATGTTCAAGAAATAGATAGTTGTGGGTAAGCATCTCAGCTCAAGAAATTTATAGTTGTGGGTAAGCATCTCAGCTCAAGAAATTGATAGTTGTGGGTAATAAAGTCTGCCTAAGAGATGGATAGTTGTATAACATGTAAGGCTATTCATGAAATGGATAGTTGTGGTTATGTGTAAGACTGCTTAAGAAATGGGTAGTTGTGGTTGTGTATAAGGTGAATTGTTCATGAATTGGATAATTGTGTATAAGACTGTCTGTTCAGGACATAGATAATCTCAGATCTGTAAGCAATAATAGGGAATTCAACAAACATGTCAAATTTATTGCACTGCATGTGCTATTTTTACTTACAATATATATATCTATGTAACACTCACTTTAAAGACATACATGATATATTAATCAAAAAGTTACCTCAAATCTATGATTCACTGCCCCAACAGTTCATTGATTTTGTATATGCAACTTGACTCCATTGATGAACTTTCATTCCTAGACAGAATTCATATTCTGCTCTTTACACAAACAACTTTTGTGTTTCATTAGAGTTACCTGCCCTGGTGTAAGAAGATTACCAATTGCTTATAGACTTTCAAGAATTTAGTTTGCTCATTCTCCTGTTATGTAGTAATTTTAAGCCATTCATTGTGTTATGAGTAATATCTAAGAGTCTAAAGGAGATGCTTACAAAATGTAATATCTTATCATAGCAAGAAGCACCTTTCTTCTGTTTTCCCCTTATTCACATTTGAGTTATTACTCAAATATTAATATTGACAAGATTTATAAATTTTTTTAATTACTGCAGATTGATATAGTTCTATACTGCATATTATTATTTTGTAAAAAAATATAATAACATTTGAAATTGTAAGCAATGTTGCTTATATGGACACCTTGCCACTGGCTGCAGTTATGATTTATCATGAAATAGATGTTTGTGGGTAAGACTGTTAAAGAAATAGATAGTTTTGGATGAGACTGCTCAAGATAGGGATAGTTGTGGTTTGATCATTAGTTATGCTTAGTTTATCATGAGATAACCGTCCTAGTACCCTAAACAAGTCCATAAGTGCTCCAATCTTATATTCAGTATATCCTTCAGCATGTGGTAGCTGATTGTTCTGGTTCTGTGTTGATTAATAACCCTTTTTTAAAAATTCCTATATGTCTCTTGTTTCTTGCAACACCACGCTTCACTACCAGGTCCTGCAACACCACGCTTCACTACCAGGTCCTGCAACACCATGCTTCACTACCAGGTCCTGCAACACCACGCTTCACTACCAGGTCCTGCAACACCATGCTTCACTACCAGGTCCTGCAACACCACGCTTCACTACCAGGTCCTGCAACACCATGCTTCACTACCAGGTCCTGCAACACCACGCTTCACTACCAGGTCCTGTTGTCTAGCCATAGACACAGAAAAAGACACTTCATATCATCTAACTGGTCTAACTTCATGATTGCATTCAATATATTAGCAAGGTCCATTGAACTACCACTAGTCACTGTGGTCACACTTGCAAGACTGTCTGCTCTTTCATTTCCCCTAACACCCTTGTGTTAGTTATAAACTAATATCATTACACTTCAAGTAGGGTCATATATACTCACTCTTTCCCAGCATATGTCAAACAGTATGCTTGCTGGTGGTACCTGTCCTGTAGTTCATTGATTAATATACTTCTGATTCCTCCAAGAGGCATCCAGTTTTACTAGTGCCACATTAAATACTTAATTCACCCACTTGTGAAAGATGTGTCCTCAGTGAGCAGTGTCTCAACAGTTGATGGTGGTCTCTGGGCATCCCCATAGGAGTTCCATTTCGTTCAACAGATGGTGAAGGGTATATAGGCTGATAGTTTCTTTAGCCTATTGATTACCTTCCTTAATTTTCAAACATCCCCCCTTCCTACTATCGCTTCAAGCTATTCCAAACTCACTCAATCTCTTAATAACAGTCTAATCCACCATGGTTTCCTCATTAAGAAAATACATATATAGGATTTCAACTGTCACCTGTCCTGGCACTTGTGTTCTTAAAGCCAGTCTGACTCTGTCAGCTCTTTCATTTCCCTTAACTGCAGCATCACCAGGACAATACATCTGTGTTAAGTCCACCAAGGTGTGAAACCCCCAATATCCTCTATCCACTCATGACGTAGCTATCCACTGAATTTTACTGTTCATGGATTGAGACTCCAAAACAATAACAGCCCTTTTCTTTGATATTGCCTGTTCATGATTTTCTTTGTTGTCCTCTGCTCCTTCCACTTTTGACAGTTTCTCAGAGGATAATTATTAACAGAGAATCATGTCAGCGTATCTATCCATACTTTAAATAATAGTTTAAGTTAATTAGGTGTTGTCTACATTAAATTAAATCTATGAGATTATACATGCAATTTAGTATTGGAGATTTCATTTTGTTGGTTGGTTGCTGATCCAGTGTACTGGCATTATATTGCTGGGAAGTCTGTGGATTTTCGGCCCTCCCCGGGCCAGAGAATAACTATCACATCACCAGGAAGGTAGGTTTCAACCTATGCACTACTCCAAGCCACTGTAGCAAAGATAGGGTTCACTGTGCTCATTCCCGCCACCAATTGACTACTGGTTGTGGGGTGCAAAGGGAACGCATTGCTCTAGGTGGACCCAGGGTTAGCAGATAACCAAGATCCCAAATATACCTCCACGCGGTGCACCCTGGAAACAGAAACACAGCAGCTCGAGCTGATTCTGGCCAAATCATTTGGGGATCGTGTCCGAGAATGTGGAGGTAGCAGATAGAAAGAGATTTGACTGCACAAGAGACAGACAATATCTCCGACACCATCAGCATCACCACATATAACGACACTGTCGACATACAGTGAAGCTAGTCAGCTCAGTCCGAACATTGGAGGGGCGGCCAATGTAAAATGCACGTAAAGGTAGATGCATGGCGAGAGACAAATAGATTTCATACCGAGTACAATGAAAGGGCAGAACAGCGCAAGAGGGCATCGCGAACTGCAAATCGAAAGTGAAAAGTCCCTAGGAAAGGGGAACTACAAGCTTAGTCAGCTCGAGACAAGCTTCTAGTTACCTGTGTCCCTTACAGGCAGAGACCCAGACCCATTCATTGGCGTTTGGTAAAGCAAGACCTAATCCATCTCTAATGTCGAGCCTTCCTAAACCGGAAATATGCTCGCGAAGAGAAAGGGTTCTGTATCCGACGGGCTTAAGCAAAAAAGGGACAACGATGGTAGTCCTGGCCCAACTCTACTGTCAAGGTTTCCTATACCGGAAGCGCACTTGCAGAGAGAAAGGGTTCCGTACCCGATGGGCTCAGGCACAAAAGGGACAACGATTTAGCCCTGGCCCAACTCTACTGTCAGGTTTTCCTACACCGGAAATACACTTGAAGAGAGAAAGGGTTCAGTACCTGATGGGCTCAGGCGCTATTGGGACAAGGACGCTCAGCTCGAGAACGCCTTGCTCTCAAACGCGTGGTGTGAGACTCGAACTTGGACAAGGGGTACACGATGTCGGTGAATGACACCTCGGCTAAGAGGGCGAAAGAGCCAGGGTCCAACTCCTCTGTTGAGTTCTTCCCCTTAAGGAACCAGGCTCACGGATGAGAAACGGTTCAGTACCCAATGGGCACAGGCACAGCACGTCCAATTACACGAGACAAGTTCATAGACAGTGGAACACCTCGTTTGAGTCAGACTAAGAGCAAGAAAATAGTCTGGGCGAAGAGTCTCCACTACGCGTGCCTGGAGACAGATACAGAGGCTGTCACAGGCTAAGGGTAGCCCACCCGAATTGTCAAGGCATGCCGAAATCGGATGTGCTAGGCCTACAAGGCGCATAACGGTGGCACAACGTAATCACGCTCCTGGCGGAAATCGCATGGATATCCGTGATGGTTACAATGGAGCGAACGAAAAACAAACAAACAAACTACTGGTTGTGCTGAACTTCTCTATTGCTTCAGGCATGCAACCAAATGTTCAAGTCAAAAGGATTGTCATGTCCTGAGTAACTGTGAATCAATGATGGGCCTCAGCCATAGAAAAAACAGTGCTGTCAGTTTCCTCCTCCCCAGTGCTGCGCAGTAAATCTCTGGCTCCCTCCCAACCACAGAGGGTGCATACATATAAAAAAACAACAACAACAGGGCATCAAATACATTGCAACAAAAAATAAGAGTATGAGAAGCATAATTGTATATATGACGTGCCATAAAGCTTCTATAAGAAGATAACCTCAATATAACGGCATGTCATCTACTAAGGTTTTTCTGTTGCATGGGTGGTTTGTCTAGTGGGCCATTGGTGAGACCCACAGACGCAAACCATACAGAAGATTTTTGTTCATTTAATTCATTTTGTTAAACAGGGTGGTACAATCATTGGTAGTGCTAGATGTCAAGATTTTCGAGAACGCAAGGGCAGATTGGTCGCTGCTAACAACCTTGTCCAACATGGGATCTGCAATCTTGTTGTTATTGGAGGAGACGGAAGTTTGACAGGTGCTGATTGCTTCAGACGAGAGTGGTCAGGACTTCTGGATGAGCTGCTGCAGAACAGTGAGAACATTGATCTGTGATATAGAAGTAGATGCATTGGAAATAGATTTAAATCTTATCATTCTATTCCTTCTTTCCAAGTCTTTATGTTACCAAATCATCCTAATATTAGATATCACCAAGTCTTCTGTTTGTAGATATTACCTGGCCATCCTGTCTGTACATATTACAGAGAAATCCTGTTTGTAGATATTACCTGGTAATCCTGTCTTTGATGATGATGATGATGTTTCTCCTTCGCAAGCGAAGATGAGCAAGACATGAAAAAACATTAAATGCGATGAAAAAAAAATATATATATAATAATTAAAATTGGTAATTAATTAATTTAGTTTGTGAGTTCGTAGATGCCCGATGAGTCCGATTCGTGCACGGAAAGTCCTATTGCAGTGCATGCAGGAGTGCTGAAGGTTCGGGGTAGGAGAATTTACGGATTTGTCCTTCCGCTTCTTGTGCTTGTGGATTGCCCACAGTGTTCTTTCTTTTTCAAATTTCGTGATGCCAGCAGTGATCTGAGTGTGCCAGGCTGAGCGATCAAATGCTGTAGTTTCCCCAGGAGCTAGGATCGATGCTGCAGTTCTTGAGAGAGCTTTTTAGGTGATCCTTGAAGCGTTTTTTCTCTCTTCCACTTGAATGTTTACCTTCGTACAACTCCCCATAGAATAATCTCTTTGGAAGGCGCTTGTCTGGCATACGGATGATGTGGCCAGTCCAGCAGAGTTGGGACCTAGTTAGCATTGCATGGATGCTTTGCATACGGGACTTCTGAAGAATTTCCATATCTGGTACACGATCCTGCCAACGTATTCCCATGAGGTTTCGTAGGCACCGAAGATGAAAAGAGTTAAGCTGTCGAGCATGTCTCACATAGACAGTCCAGAATGGCACAGCATAAAGCAGTGTTGGTAGAACTACTGCACGGTACACGTCCAACTTAGTTGTCAGACTGAGACCACGCCTGATCCAGACGTTGGCATGAAGGCTCTCGAATGCTGCACGGGCACAAGCAATACGCAGGGCAACATCCTCATCAATTGTCGCAGTTTGTGATAGTGTGCTGCCGAGATATACAAACTTATTGGCAGTATTAAGTTTTTGTCCCTTTACTGTGATCACTGGCTCTGTGTAGGGTACACCTGGCACTGGTTGATACATTACTAAAGTCTTTGCGGTGCTGATGGTGAGACCGAACACATCACAGGCCACAGAAAAGAGGTCCATGCAAATTACCAAGAGGTCCATCCTGTCTGTACATATTACAGAGTTATCCTGTTTGTAGATATTACCTGGTCATCCTGCCTGTACATATTACCAAGTCATTCTGTTTGTAGATATTAGCAAGTCATCCTGTTTGTAGATATTAGCAAGTCATTATGTCTGTAGATATTACCAAGTCATCCTGTTTGTAGATATTGCCAAGTCCTGTCTGTAGATATTACCAAATCATCTTGTCTGTAGATATTATCAAATCATTATGTCTGTAGATCTTCCTATGTCATCCTGTTTGTAGATTTTACCAAGTCATCCAGTTTGTAGCTCTTTCTGTCATCAAGTCTGTAGATCTTTTCAAGTCTGTAGTCTTCTAGTATCTTATCTGGTATCTAGGAATAGGATTCATGGAAAGATCTAGGCACTTAGATTGAAAGTTACATGTGACATTTCTCTGTGATACCAATAGTAAATGTCTAATGTCTCATTTATTTAACAGAAAGTATCACAGAACAGCAACAGACAGACAACAAGTATTTGAATATTGCTGGACTAGTAGGTTCTATTGACAATGATTTCTGTGGCACGGACATGACTATTGGTACTGACACAGCACTTCATCGGATTATCGAGGCTGTAGATGCTATTGCTACAACTGCTCTGAGGTAATCTGTTCATGCTATTTTACAATTGCTGTCAGGTATCTTCTTCTTCTTCTGCATTCGTTCTCAAACTCCTGCAGATGAGCAGGATGTAGTCCGGAGAATGGAATGTGTTGTATCATGGTTTACAGCATTGCTGTGATATTTGCACCTTTCGGCCTGACACATCCGACTTCAGCATGGCTTTGGGTCACTGACCCTATATGGGATGGAATAGCCAGCTCCATTCCATAACCTCCTTAGTCGCCTCTTACGACATGCATGGAAGGTAAACAGTGTTGCTATTATTTGCTCCCCTTTCAGGCCCTGGCAACACACGGGCAGCTGTCAGGTATGATACTGATGATATTTCTACAATGACTCTCAGGTATGTTGTTCATGATATTGTTGCAACTGCTCTCAGGTAAGCTTTTAATACTATTTTTACAACTACTCTCAGGTAGGATGCTATTGCTAGAACTTATCTCAGGTAAGCTGTTCATGATATTGCTTCAACTGCTCTCAGATAAGCTGTTTATGCTATTGCTAAAAACTACTCTCAGGTAGGATGTTGATGCTGTAGTTGCAACTGCCCTCAGGTAAGGTGTTGATGCTATTGTTATGACTACTCTCAGGTAAACTGTTGATGCTATTGTTACAACTTCTCTCAGGTAGGATGTTGATGCTATTGTTACAACTTCTCTCAGGTAGGATGTTGATGCTATTGTTACAACTTCTCTCAGGTAAGATGTTATGTTATTGCTATAAATGCTCTTAGGTAAGCTGTTATGTTATTGCTACAACTGCTCTCAGGTAAGCTGTTATGTGTATGCTATTGTTACAACTTAGTCACCTGATTATCATAATTACACACAGAAATATCCATTGGTGCTCTGATCTCCCTTCAGTGTATCTGCAATTACATTTATATGACGATTGACAATTCTATTTCTCTGTTGGTAGACAAACATTTATCGAAGCCCATGTGTGTTACAAATTTCTGATGTCATCATAATGCAAGTTCTGCTCCTTTATTCTGGACATGGACAATGAATTTTCTTCCTCATCAATTTAATTTGCCCATGCTGTTTCTTGTAAGAAGTTCAGCATATTAGTCCAATCCATTGCTCTACCATCCAATAAACTAGCAGCACATAACAGTCAATCTACTCTCTCGTTGTCTTGAACCCCCACATGAAAATGAATGTGGTTTTTTCCAACCTTGACCTCTCACACCTGTTATTTTATTCTAAAAATGTGAACTTTTAGTTCGGCCACACACGACGTATTTCAGCTATTGTAGTCCTGAAGGGGTGTAACAGACCTGACATATTTATTACCCAGCGCTGAATGAAATAATTCGCGTGGAGGCTTGGATTTCGCTTCTGGTTCAAAGATACCGTTTCTCAATTTTGCGAATTTTATACAGCAGCCAGAGTGTGTGCATTTGCAAGCACAACTCAACATTTTCCATCCTCATATTTTTGTACAAGTCCTATTAGGTTGTCATTGTTTTTGACCAGTGCACATTCAATATTTATACAGGTAAGACAATTTCGTTGTTCTTCATGTTAATTTAGTAGGTCTAATATCATTACTTTACATACAGTGTCAAATTTGTTAGATCATCGTTTACCATAAGAATGTACAAAATAAACCTATTATGCCACGATCAAACACTAGTTTAGCATGTATATCTAGTTAGATCTCATTTTACTTGTGCAAATATGATCGAAATTAGTTACATTGCGCAATTAGATCATGTAAAAGATTC
The DNA here is from genome assembly GCA_034231615.1 of Meghimatium bilineatum. Classification (NCBI taxonomy): domain Eukaryota; kingdom Metazoa; phylum Mollusca; class Gastropoda; order Stylommatophora; family Philomycidae; genus Meghimatium; species Meghimatium bilineatum. The sequence goes on along the minus strand of CM067319.1, from coordinate 73,474,724 downwards.
ATTCTTTGTGTAGCATTAACGTTACGAACTTGTCTTCATGATAATTTTTCTATTCGTGGTCGGCAAATATAAGTCCAAAATAAACCTATTATGCCACCATCAAATACTAGTTTAGCTTGTATATCTAGTTAGATCTCATTTTACTTGTGCAAATATGATCGAAATTAGTTACATTGCGCATTTAGATCATGTAAAAGATTCATTCTTTGTGTAGCATTAACGTTACGAACTTGTCTGCATGATAATTTTTCTATTCGTGGTCGGCAAATATAAGTCCAAAATAAACCTATTATGCCACCATCAAATACTAGTTTAGCTTGTATATCTAGTTAGATCTCATTTTACTTGTGCAAATATGATCGAAATTAGTTACATTGCGCATTTAGATCATGTAAAAGATTCATTCTTTGTGTAGCATTAACGTTACGAACTTGTCTGCATGATAATTTTTCTATTCGTGGTCGGCAAATATAAGTCCAAAATAAACCTATTATGCCACCATCAAATACTAGTTTAGCTTGTATATCTAGTTAGATCTCATTTTACTTGTGCAAATATGATCGAAATTAGTTACATTGCGCATTTAGATCATGTAAAAGATTCATTCTTTGTGTAGCATTAACGTTACGAACTTGTCTGCATGATAATTTTTCTATTCGTGGTCGGCAAATATAAGTCCAAAATAAACCTATTATGCCACCATCAAATACTAGTTTAGCTTGTATATCTAGTTAGATCTCATTTTACTTGTGCAAATATGATCGAAATTAGTTACATTGCGCATTTAGATCATGTAAAAGATTCATTCTTTGTGTAGCATTAACGTTACGAACTTGTCTGCATGATAATTTTTCTATTCGTGGTCGGCAAATATAAGTCCAAAATAAACCTATTATGCCACCATCAAATACTAGTTTAGCTTGTATATCTAGTTAGATCTCATTTTACTTGTGCAAATATGATCGAAATTAGTTACATTGCGCAATTAGATCATGTAAAAGATTCATTCTTTGTGTAGCATTAACGTTACGAACTTGTCTTCATGATAATTTTTCTATTCGTGGTCGGCAAATATAAGTCCAAAATAAACCTATTATGCCACCATCAAATACTAGTTTAGCTTGTATATCTAGTTAGATCTCATTTTACTTGTGCAAATATGATCGAAATTAGTTACATTGCGCATTTAGATCATGTAAAAGATTCATTCTTTGTGTAGCATTAACGTTACGAACTTGTCTGCATGATAATTTTTCTATTCGTGGTCGGCAAATATAAGTCCAAAATAAACCTATTATGCCACCATCAAATACTAGTTTAGCTTGTATATCTAGTTAGATCTCATTTTACTTGTGCAAATATGATCGAAATTAGTTACATTGCGCATTTAGATCATGTAAAAGATTCATTCTTTGTGTAGCATTAACGTTACGAACTTGTCTGCATGATAATTTTTCTATTCGTGGTCGGCAAATATAAGTCCAAAATAAACCTATTATGCCACCATCAAATACTAGTTTAGCTTGTATATCTAGTTAGATCTCATTTTACTTGTGCAAATATGATCGAAATTAGTTACATTGCGCATTTAGATCATGTAAAAGATTCATTCTTTGTGTAGCATTAACGTTACGAACTTGTCTGCATGATAATTTTTCTATTCGTGGTCGGCAAATATAAGTCCAAAATAAACCTATTATGCCACCATCAAATACTAGTTTAGCTTGTATATCTAGTTAGATCTCATTTTACTTGTGCAAATATGATCGAAATTAGTTACATTGCGCAATTAGATCATGTAAAAGATTCATTCTTTGTGTAGCATTAACGTTACGAACTTGTCTTCATGATAATTTTTCTATTCGTGGTCGGCAAATATAAGTCCAAAATAAACCTATTATGCCACCATCAAATACTAGTTTAGCTTGTATATCTAGTTAGATCTCATTTTACTTGTGCAAATATGATCGAAATTAGTTACATTGCGCATTTAGATCATGTAAAAGATTCATTCTTTGTGTAGCATTAACGTTACGAACTTGTCTGCATGATAATTTTTCTATTCGTGGTCGGCAAATATAAGTCCAAAATAAACCTATTATGCCACCATCAAATACTAGTTTAGCTTGTATATCTAGTTAGATCTCATTTTACTTGTGCAAATATGATCGAAATTAGTTACATTGCGCAATTAGATCATGTAAAAGATTCATTCTTTGTGTAGCATTAACGTTACGAACTTGTCTTCATGATAATTTTTCTATTCGTGGTCGGCAAATATAAGTCCAAAATAAACCTATTATGCCACCATCAAATACTAGTTTAGCTTGTATATCTAGTTAGATCTCATTTTACTTGTGCAAATATGATCGAAATTAGTTACATTGCGCATTTAGATCATGTAAAAGATTCATTCTTTGTGTAGCATTAACGTTACGAACTTGTCTGCATGATAATTTTTCTATTCGTGGTCGGCAAATATAAGTCCAAAATAAACCTATTATGCCACCATCAAATACTAGTTTAGCTTGTATATCTAGTTAGATCTCATTTTACTTGTGCAAATATGATCGAAATTAGTTACATTGCGCAATTAGATCATGTAAAAGATTCATTCTTTGTGTAGCATTAACGTTACGAACTTGTCTGCATGATAATTTTTCTATTCGTGGTCGGCAAATATAAGTCCAAAATAAACCTATTATGCCACCATCAAATACTAGTTTAGCTTGTATATCTAGTTAGATCTCATTTTACTTGTGCAAATATGATCGAAATTAGTTACATTGCGCATTTAGATCATGTAAAAGATTCATTCTTTGTGTAGCATTAACGTTACGAACTTGTCTGCATGATAATTTTTCTATTCGTGGTCGGCAAATATAAGTCCAAAATAAACCTATTATGCCACCATCAAATACTAGTTTAGCTTGTATATCTAGTTAGATCTCATTTTACTTGTGCAAATATGATCGAAATTAGTTACATTGCGCAATTAGATCATGTAAAAGATTCATTCTTTGTGTAGCATTAACGTTACGAACTTGTCTGCATGATAATTTTTCTATTCGTGGTCGGCAAATATAAGTCCAAAATAAACCTATTATGCCACCATCAAACACTAATTTAGCATGTATATCTAGTTAGATCTCATTTTACTTGTGCAAATATTAGAACATTATTAGAAGGAAGAACATTATCTAAGAAAGATAAAAGGATGCAGAAGAAACCACGGTCCTGTAGCTTATATCAAAGTGACCTGGCTAGTATTTATGGGATACATATCATGGACGATAGTGAAACAAAACATTCAACCACATTGTGTGTCAAGTGTGTAATGCGAAATCATAAACTCAAAATCAACAAGGATAGTAAATCTCTAGCTCGAGCCAAATTGATAGCTACTAACAGTGCCCACATCTGGATGGATTTTAATCCTAACCTAACTGTTTTAGAATGTTCCGTGTGTAGTCATCATCAAAGTATGAACTGTGGCAGCATAAAAAGAAAGAGCGATTTTGATAATTCTGATAATGATCATGATGTATCTGTGTCTGTGTTATTTCCTGCTACAGAAACAGAGGAAGATATTCTAATGCCAGTGACAGCAAGATTGTCTCCACAACTCACCAATAGTAATAACAATCCAACAAATTTAACAGTACCCACTCTCGCCGTTGTCTTCAATATAATAATGGAATATTTTCCACATTTGCAACAACTGCATATCCACAATGTAGCTATACCAGCACACCTTCCATATTTACACCTGCATTTGCACATCTTCACTATAACAGCACACCTTCCACATTTACAACACCTGCATATCCACAATGTAGTTATACCAGCACACCCTCCACATATTTTAGACTTTCAGCGCCCAATAACATACACGATTCTGCTATATCTAGCATATAACCTGCAGTTACAACATGTACAGTTTCTGAATTCAGAAAGTTAACATCAGACAGCGCCACTTCTCCCATGATGAAACATGACTTTAGTTTTAAAAATTCTATCAGCAAACCTATATCAGAACAGAACCATTGACAAATAAGGAGGAATTATTACTCACACATCTAATTAGAAGGAAGCTTTACAACAACCCTAATAAACTTTTACGGTGCAAAACAGGAGGACAACCTTTAGTGTTTCAAAGAATAATAGTTCCACGAAAACAAACAAATCTAATTGGCACACCAACAAAAAGAAGAAGAACTAATTTGCTATGCAGTGTACGGAAACATATTGCATGAGATACGCGATACATGTGGGAGAATAACATCACAAGATGGACAGGGTACAGTCTAGCAGAGTGCATCACCAAAACAAGAGGCAGGGGATGTTGAGATCTGTTGCAGCCAACCTTTGTTGCAGAAATGGTACTAGATGATGTCTACCTGCCAAGTTTCTGGCTTGCCTCCCCTGATTTCACCAGGGGACAATTGAAGGGTTTCTCTTATTTCCCTTGAATTTTCTAATTGCAATTGAATTGACAGTGGGCGTGAACAGTGAACACGCCCACCTCTGGTTTATTGATATCTCCTTAAAATCTTAAAGTCCGTCCAGTTTCAGGTGTGCTCTGCACTGACCTAAGCCACATTTGACAAATGCAGTCCACTTGTATGAACATGTTCTTATGTGAACATGAACTTGTATTATGTATGATCATGTTCATCAAGTCACTTATTAGTTCAACTGTTCTCATGTTGCCTGTTGATGCTATTGTCATAACTGATTTAAGGTTAACAAATGAACTTTGTGTTTATCGAATTGTCTTTATGAGTAGTGATCCAGTGGATACCGTCACACTGTAACATTGAAGGGAATGAAGTTGCAGATAGACTGGCAAAAGAAGGAGGGAAGTTACCTCAAGAAGACTATCTGGTCAGTTATGAAGAAGTGAAGACCATCATTAAAGGCAATTATAACAAAAAGTGGAAAGAAGACCACCCCAAATATAATGCAGATGACGGGTATTACCAACTGTCCAGAAGAGACCAGGTTATCCTGCTGCGCCTCAGAACTGGTCACAACAAAATGAGACATCATTTGTACACCAAATTCAAAATAGGGACAACTGGGCTCTGCCATTGCAGCCTTGCAAATATGACAGCAGAACATATCCTACAAGAATGTCCCCAGTATGCAGACCTGAGAAGCAAGACATGGCCCCAATCAGTGTTGAAGAGAAACTGTATGGCACAGTAGACACTTTAAAACAGACAGCAGCCTATATCATAGAATCCGAAGTCCCAACCTGACTGAGTAATGATCGCCGAAGAAGAAGAAGAATTGTCTTTATTAAACATTATATTTGATGAATTTATGTCTATAAATCTTGAAGTTATGTACATTTATCTAAAAGAAATCAGAAGGAATACAAATATGAACAAATTTTGATATCTATTCACATCAGTTGTACTTAAACATACTAACACGATCTTCACTGTGGCCAAAGAGGAAATAGAAAAGTTCTGTGATGTTTTCTGTGTGTTAATGTAAAAACTAGTTTTAGCGAACCATGACATATAGTTGCTCAATGGAAATAGAATCGATGTATCTGTGATCAGTCCTGTAAGATTTCTTTATTGTGCTGATATATCGGTGATTGTTCGGGATATAGTCAATTGTCATTTATTTGCTGAATAAATCATAAAATAATTGTACTAATTGTTGGATAAATCATGAAAATCATGAAATACTTTTAGTACAGTAATTGTTGGATAAATTGTGAAATAATTGTAATTGTACTAATTGTAGGATAAATCATGAAATACCTGTAATTTTTGGATAAATCATGAAATAATTGTAATAATTATTTTATAAATCATGAAATACTTGTAATAATTGTTTTATAAATCATGAAATACTTGTAATAATTGTTTTATAAATCATGAAATACTTGTAATAATTGTTTTATAAATCATGAAATACTTGTAGTAATTATTGAATAGATCATAGAATACTTGATAAATCCAATAAAATATTTTATAATATAGTTTGCAATTTTTACAGTCATCAGCGGGCATTTGTTCTGGAGGTCATGGGAAGGCATTGTGGGTAAGTTTGTCATACTTACATCTTATGAAGGTTAAAGTTATTGCAGCAGATCTTACAGGCCTTTTGGGGATTCTGTTAACTAGGCCAATTGTCATCTCCAACATGCAGTTTATGCTTTAAATTTCTTTATATGGATGACATATGTTATTTATGATTTTAGAGCCTTAATAGTTTAGTGTTTAAGTCACCCACCAACCAGAAGACTGGATTTTGAGTTCACTAGTTATTCATGATTATAAAAAATATTCTTTCCATTGTTTACACTCAACCATATGGAAGCAAAATACCTGGACTGATACTCTTGGAAGATCAAGTAAAAATCGATCACTACTGATAGATTAAATAGATCAAGTGTAAAGGTGATACTTGTCAAGTGGATTCTAGTTAACCACTTACTAAGAAGCTTAGCACTTATCACTCAGCTTTCTAGTGACTGTGTACTATGTTGTTGATTCATAACTCAGATATCTTTTTACCTTTACTTTTGATATGCAGAAATGTTCAATCTCCGGGGTCTTACATGGATATATTATCCTGGATACGCAGATCTTTGCAACTCAAAGGCTTCATTATCAGCTACTGTCTCTACATCAGAGGTTGCTGCAGTCACCTTCAACATCTTCTTCTTCAATATCTTCTTTCTCTTGCCTTAGTGTGGGATATTCGGCTAGACTGTAACCTATCAATTTCATGATGCTTCCCTGACATTTGTATCTCTGGTTCCCTCTTGCTCACACCCCATAGACTCTACTATCTTATATCTTTGAATGAGTCAAACAATTTTTTTTAGATTTTATTTATCTTAACAGTTCTTTTTTTCCATATGCAGTGGGTTTTTTTCAGAACCTCTTTATTTATTTTCTTTTCATAAAGTTCTCTACCTATTCTTGTGTATATCCAAATCTCACAGGCATCATTTCTGTCTTCTAGTTGTTAGTTCATTATTCAAGTTTCTGGGTCATACATTTGTGTAGAGCAGATGTAGCATTTTGTAATTCTCATATTTAGTTTATATCATAGTTGAATATCATAGTTGAATATCATAGTTGAATATCATAGTTGAATATCATAGTTGAATATCATAGTTGAATATCATAGTTGAATATCATAGTTGAATATCATAGTTGAATATCATAGTTGAATATCATAGTTGAATATCATAGTTGAATATCATAGTTGAATATCATAGTTGAATATCATAGTTGAATATCATAGTTGAATATCATAGTTGAATATCACAGTTGAATATCACAGTTGAATATCGTAGTTGAATATTATAATAGTTGAATATCATAATTGAATATAATAGTTGAATATAATAGTTGAATATCATAGTTGAATATCATAGTTGAATATCATAGTTGAATATCATAGTTGAATATCATAGTTGAATATTATAATACGAGGGGGAGTCAATAAGTAAGTCACAAATTGATGTTGGATGGCAGGAAAATGCAGTAGGTGGTTTCTAAAGCTGTTTATAGTTGATATCTTCATAGAACTTTATGTTTATGTTCGCTAGATGGCGCTAGCTGTACCTTGCGCATGCGCAGCACAAAAAACAAAATGGCTACTGTACTTACAGAGTGTACAATCAATGAACAACGTGCTGTTGTGCGTTTTTTATGGGCAAAAGGACTGCCTGCAAAAGACATTCATAAAGAAATGCTTCCTGTTTATGCTGACAATTGTTTGTCCCGTAAAGCGGTGCACAGCTGGGTAAAAAAATTTTCTCAAGGACGCTCTAAAATTGTTGACGAAATCCGATCTGGTCGTGCTGTTGAAATTGCAACAGACGCATCTTTTCAGCGGGTTGAGGAGATGATTCGAGGTGATAGACGAGTAACGATAGACGCTGTAGCAGCTGCAATAGGGTGCTCACATGGTTCAGCATACAGCATCATGCATGACCGATTGAAATTTAAGAAAGTGTGTTCAAGGTGGGTGCCCAGACAATTGACGGACGAACACAAAATGAACCGATTAGGCTTGTCATTGGAGCATCTCTGTTAATACGCAAATGAAGGAGAAGACATGATGAACAGGATTATTACTGGGGACGAATCATGGGTGCATCACTACCAGCCTGAATCAAAGCGTGCTTCAATGCAATGGAAACATCCTTCTTCGCCTTGTGTCCAAAAATTCAAGGTTACACCATCAGCAGGGAAGGTTATGCTGACAGTGTTCTGGGATTGTCAAGGAGTGCTTTTAACCAATTTCAAAAAGAAAGGTGACAATGTGAATTCTGAATCATACTGTGAAGTTCTATCAGTGCTTCGGGATGCAATTCGAAGAAAACGTCCAGGGCTGCTGACTAGAGGAGTGCTACTCCTTCATGACAATGCTAGACCACATACGGCTCGATTAACTCAGGAGAAAATAAAAAATCTTGGTTGGAAAATTCTGGAACATCCTCCTTACAGCCCCGATTTAGCCCCTAGTGATTTTCACCTTTTTGGTCCACTAAAAACCCACCTTGGCGGGAAGCATTTCGCGACTGACGCAGAAGTTGAATGTGAAGTGAAAATGTGGCTTAAAAAGCAGAGCACGCAGTTCTACGCAGCAGGTTTGGGAGGACTCATAAAACGATGGGATAAATGCATCAATGTTGGTGGAAATTATGTTGAGAAGTAAAGGGATAATGTATGTGTAAAAATAAACAGTTTTCAGGTTTTTATCATCTTCAGTTTTTTTCTAAAGAGCCATTTGTGACTTACTTATTGACTCCCCCTCGTAGATGAATATCGTAGTTGAATATCATAGTTGAATATCATAGTTGAATATTATAATAGTTGAATATCATAGTTGAATATCATAGTTGAATATCATAGTTGAATATCATAGTTGAATATCATAGTTGAATATCATAGTTGAATATCGTAGTTGAATATCGTAGTTGAATATTATAATAGTTGAATATCATAATTGAATATAATAGTTGAATATAATAGTTGAATATCATAGTTGAATATCATAGTTGAATATCACAGTTGAATATCATAGTTGAATATCATAGTTGAATATCATAGTTGAATATTATAATAGATGAATATCGCAGTTGAATATCATAGTTGAATATCATAGTTGAATATTATAATAGTTGAATATCATAGTTGAATATTATAATAGTTGAATATCATAGTTGAATATCATAGTTGAATATCATAGTTGAATATCACAGTTGAATATCATAGTTGAATATCATAGTTGAATATTATAATAGATGAATATCGCAGTTGAATATCATAGTTGAATATCATAGTTGAATATCATAGTTGAATATCATAGTTGAATATTATAATAGATGAATATCGTAGTTGAATATCATAGTTGAATATCATAGTTGAATATCATAGTTGAATATCATAGTTTAATATCACAGTTTAATATTATAGTTGAATATCGTAGTTGAATATCGTATTTGAATATCGTAGTTGTTGCATATCATCAAGTGTGCTTTTCTAGAGCAGACTAGCTGAGACTGGAAAAAATGGATCATTTGTTCAATAATAAAGTGTGATTCTATATAATAGTTTTGAAGTTTATGCTATGACCTAATTTATTTCAAAATCAACAAAACATTGAATCATTCACCATGTAGCTACGGTGGTTTTAATGTGTCATGTGAACACATGACTGAAATGATCTCGATTTTTTTTACCAAGCAGATGGCTTGGCAGCTTTATAAGTGTCCATCAAACCCACCAGTTTAAGTGGGTCAGTATGTGAATACTTTAGGCTAAGGGAGCAAACCCTGACAGAAAACCCCCCACACTACTTAGCGAGTTAGCACTGGATGGTCCAAGGATATGGGGAGTAAACCCCCATTAAAAAATCCAGAGCGACGACCCTAAGGAAGTTGATGGTCGCATCTGATCATCCTCTGGCATCTCCTGTAGTTCTGCTTGATTCTAGACATATCAACTTTGCCTTTCCCTTCATCAACGAAACTAAAAAGGGTTCTTGTTTCTTGATTAGAAACTGGCCTCACAGCACGTGGGGCATTCCCATAAGTGCTCCGCCCTCTGTTCCAGCAGCCATTCGACTCAATGGTGTTTCGAGTCTAATGCTGCCGAAACAGACGTCGACATCAGGGCACAACTCTGGCCCCTGCGACAGGTTTCTTTGTTGTTCTGCCCACCCACGCCGTACCCATAACTAGTTCAAGCACAATGTCGGCATGTCGTTTTTCGACTTTTAAGTTTTAACTAAGAAGGGGTTAGGGGTTAGTGCAAAATGGGCAGGGCACTTTCTCCATACAAGCCGCCTGGGCTTAGAAAAAAATAATTTATGTTTTGTTTTAGTTTTAGTAGTTTACTCATGTCATTAAAATACTTTTAGCCATTCCTATTCTCCTTTTAAAGAAAATGCAGTTAGTGGTGCTAGTCAGGCAGCTTAGGCAGCTGAACACTTATGGGAATATGTGTGTTATCACTAGTTCATAACACGGTTTTGGATGCAAGGGATATGCATCACTGTTATGCATTCCCAGGGTTAGCAGTCAATCAAGATCCTAATAGCACCTCCTCTTGGTGCACATGGAAAAATTACTTCACAGCTCATATTTGAAATTTGGCTAACACTTTATGAACTTCTAAGCCCTCACATTCAAAGCACTGTCGCAGCACAGTGCAAGATGACACTGGCGTTGACATGCCAGGTTGTCATGTTTGAAAGAGAAAAGAGTTCTCAGTTCTATGAAGGAGTAAAGCACATCTATTGAGTCCATGATGATCAAGTAGCTCTCAACAGCCCATTACCTTTCTGACAAAAGCATGGATCCTCCTCAGTTGAGAAACTCAGGGGACATTCAAACTCACGATGTTTGCTGTCTCATTGGAATGGATGTGCTAAGAGGTATTTAAGGATGTGTGTTTAGTCTCAGAGGGAGGTATTCCAGTGTGACATTGTTTGCTGTCTCATTGGCATGAATGTGCTAAGAGGGATTTAAGGATGTATGTTTAGTTTCAGAGGGAGGTATTCCAGTGTGACATTGTTTGCTGTCTCATTGGCATGAATGTGCTAAGAGGGATTTAAGGATGTATGTTTAGTCTCAGAGGGAGGTATTCCAGTGTGACATTGTTTGCTGTCTCATTGGCATGAATGTGCTAAGAGGGATTTAAGGATGTATGTTTAGTCTCAGAGGGAGGTACTCCAGTGTGACAGTATTCTAGGATCTTCATCATCAATGAGAATTATTTTATAGAAGACAAAAGTAAGAAGAAATTGAGGCAAGACATGCGGTGACAATGACTTTTTCACAGGTGACAGGTTGTCAACCCATCTCAAACTTTCCTTAGTTGCCTCCTAAGATCACTCCCCAGCAGAAATCACATGCACTATCATGTTGATTATCAGAGAGCGAACACAGAAGAAGAAATAACTCAGCTTACCGTTACCTATTCTCTTTTGAACTTGTTTCTCAAATCTACCATTATTTATGATTGTGTTTCCAAGATACAGGTAATTGTCTACTTGTTGCAGTGTCTCTCCATGTATTTTTATGTTGAACGTTTGTTCTATTATTTTTCCTCTCAAAATGTTCAGAAGATTGATTTTCTTGTACTTAGGTTTCCCCAAACATACTTCATTCCTCTCAACAGAGTATCTTTATATACTTTGAAATTTGACATAATTATATACACAGATGGCTCCATTAACAGAAACACAAATAAAAGCGGCTGAAGTTGGTTCCCCAGTTCAGATCTACCTTTGATTTTGGAGCATGTGACTAGGATGAACACACTAGTCAATCCTGCCTAGTTTGATTGCAATTTGGTTGTTCCAGATTTTATTTTCCAGACACACTGGACAGAACACATGGTCTGCATGAAAGATCATTGTCTACCAAAACAGCTGTTATATGGAGAACTTCAGACTGGCCCCCGCAAGGCCAGAGGACAGAAGTGTTTTAAAGACACTCTTAGGACATCGCTGATTCACTTCAAATAGACACAAACTCATGGGAGAATCTTGCACAAGACCGATCAGAGTGGCGTCGCAATATCAAGAGTGGTGCAGCAACTGCAGAGAATTTCAAACATTAAGCTGCGAAACATAAATGCCCCAGAAGAAAGGCAAGAACTGCTCAATGTCTCACAGACTTCTCCCACACATGCTAAGAGTGTGATAGACAATTCCAGGCATGCATAGGACTCATTAGCCACAGCTGTGCTCACCAGAGACATCAACTTCATCATCATCCCAGTGGAGCTGAATGGTCATCGTCGACTTTGATGGGCGGACAAGATACCTTTGATATTTATGATTTATGCTCACAGATCTGGTTCAGGTCAGGATCTCAGTTCAGAACCACTTATGTTTTTCCTTCGTAGGTACCTGGCTTTAGTTGCAGCTCTTGCTACAGAAGCTGACTGGGTTTTTATTCCTGAATGGCCACCAGAGGGAGACTGGAGAAGTGCACTCTGTAAGAAACTGTCTTCTGTAAGTTTTTATCTAAGGTCTCAACTTCCACTTTTATTTTATGACCATTTTACATTGTTTGTGATGGTTTTCACTACATTTGTGCAGTTCTAATGGCATATTTTACATTATTTATGATTGTTTTCACTACATTTGTGCAGTTCTACTGCCATATTTAGAGCAAGATAGCTTATGGTTAGTACACCAACTTCCTAGTTGGATGCAACGTTGAAATTAGACATCATGGTGCATTGGGCAATAACTGAATGCAACCATATGTAAACTGTATTTCACCAGTGTGTTGTTGGGACTTGAGAGGAGAGCAAAGAGTAGCAACACTGTTTACCTTCCATTCATGTAATAAGAGGTGACTAAGGAGGTTATAGGTTGGAGTTAGCTGTCCCATCCCATATAGGGTCAATGGGACCCAAAACCATGCTAAAGTTAGATGTCTGTCTATCTATCTATCTGTCTATACGCTGTGGCCCCTGTTTGCCTTTCGGCGTCAGGGGTTGAAGAGTTCTTGGGAGATGGCCTTCTTGTGTTCTGTTTGTAAGCTTGTTTCTGTGGCTTCTTTGATTTCTGTGATCCATCTTTTACATGGTCTGCCTCTGGCTTTATAGCCGTTATGTCTATGTGTCATGGCCATTTGTGGCATGCTATCTGTTGATAGTCTGGAAGCATGTGAAAGCCATTTGATCTGTTGTCTTTTGATGTGTTCCAATACTGGTATTGTTTTGGTTATCTGTCTCATGTTATCATTAACAGATAAGACCAAAAGGCGCAGATGTAACAGCAATGCTGTAAACCATGACACAAACACATTCTGTTCTCCAGACTATATCCTGCTAATTAATCTGCAGGAGTTTGAGAATGAAACCAGAAGAAAAAGAAACTATAAATTTATTTCAGTTATGGCACCCCTGAAAAAACATCAACATAATACAGCACCAACTCTTGAATGGATACCTACAGGCATAAGAGCCAGGGGTAGACCAAAAGAAACATTCAAAAGAATAACACTTAGAGAAAGTAAAACAATCAATATTCATACTAGTGAAGAACTGCAGAGGATAGCTTTGAACAGAATTGGAAGCAGATCTGACCTTTTCCCTATGCAGTAACTTCAGTGCTAAAGGAAAATGAATTATTAGGGTTAATAGAGAAATCTTTTATTGGGGATTTACAGATAAATTTGTATCTCAGAAATGGTCTACAACAGACTCATTTCCCTTCAGAAAATTCACCAAATAGTACTTGCTTGAGAATGCAGCAATATGTTATTTTGTGTGCGTGTTTGGCATTTGGTGAGCATGACCCAGCCATTGCGGTTTTATTCTTATTTGCATTACAGATGGTAACAAAGCATGATGTAGTACCTCAGTGTTCATGACTTTGTCTTGCCATTTAATATTCATGATTTTACGGACACATCTTAGATGAAAGGTGTTGTCACCTCTCAAAGGTGTTGTCACCTCTCAAAGGTGTTGTCACCTCTCATGTTTTGATAGACAGTCCATGTTTGCAAGCCATAATATAGCATGCTCAATACATGCTTGATAGATAGACTTATGTATCTTTGTTTTCATGTTTAGCTTTTGTTTTCCAGTCATGTATAAACAATCAATCATTATTTGAGGCCTTTTTTCCTATGCATGTACTTATTCCATCATCTAAAAAAGGGTGCATATAAATGTGAAGCATAGGGAACATAAATTATCATTTTTTTATGGCTGTCATTTAATATGATGTTTGTTGGTAAATTATAAAATATTGTGTAATAGTAACTTGTGTTTATTTACTTTAAACTATAAATATTCAGATCTAACCGCAGGCCATTTCAGATCTGGACTGTTCAGAAAACAATTGACCGCTGCTGAACGTATTTATATTGTCTAGAAAATGAATATTAACAAAAAAATGTTGTGTTTATGGTTGCATCCTAAATAGAATATTCTACCAATTTAAAAAAAAAAAATATTATATAGTATTATCTTGCATCCATCTACTAGGAGCGCAATGTAGGTCAACGTCTCAACATTATTTTAGTTGCCGAGGGTGCAATTGATGAAATAGGGACACCAATCACTGCTGAGGAGGTCAAAGAGGTATGTGATTAATTAGGTCAAAGAGGTATGTGATTGAATAGGTCAATGAAGTATACCGTAGCAGTTGGAAATAAAGTAATATTTCTAACAGAATTAGAAAACTACCACTATCTCGCATCTCCAAATTTTATTTTAGCGTATCTTGATTTGATCTTGCAAAATGGATTCCAGCTGAAGTATGACACATTGTCAAATTAGTGGACAATGGGAGGAGTGTTAGATATGAAGTGTTAGTGAGAGAAGTTGGTTGTTAGCTATTAGATATGGTGTATCTGTGGGATGAGTTTTCGATATAAAATGTCAGCTACTGGGCGTAGTTTTAGATATGGGGTGTCAGCTGATGGATAGAGCTTTAGATATGGATTGTCAGCTAGTGGACAGAGCTTTATAGAGTGTCAACTAGTGAGTGGAGCTCAGATATGGAATATCTGCTAGGGGGCATAGCTTAGATATGGAATATCTGCTAGGGGGCATAGCTTAGATATGGAGTGTCAGCTATTGGGTTAAGCTTCAATTGTGGTCAGTTAGTGGACAGATCTTTAGATGTGAAGTTAGCCAATGAAAGAAGCTTTAAATTTGACATTTCAGCTAGTGGTAGGAGATTTAGATACGGAGGCTCATGGGATACATAATTATATTCATAAACCACTGGACAAATAAGAATATGTCTATAAAACAAATGTGCTTTACCAGCAGAAGAAGATGGGAACATATTGCACTCCCAATATATATATCATCATCAGGTGCCATGCTGGGAGGCGTAGGCAGTCATGGCTCTCCACAGCTCTCTGTCCACAGTATTATGTATCAAAGTCATTGTTGTTTCCTTGCCGTGCTAGGTTGTCAAACTGTGTAATATTTTCTCACATTGTTGCTCTCTGTCTCTGGTGCCTTCAATCTTGCCTGTTGTGACTATGTTCTCTAAACCTGCCCGTCTCATGAAGTGGCCAAAAAAAGAAGATTGGTCTTCATATATATCTACCTATAATGTTTCCCTTACTGGATCATTTTTTTAATGATGTAACCCTTACATAAGTCTAGAACATGATTATTCAGTAAAACATCGCAGCATAAGACTCAAAATCGTGATGGCAGATTGTTTGGTCACCTTTACTGGCTGAAAATCTCATACACAGATGAATGTTCATGTGGATCTGGAACCCAAATTCCTGAACACATACTTCAGGACTGCCCAGCATACAAAGAACAGAGACATCGGATCTGGCCAGAGAATACAAATTTGAAGCAAAAGTTATGAAGCAGCAGCTCTGACCTGGAGAAGACAGTGGACTTTGCTGTGATGACAGAACTGAAATTATATGACCGCAGATGCTGAATGCAGAAGAAGTCACGACGACTGTCATTTTCAGTTCTCTGTTTGCTAAAAAACATTCTTTTTTTACCATAATAATGTTCATTTCGTGCCATGCCACATTTTAAGCCCAGCTCCTTTTCTCTGTACAACATCAAAAGAAATCATTATCTTCACTAATTTTGTTTGGTTGTACAGTTGCTCTCAAAGAGTTTAATATGTCTGCCCAATCCATTGCCTTGCTATTTAATGCAGTGGCAGAACCTACCAATCTATCTGCTCTCTCATTGCCTTGAACACCCGAATGACCAAACACAAAAATAAATGTGACACCCTCCAATTTTGATCTCCCCACAGTATCAAGCCACTGTTCACAAATACAGCCACTATCACCATCCTTGGAAATCTCATAGATCAATGACCGTACCTCAGATTCAACAGCAATAGGACACCTCTTCTTACATTTTCTATCAATAATTACCACTTCCCGAAAGGAAATATTGACATCTACGGAAACATTTATACATCCCGTGCAACATCCTAGGGTGAGCACACACTTTGTATAACTTTCTCAGCATCTCCCATCCATGACTTTCCTCTCTTTAGTCTACCACCTTTCACATTCTTTATTTCTGTATGTAGTGGATGCTCTTTATCAGCATTGATTTGAAGACAGGCTCTTGATCAGCACAACTGTAATCTATGTTCCATAGTTGGACATTTAAAATTAAGAATCACATTACTCGTACAGGCGTGTCTCTCATGTACCCAAGAATGATATTCATCACCACATTCTTGCTCTTATCCAACCTTTCAGTCTCCATCTGCTGAGAGTCATAACTGCCATAGTATATTCCATCCCAGAAACAACCTATCCTTAGTATAGAAGAATTAATAACCCATTTTCTCTGTTCTGTCAGCCAATTACTTTCATTGCCGAAAGACCTTTTTTTTTGGCCCTTGAAATGATGTAATCAACATGATTGTTGAAGCTGAGACTCCTTTTGTAAAGCACACCAAAATATTTCATTGTCCTGGTTCTTTAAAGAGTGCCTCCACACAAAGTAGCGTGTCGCATTGATGAATGAGAGCAAATGGAAAAGTTTTGCCTCCAGAGCCATAACTTTGACAGCAACACTCTGAGCCTTGTAACGCCTATGTGAAAATAATCTCTAAGGAAGTGACCACTAGGACTTGTAATGCCATGTGCCTGGAATGTGACACATGCGCACAACAGACATAACATAGCGACGTGTATGGAAATACGGTTGATGCAACATGCTGTGATTGAATTCATGTTGGTGGAAGGTTGCGCTCATCAACATGCATCAAAGAATGACTGCGGTATATGGTGATACCTGTGTGGATGTAAGTACTGTCAGGAGGTGGGCAAGGACTGCAAAAGATGTCAATACAATGACATCGAGCCTGCATGACCAGGCGCACAGCAGATGTCCGATCACAGCCATGGATGCACAGCACCAAGCTCACGTGGACGAACTTATTCATGACAATTGGCGTGTCAATCAGAAAGATATCATCACAATGCTTAGAATTTTGACAGAACAAGTCCATCACATTATCCATGCCTTGCTTGGGTATAGGAAAGTGTGTGCGAGATGGGTCCCTCGCATGCTGACACTGGAAGTGAAACAGAAGTCGTATCAGGAATAACAGAAGTCGTATCAGGAATTTCTGACTCAATATGCACAGGAAGGTGATGCCTTTATCCGCGGAATTGTCATTGATCATGGGCACATCATTATGACCCCGAAAACAAGCATCAGTCCATGAAGTACAGGCATAAGAACTCACCATCACCAAGAAAGTTCAAAGTTGTTATTTCTGCAGGAAAAGTGTGATGACCACCTTTAGGGACTGTGAGAGCATAGTCCACATAGAATTTTTGAAGCACTCCAATACCATAAACTCTGATCTCTACGTGACAACCTTGATGAAACTCTGAACATGACTGCTACATGTTTGTGTGGGCAAATCCGCAGTTCTTCTGTACGACAATGCTCGCCCACACACGAGTCGACAACCAGTGGTTGCATTGGAGCATCTCAAGTTTGATGACATTTTACCACACCCTTTGTGCAGCCCAGATCTGGCATCTTGTGACTTTTATCTCTTCCTGAAGCTGAAAGAACACCTAAAGAGACACCGTTGAGGCTTCTGATGAGGAGATGCAAGCAGCCGTGCGTACTTGGTGTTGGGGTAAAATGTCTGATTTATTTCTCAACCGGATGCAGCAACTAGTCCGACATTGACTTTTTGCGTAGACTGAAATGAGGACACCTCACTTATAAGGGCATTCCAAGCTTTCAGAAAATGTAAAATTCATATGTGTATCTTGAATACTAAAAAAATTATCGCCCATGAGGCAAAACTTTTCAATTTGCCCTCGTATTTACAATGTGATTAGTGAGAGAGAACCAAGTTGCAGATGCTTTAGATGGGTTAACTAATGCACATGAAGTGACTACACCACCCTTCTATGCAATCTAGCTCACATTGTAATTCCTTGACTCATAACTCTCAATTTTTACTCTGCCTATATACTAAAATTTCATCATCACATCATAGAATCAACATCATCATCATCAGGTGCCATGCTGGCTGGCGTAGGTGATCATGGCTCTCCACAGCTCTCCACAGCTCTCTGTCTACTGTAATATGTATCAAGATCGGTGTCAAACTGTCTAATATTTTCTAACATTGTTGTCCTCCTCTGTCTCTGTTGCCTTCAATCTTGCCTGTTGTGACTATGTTCTCCAAACATCCCTGTCTCATGAAGTGGCCAAATAAATGAAGATTGTCTTTTTCTTGTATTATTGATTAAAGTCCGTTTCGCATTTGACTCTTTCAACACTTCCACATTAGTTTTTCTGACAGGCCGTGGTATTCTCATCTTTCTTCTATAGAACCATATCTCTACTGCCTCTAATCAACATACCTAAACATTAACATCATTGTATGAAAAAAGAAAAGAAAGAAAGAATTAGACTGATATAAATTGTATTTTGAGTTACAGTAGTAGAATAGAGAAGAGAAGAACCCCCTCCCACCATCTTACAATTTCCATGTTTGTTTCAATTTTTGTCTTGTTTACTTGCAGTTATTGTCCAGTAAGCTGAAACTTGATACCAGAGTGACTGTTCTTGGCCATGTACAACGGGGTGGCAGTCCATCAGCTTTTGATAGAATTCTGGTACGTTGTGTTTTCACCAACACTTGACCACACCAACACTTGATAATATCAACAATTGACCACACCAATATTTTCACCATGACAACTATTTTTCCATACCAACAGTTAACCACACTATCACTTGACACCAACATATTCCAACACAAACACTTGACCACATCATAAGATATATTTTATGTACCGGTAATTACAAAATACATGAAAATCTATGCAGGTTTGCCAATTATGAAAATAGTCTTGAATGAAGGAACTACACCAGGTCCTACATATTTGTGTTATTTGTCTATTTCCTCTTTTGATCTTAGGGAACTAGAATGGGAGCAGAAGCTGTCCTGGCCCTCATGGATGCAAAACCAGAAACCCCTGCTTGCGTCATCTCCATTGAGGGAAACTCCACTGTCCGAGTACCGTTAATGGAGTGTGTTGCGAAGGTAATGAGTTGCTATCTTAAAAAATGTGTTCTACACTATTCTTTTTCATATATGTTACTTGCATATCAGTTATTTAGACAGGTGGTTAGTCAATCAGGTATTTAGTAAATCAGGTGGTTAGTCAGGTATTTAATAAATCAGGTGGTTAGTCAGTCAGGTATTTAGTAAATCAGGTGGTTAGTCAGGTATTTAATAAATCAGGTGGTTAGTCAGTCAGGTATTTAGTAAATCAGGTGGTTAGTCAGGTATTTAATAAATCAGGTGGTTAGTCAGTCAGGTATTTAATAAGTCAGGTGGTTATTCAGTCATGTATTTAGTCTGTTTGGTATTTAGTCAGTCTTGTATTTAGTCAGTCAGGAATTTAGGCAGGTGATTAGTTAGTCAGGTATTTAGTAAGTCAAATGGTTAATCAGCTACGTATTGGGAAGTCAATTGACTGATAGTCAGGTATTTATTAAGTAAAGTGGTTAATCATTCAGATATTTAATCTCTCTTTTTTAGTCAAATATATAGTCTGGCAGGTATTTTTAATACATATGATTAGTCAGGTGGTTGTTAATCAGGTATTTAGACATTCTTGTGGTTAGTCAGTCAGAGTTTTGTTAAGTCATGTGTTAATCAGTCAGATGGTTAGTAAGTAAAGTGTTTAGTCAGTCAGTTAGGTAATTATAGTCAAGTGGTTAGTCAGTCAGGCATTTAGTAAGTCAGGTTGTTAGTCAGTAATATTTTTAGTCAGTCAGGTGGTTAGTTAAGAAGGTATTGGTTAGTCAGCCAAATGATTAATCAGTCAGGTAACTAGTCACTCAATTAGTTAGTCATAGTGGTTAGCTAGGTATTTAATTAGTCATGTAGTTAGTCAGGTATTTAATCATAAATATGTTTCATAATTTACTCTGATTGAGTAGTTATTCATTCATGTATTTTGTCAGTTATGTATTTAGTCTGTCAGGTATATTTCTAGCTTGAGATTTAGTTAGTTAGAAATTCAGTCGTGTGGTTAGTCAGTAAGGTGTTTAGTCAATAATGTAATTTTTTACTAAAGCAGTTAGTCGATTTTATAATTAGTTACATTCAGGTAGTCATTATTCAAGTATTTAGTTAGTCACTCAGGCTGTCATTTCCATATTTGGTCACTCGGATAGATAATTGGTCAATTGTTTAGTAAGCAATGTAGTTAGTCAGTCGGAGGTGTAAAGAGCAACAACCCAGCGAGATGACATTCCTATACATCTTCTGTGGCAGAACAAATTACATTTTTTATGTACTTTCTGACTTTCCAGCATCTCATTTCCATATTTCTGTTGGATGTTGTGATAATTTTTCCATTCGTCGTCTTTTGATATTTTGTTTGTGTCTTGATAAAGACCTTTTGGTTGAAATGTTGAATGTGATTTGTGTATTGTAATTTTTATGATTTCTTGTGTGCGATTCATTACCTACTAGTTTTAGCTATAGTCTGTCGTGTCTCATTGAAATGATATAAACCTGTGTTTTACGTAAGTCTAATTGTTGTTACGTTTCATGCAGTTACCTTGTACAAATCACAGGTGTTGGCAGAACGATGTCATATGCCGATGATATCCTGGTGTATAGACAGGGCAGAAATCGAGAAGAGTGCGTCGTGGAACTACAGAAGGAGCTGGACAGACTGACAAATTGGTGTCGAGATACGGGAGCAGTGGTTAATCCGTCTAAGGCATTCGTGATGTGGTTTTCCTTGAACAATCACATGGTAAAGACACCCATGCCACAAGTTTCGTTGTCCGGGAAAAGTTTAGAAAGAACTAGCACAATGAGATATCTGGGTGTGTTTTTTGACAGAAGCCTGAGTTTCAGGGAACATGTTGACCACATTATCATAAGGGCAGGCAAAGGCTTAGCAGCAATGAAGGTTATGGCTGCTGCGCAATGTGAGCAAAGATTGTTATTTCTTTTGTACCAGGGTTTGGTAGTGGCTGTGGTGGAATATGCACTGGCAATTCTGACTCTTAGCCAAACTCAGATCGAAAGACTGGATAGAGTCCAGAATGCAGCAATGCGTATCATTCTGGGATGCACAAGAGACACATCGACAAGAGCTATGCGATACCTACTTGACTGCCCAACAGCTGAGCATAGATTACAGTATTGCCGTGCATGGGCGTACCTTCAAATACATGCAGATAAGGAACACCCGTTGCATTCCTAAATACAGAAAGTTAAAGGCAGCAGACTCAAGAGAGGAAGGTCGTGGATGGGACGTGCTGAAGATGTAATACAAAGCGTGTGCCGATTACAGGATGTGGCAGTTGGTGCGGAATGGATAGGTCTACCCACAGATTTCAAAACTTGTTTGAGAGTAGTAATATCACTTAGCAGGGAATGCAGAGAATGGTGTCCCACAGCTGTGGAGAAAGAAGTGCAGGCTTTAATCAGTGAGAATACAAAAGAGGGGGATGTGATTATATACACTGATGGATCTGTAATTAGGCATGTTCGCAGTGCTTGGGCCTTTACAGCTCAGTGCGCAGGTAAAACGATCAAGGAGGAAAGTGGTGCCTTTGCGGTCACTACGAGTAGTATGACCATGGAGACTATGGCGGTGACCAAGGCATTTGAGTGGCTACGCACACAGAAAGTAACGCAGGTCTGCATCTTGAGTGACTCTATGAGTATGATTAAGAAGGTACAAGTGGGTCTCGTTCGCGAACAGTGGATTGAGGCCTTGAGAAATGCAAGCTTGAAGACGGTTACATTTATTTTCGTGCCGGGACATGTGGGCGTTCGAGGCAATGAAAGAGTGGATCAACTGGCATCGTGTGCGATTGTGGCAAAGGGCGATAGGGCAATGGATCGCGCTGACGTTTTGAACTCCTTAAGAGATATAACATGCGAGAGTGAGACGAATGTGGATGATGATTCCTTTTCAATGGCTAGGATTAAAGATCAGGGATTGAGATGCGGTGTTGCTAGAGGTGAACATTTTGGAGGGCGCAGAAGAATGATGGTCAACCAGCATAGGACCGGTACTGTCAGCAGAAGTGTGATGGCGGATACACTCATGGAGAGATCGGAGCAACTATGGATGTGTCCAGTTTGCAGTGATGATGATCCGACGACTAACTAACTAACCTTGTATTGATGTTAAAGTAAAGAAAGGGACCAATTTAGTGCTGCTAGATACAAAACTAGGATGTTAAAGCACAGAAAGGGAACAATTGAGTGCTGCTGGATACAAAAATAAGCCTTTAACCCTTCAGCTGATATTTCTTCTCAGTAACTGATCCCAACTGTGTTAAATTCATTCTCCAATGACTTTCACCATGTATTGAATCCTTCTCTAAACCTACAGAAGTAAATCTTACAGAGTACCGGCTTTTTATTGACACCTGAAAATATATGCCACATTGATGGAATATACCTCACAAGTTGCAAATTAGCACTTGACAATGTCAGAGTTAAGTCAATATTAGCAATAAGGAGATATAGCAAAACATTTGTTAACTTATCCATAGCAGTTATATGGAGAAACTTGTAAACTCATTCATTGCAGTTAGTTGAAGAACTAGTAAACTAATTCATAGTAGACAAAGTATTAAAGTAAAAAAGGATCAGAAAAAAAAGAGTAGTAAGCAAAGTAATAAATATATGATACATGTGTGGGATGCTTAAAGAATTTAGGGGACAAGGTATTAAAATGTAATAGCTATGGTACTAATTGTGAATTTTCAGACAAAAGCTGTGCAGGTTGCTATGGATGCAAGAAATTTTTCTGAAGCAGTTCGTCTCCGGGGAAAGTAAGTCTTTGATGTTTATTACATTTGTTCTTTTTACCATTATATTAATTCTTTTGACCACTGTATCCATTGTCTTTTCTTTGTCTTTAATTCCATGCCCTTTTTATTACGCCACTATGTGATTTACATTAAAGCCTATTGTACTCAATATTAAAACCATTGACCTTTATATTAACCACCAGTGTCCTTTACATAGATGTCAACTAATACAGATTTTTCATATTGATATGAATTTACAGTGATGCTATACAGACTTTTTTATAAGAATATGCATATTTTATAAAATACAAATTTATGGAAAGATAAAATTGATAGCTATATATAAAATTGATAGCTATGTCTTTATGTTAATCTCCACTGCCCTTTATATTAAACCCCACTGCTTTTTATATTAATTTACATTATGTATGGCCTTTTGAATTTCACAGACAGTCATTATGTAAAAATAAGAAGTAATCCATTGAATATTTTCTCAGGAATGGGAACTTTTCAACGATCATGCCACAGCAACGAAAGATTTTTATTTTTGTCTTTCTCTTTTTTCTTCCATATTTTTAAACACATTATTTCTAGGCCACTGGAGCAAATTAAAAATGGTGGCACAACGTATTTCCATTCTCTGGACTACATCCTGTAGAAATCTAGAAGAACCAATGTTCTGTAACAAGAGAGATCCAGTGGAAGTTTGTGAGAATGAATGCAAACAAAAATATTATTTCTGAACAATGCTGCTCCCACACGGAGGCTCTTCCTCCAGACAGCCCGAGTTTCGACAGTGTTTTCCCAGATTTTGGGGTCTATGTAGAAGCCTTTCATTTTTTGAGGATTTACAAAATGTCTTTGTACCTCAGCATTGATCTACTATGGACTAATTTACAATACCTTTATATTAATAGCATCACACTTTATATTAAATTATATTGTTATTTAAACTATCCTTAGCATTGCTCTTTATATAAGGTGTCTTCTAAAGTTGTTGTGTATTTGAATTTGAAATAAAATATATAAAAATAGATCTGTGCTCAATATGACATCATTGAAAGTTGTGTATTTTCATGGTCACGTGTACAGTGTAACTCATCAAATTGCTCTTAACTGCAGAGTTGAGGTGGAAAGGGTCTTGCTTTGCTATCATGGGGACCCAGGGTTAGCAGATAACCAAGATCCTAAAAAGTACCTCCTCATGGTGCACACTGTAAACATAAATACAGCTGCTCTTGCTGTTTCCTGGCCAATACCTTTAGGCTCATGTTTGTGAATGTGGAGGCTGCAAATGGAATGGAAATTGACTGCAAAGACAAGCAATATCTCCAACACCTCTGTAACAACATATTTAGCATCATTGTTGACATGTAGTGGCGCAAGACAGTCTGGCCAGACATTGAAGGGGCAGCCAATGCAATTGCCATGAAATGGGTAGAAGTCAACTTGTGTAGTGAGAGTCGGTAAGATAAAATATTGAGCACAATGGGAGGGCAGCACAGCACCAAAGGGCAGCGTCATGTGCACATAGAACAGGAAAACATTTCAAGGAAATTGGAACTAAAGTTCTGTTAGCTCGAGACAGGCTTCTAGTTACCGGTGCTCCTTACGCATTAAGATCTAACCTTGGATGCTTTGCTAAGAAGGCAGTCCAGGTGCAACTCTACTGTCATTTTTTCCTATACCCAAATCATGCTCGTAAAGAGAAATGGTTCAGTACCTGATGGGCATAATATGTCAAATGGGACAAGATTTTTCAGCTCAAGAACAAGCTTCTAGTTTCTGGTGTTCCTAAATGTGTGTTGAGACTCAGATTTGGACATGGGATTCACGTTTTCGGTGAATGACCTCTCGACTAAGAAGGTAAACGAATTCGGGTCCAACTCTTCTATCAAGTTCTTCCTAAGTCAGAACCAGGCTTGTGGTTGATAAAAGGTTCATTACCCGATGGGCACAGACACAATACTCTAATTACATGAGACAAGTTCACTGGCTGCGGAACACCTTGTACCAGCAGATAGATGTGAATGACAACCATCTCAACGTAGAGTCATCACACTCGCTGCCTGGTGACAGATAGGAAGACTGTCACAGACTAGGGAATATCACCCAAATTAAAGGCACGCCAAAGACAGCTGTACCATTGGTGCAAATTAAAATGGTGGCACAAAGCATTTCCATTATCTAGACTGCGTCCCACGGAAATCTAGCAGGACCACTGTTCAGCAACAAGAGAGATCCAGTGGGAGTTTGAGAATGAACGCAAGCAAATAACTGCAGAATTATTTTCTCTTCACTAACCACGAAATAACTTAGTTGTAATGCAAAATAAGATAAAAAGGTTACTAGGAATACCTAACTATGAGCATATCTAGATAAAAAAAGTATATAAGAAATATGCAATAAAACAAAAAAATGACAATTTTTCTATGTTGCGGTCCTATTGGGACTTTTTTCAAGAAACACACACACACAAAAAACAACTAAAAAAGACACCAAACCGTAAATTATTAACAGTCAAGATGACTTGATCCTGTCTCTCATAACAAAGAAACAAGGTCAAGTGAAAATATACATTAATTCATTTTCCTTTTGTGCTGAAGTTAACGCATAGGGCAGAGGTAAGATCTCTCCAATTCTGTCTGTTCAAAGCTATTCTGTGCAGTTCTTGAATAGTATGAATATTGGTTGTTTTACTTTCTCTAAGTATTGTTCTTCTGAGTGTTTCTTTTGGTTTACTCCATGCTCGTTTGCCTGTAGGTATCCATTCAAGAGATTGGTGGTGTATTCTGTTGGTGTCTGCGCGTAGGAGATGCCCGATGTAGGACCAACAGCATTTTCTGATAACATCTGTGATGAAATTTTTGTGTGTCTCTTCTCTGATTTTATCATTCAATTTGAAAATAATTAGAGTGTTTCTAATAAATATCGCATTGAGTGCATTCAATAAGCGATCATGAATTTGCACACTATTGGTAGAGGAAATGTTAAAGAGAGAATTAGTGCTTAAAATATGCGGCAGATATATTTTTTGCATACTATAAAAGAGTAATAACAAGGTTGTGAGGACAGAGGACAGTGGGGGGGGGGGAGGAGAACATTTTGTTTCATTTTCGGAGGCTACAGTCCTCAGAAAAAAACATGGTGCAGTGCCGCTGTTTTCACCTAAGACGTATTTGAGGACTTCCATGCAGGTCTGGAAATGTGTACTGTCACGATTTACTTGGAGGACGCATATAACAGAGTGCCGTTCAAGTACCTCATCAGCACGCTCTTGCTCTTTAATGTTGACCCTTTCGTCATCAGATGGATATCACTGGTGTTGCTAGAGAGGAAAGTGGCTCTCAGATGTGGTTGTCGGAAATCTAAACCCATAACAATATGCACAGGCCTTCCACAAGGATCTCCCCTCTCACTCGTATTATTCATGAATACACTGTGGCAATCACACAGCAGCATCTCGACAGAAGAGGTAGAACACTGTCTTTTGCGAATGATATACTAATATACAGACAGGGAAGGGATAGAACAGAAACTGTCAGATCACTGCAGAATGAGCTAGACGTATCGCCTCCTGGTACACTCGGGCACTGATCAACCAAGAGAAGGCTGCGGTGATATGGTTTACTCTTAACAATCACATCGTAAAGTCTGCAACATCGACGGTGGAGATGAGAAGGTACGATGTAATCAGGACTTCATCCTTACAATACCTGATTGTGCGATTTGATCGTAGTCTGTGTTTCAGAGAACATGTTAATCAAGTTATCACAAAGGCCAGCAAAGGACCTTCAGCTCTGAGAGTTATAGCAGCAGCTGACACTAAACAATCACAAGCTAATCTAGATACTAAGCTAATCACTTCTAATTCCAGGGCATCTAAACAACAGCAATAAATAAACTCTAAAGGTTGTTAAGGATTAGAATTTCATGTCATGTAATCTTATATGAGGCTCTTGTCCTCCCTGTCATTGATTATACAGGTGCCACTATCACTGCCAGTCACACACAGATTGAGAGGCTGGAGATAATTCAAAATGAAATGATGCGGGTCATCCTTGGTTGCACAAGGAACACACTCTGTATTGCTATGAGATTTCTCTTTGATTTTCCGAGCATAATCTCATAGAATTGATATGTGGTGTGCATATGTATACCTCGGAGTGAGTTCCGACATAGACCACCCACAACACAGCGAGCTCCTTCGTGTAAAGGGAAGTGGGCTCAAGAGAAGGAAAAATCATGGTGGGGTCAGGCTGAGGATACTGTTAAACATATCTGTGCCCCAGTAGACATAACTCCTGGTGAGGAATGCATGCCTATTCCTACATTCTTTCAAGAGGCAGTCAAGACAGTCATTATACTCAATAGCGAGTGTAGGGAACACAGCCCCGTGAGCATGGATGCTGAGGTCAAGGCACTAATGTGCGAGAATACTGGTGATACAGATATGCTTTACATGGACGGGTCGGTCATCTGTCACCACTGATGTGCATGGGCCTTTACTGTTGGATCAAAAGGAAGAACAATGCACAAAGCCAGTGGTGCCTTTACCGCAACAATAAGCAGTTTAACAATGGAAGTATTCACCGTAATGCAAGCACTTAACAGGCTGGAATTGCAAGCATATTCCCATGCATGCATACTAAGTGGTTAGCGCGCTGGCTTCGCATATGAGTAGTACTGTGTTCATTCCCCAGTTGAGGTGGAAATGTTTTTCAGATCGCAACGGCTCCTGGGTTGACCCAGCCTTAAATGGGTACTGGATTAATCTGGGAAGTAAAGACTGCGAGGGAGAGGAGATGGCTACCACCCTCATTTGCAGAGCCACTGAAATGTGAGATTGCTAACATCTCACACCCCTGCGGCATTAATAAATGCTATAGGTTACTTTACTATACTAAGTGACTCACTGAATATGATTCAGAAAGTCAAAACATGATGTACATAGAGGATGAGTGGAACAATTAGAAAGAGCTAAAATGTGGGCATTACTATGAAAACTCACGCTTATCTTTATCCCCAGACATGAGGTCGTGGAGGGAAATGAACAGGCTGACCAATTAGCTAGCCTCACCACCATAACAGATGGTCAGCCTATGGACCAAGCAGACATAGTCATTGCTCTTCATGAGTCCTCACGATCAGAAAATTTTGAGATGAATGAGCATGAGTCAATACCGAGAATGCACGAATTGGGATTGAGGATGGGCATGGCCCGCCCCAATGGAAAGATTTAAAAAAGAGCAGTGAACCAACATAGAACCAGAACCATCAGCAGTTATACCCTGAGAGATTTACTGAAACAGAGATTTGATATATATACATATATTTATATATATCTGTGTATGTGTAGGAGGGTGCTTGTGTGCAGGTAGGTAGGTAGGGGACTCAAGCCACGTTAGCGCAGTATTCATCCCTATGCGACTCATTGTGAAAATGTCTTTACTTATTACCAGGGAAGTATATGTTTCAACAAGAACCAATGTTAATAATCGTGAAACTTCGTAAACTCCATGGTACGGGCGCTTGATGAGACATTCCTCATTGACAAAAGTTGTTCTTCAATGTATTGTGGAAGGTGGACGAAGACGAGGTGGAAAAAGAAGACATGGCTGGATAATATCATAGATGGGACAGAGTGTGAAGTTTCCACACTCATCAGGATGGAAGAAGATAGAAATGTGTGGAGATATTTCTTCATCAACTGTCTCAATGTGACACCTCTACGTGGATATATTTCTGCATCAAATATCTCAATTTGACACCCCTACAATCCTGACTGATTATGGGTTTTATTATTACATCTCCAATAAGTGAGAAGGTGGATGGGGGGGATTAGGGGTTACATAAGATAAAAATTAAATTTATAATTTCCTTATGTTTGTGGGTAATTCTACATTCCGTGATGTTTTTTGGTGATTTTTTTGGGGGGGAGGGAGACTATTAGGTGGGTGGGAGGGGGTTTACCCGCATTTTGACTAAGTCTTTAGTACTAAAGATCATGTTTTGATTTTTGAAGGATGGGTAATTACAGACCTGCTTATTACTGTTATATTTGTACTAAATTTCCTATTTTATATCTATTGACTCAGTTTATTTCATTCGCTTAGCAATTCATATCAGATCTTGTCTTCCAGGAGTTTTCAAAATAACTTGAACACATATCGACTGCTGAGCAAGCTACGTGTACCATCTATTCAAAGTGTAAACACACCAAATAGTGATAAGGTCAGTTATTTTATCCTTGAGCTTTTGAGTATTTATTTGTATTGTCCATGTGAGCTGTTGGATATCTTTGTTAATTGTCCATGTGAGCTGTTGGATATCTTTGTTCATTGTCCATGTGAGCTGTTGGATATCTTTGTTCATTGTCCATGTGAGCTGTTGGATATCTTTGTTCATTGTCCATGTGAGCTGTAGGATATCTTTGTTAATTGTCCATGTGAGCTGTTGGATATCTTTGTTAATTGTCCATGTGAGCTGTTGGATATCTTTGTTCATTGTCCATATGAGCTGTAGGATATCTTTGTTAATTGTCCATATGAGCTGTTGGATATCTTTGTTCATTGTCCATGTGAGCTGTTGGATATCTTTGTTCATTGTCCATGTGAGCTGTTGGATATCTTTGTTCATTGTCCATGTGAGCTGTAGGATATCTTTGTTCATTGCCCATGTGAGCTGTAGGATATCTTTGTTAATTGTCCATGTGAGCTGTTGGATATCTTTGTTCATTGTCCATGTGAGCTGTAGGATATCTTTGTTCATTGTCCATGTGAGCTGTTGGATATCTTTGTTCATTGTCCATGTGAGCTGTAGGATATCTTTGTTCATTGTCCATGTGAGCTGTTGGATATCTTTGTTCAGTGTCCATGTGAGCTGTTGGATATCTTTGTTCATTGTCCATGTGAGCTGTAGGATATCTTTGTTCATTGTCCATGTGAGCTGTTGGATATCTTTGTTCATTGTCCATGTGAGCTGTTGGATATCTTTGTTCATTGTCCATGTGAGCTGTAGGATATCTTTGTTCATTGTCCATGTGAGCTGTTGGATATCTTTGTTCATTGTCCATGTGAGCTGTAGGATATCTTTGTTCATTGTCCATGTGAGCTGTATGATATCTTTGTTCATTGTCCATGTGAGCTGTTGGATATCTTTGTTAATTGTCCATGTGAGCTGTAGGATATCTTTGTTCATTGTCCATGTGAGCTGTTGGATATCTTTGTTCATTGTCCATGTGAGCTGTTGGATATCTTTGTTAATTGTCCATGTGAGCTGTTGGATATCTTTGTTCATTGTCCATATGAGCTGTTGGATATCTTTGTTCATTGTCCATGTGAGCTGTTGGGTATCTTTGTTAATTGTCCATGTGAGCTGTAGGATATCTTTGTTCATTGTCCATGTGAGCTGTTGGATATCTTTGTTAATTGTCCATGTGAGCTGTAGGATATCTTTGTTCATTGTCCATGTGAGCTGTAGGATATCTTTGTTCATTGCCCATGTGAGCTGTTGGATATCTTTGTTCATTGTCCATGTGAGCTGTTGGGTATCTTTCTTCAGTGTCTGTGTGAGCTGTTGAGTATTTTTTTGTCATTGTACATGCTACTATTGTGCATTTTAAAAAAATTGTCATTATGGTCTGTTGAACATTTTTGTTCATAGTGCAGGTGAGCTGTTGAACATTTTTGTTCATTGTGCATTTGAGATGTCGAACATCTTTATTCATTGTCCATGTAAGCTGTTGAGTATTTTTTTCATTGTTCATTCAATTGTTGAATATTTTTATTGATTTCATGTGCGACTGTTGAATATGTTCATTGTTCATCCAGGTGAACATAATATTCAATGTTTTAGGTTGTTGAACTTTGTAGATTTAATGTCTGTGAATCATTTGAACTTTGTACTTTTGATGCGTGTGAGCCAGTTGAAATTTGTAGCTGTGATGTCTATATTTTAACAAATGTCTCACTCCCCAATCTTCTGGTATAATTAGAATGACTTCATTATTTTATCTACCAGTCTGCACACATTCTGGCTATTATGAATATTGGAGCCCCAGCATGTGGTATGAATGCTGCTGTTCGATCTTTTGTGCGAATAAGTCTGACTAAAGGCTTTAAAGTTCTGGGAATCAATGACAGTTTTGATGGTCTTCTCGCTGATGACATCCATTCAATGTCTTGGACTCAAGTTCAGGGATGGTCTGGTGTAGGCGGCTCATTACTTGGCACCAAAAAGTAAGTAATGTATCAATATATTTCTATCAGTAGCAAATTAGTTTGATAAACTCCAACCAGGCATGTCAACATTTGGTAGATGGTAGAATGACCTGAAAATATAGTATCATGCTTTTTTTTTTTACCAAAGTTGGATGTGTGAGGCCATTGATGCAAATAAAGTGGTGACACAATGTATCTCAATTCTCTAGACTATATCATGCTGGAAATCTAGTAGGACCTAGATCTAGGAGTTCTACTACAAACAAATTTAACAGCTACATTTTCAGTAATTGGAGTTTTTGTTGTGACAATTCATTGGATTCTATTTTATTTTGTTAATAGGAATCTGGATAACAGCAATGTATATGGAGTCACAATATAATAAAGAATTTAATTTTTATGGATCATTATGGTCTAATTGTGTCCACACTTACATGACCACAGTCCATCTTTTTAATATTAGATTTGAGCTCATTGAGCTTTCGTGATTGAAAGAAAAAAAATTTGAAGCGTCGGCTAGCACTAATTTGATCTTCGCACAACTGAGAGCTCTCACTCACCCCCATCCCAAAAAGGGTGTTCCAGGGGAGGGGCCTCTCATTACATTACATGCAGATCAATGGATACTGTGTTGTATACACCTTTAGCGATAGTGTTTTGTTAAATAATGTATGATTTGTTTCACTAATAGCGTGGACACATTAGACCATAATGTACCATTTTTACAAACAAAAATAATAAAGTACAATCAATCAATAATCAATAAAACCCATAACCCTTCAGGGTCGTAGGGGTACCACATTGGAAGCTTCAGCACACAGAGTCCTCCAGCGAATTCTATCCTCAGCGATGCGGATGAGTGTGGAAATATCTAGCCCTGTCCATTCCTTGATGTTGTCTGTCCATGTCTTTATTTGTCCTCCTCTGCTTCTTCCACCCTCGACAGTTCCCTGCAGTATTGTTTTTGACAAGGAATCGTGCCTGCATACATGTCCGAACCATGCTAGTTTTCGTCGTTTCACTATTGAAAGCAATGGCTCCTGGACACCTACACACATCTCTACTTTATTTCTTACGTACACATTGGTCTTATGTTCCCTATAGGAAATTCGTAGAATTCTTCTGTAGCATTTATACTCGAAAGCCTGTAATCTTCTCTCCATGTCCGCAGTGAGTGTCCAACTCTCACAACCATACAACACAACGGAAAGCACCAGCGACCTATACAGTTTGATTTTCACTCCAACACTGATGTTGCTTTTAAGTACAATATTCTACATTCAATGAGGTCAGTTTAAAAATGAAAGAAATTTTGATGTAGCTCGTGAGTGATTAAAAAATGTACGGTAATTTATCCAAATAAGATACGCATTCGGTTGCGTCTGTGGATATCAGCAATGGCTCACTAGGCAAACCACCCATGCACCAGAAAACCTTAGTGGATGACATGCCGTTATATTGAGGTTATCTTCTTAGAGAAGCTTCATGACACATCATCTATACAATTATGCTTTTATTTTGTTGTTGAAATGTGTTTCATGTTTACCTGAATATATATGTATGCACCCTCTGTGGTTGGGAGGGAGCCAGAGATATACTGTGCAGCACTGGGGAGGAGGAAACTGACAGCACTGTTTTTTCCTATGGCTGAAACTCATCATAGAGGCACAGTGACTCAGGACGTGACAATCCTTTTGACTTGAACATTTGGTTGCATGCCTGGAGCAATAGAGAAGTTCAGCATAACCAGTAGTCAATTGGGAATGAGCACAGTGAACCCTATCTTGGCTACAGTGGTTAGGAGCTGTACATAGGTTGAAACCCACCTTTCTGGAGGTGTGATAGTTATTTCTGGCTCTGTCCCGGAGTGGGCCAAAAATCCACAGACTTCCTGCAATATATTGCCCTTAATGGCATTAGGTCAAAGGGCATGAGCCTATGGACCGCTGGATCAGCAACCAACCAACTGCCCCACCTTTCCCAGTGATCATGGTCCTGAACTGGGTTGCTATAGACACATCTGTGAATCTAGGCGGCCTAGATTTCAGAATTTACAGATATCAAATTTTGAACCTAATGAATCTAGACACTATAGATTTGAGAAGGTGTACATATCGAGTCGTATACCTTGTGAATCTGGACACTATAGATTTGAGAAGGTGTACATATCGAGTCGTATACCTTGTGAATCTGGACACTATAGATTTGAGAAGGTGTACATATCGAGTCGTATACCTTGTGAATCTGGACACTATAGATTTGAGAAGGTGTACATATCGAGTCGTATACCTTGTGAATCTGGACACTATAGATTTGTGAAGGTACAAATTCCAAGTGTTGTACTTGATTAATTTAGATGATGTAGATTTTGTAATGTTGCATATACCTGATTTTTGGTCAAACATAGATCTTTACAGATATTATGATGTTACACTTGTTGCGGTATTTCAGACAATGTGCTCATGATGTTGGTGTTAGCAAAATTGCCATGAAATTTTTGGAGTACAAAATTGATGGTCTCATGATCGTTGGAGGATTTGAGGTGATTAGTTGTGTTTTGTTAGTGATTGTTATTTTTGTGAGGTCAGGATATGTGAGTGAATGTTGGAGGTAGTGAGTTAAGTGTGTTTTGTAATTGTTGGATTCTGTCAAATAAATAAATCTGTTGAATTTTTTTTTATAGTTTTGAGCGTCTACGTGATGTATTACACAAAACTCTTCCGTCATTGCGAGAAGATAATTACGAATAATGTTTTAGATTCTTAAATTTAAGAAGAATATTAGTATTTTCAGGTAGTGTATCCTGGGCAGGATATAGCAGTCATCACAGCCTTCTAAAACTCTTGTTGAGCTATTCTTCCTGCTTCTGTGTGAGGTGTTCAGGTGGTTTGTTTATATCTTGTGCCTATTTCCTTGGATTGCCTCATTTTTGTTGCCCTGGCATCAAATCTTCCATTGTATTATTTTCTAGGTCATCACATAATTTGACATGGTTAAAACAGTATTGCTGTTTTCTGGAGTTCATTGTATTATTTAGTCATCCTTTTTTTTGCATTAATTTCTCAAGATTACCATATTGGTGACATTTTTTGGTCCATGGAATTCTGTGCATATTCTGTAATATTTTCTTTCAAATTTATTTATTTTATTATTTTGTACTTTATTACTAATAATAGTAATAATAGTAATAATAATAATAATAATAACAGCAAAAGAAGCTTATACGCTATGGCACCCCTACAAACCTGATTTGTTGTAGTGGCGCCACACTATATAGCCCACCAAAAAACCCTATCCTCAGCCATTTGGAGAAGTGTAGAAAAATCATGCCCAGACCATTCATTAGTTTTATTAATTTGCAGCTTGCCTTAAGATTTCATCAAAGGAGGATGGAAGACGGTAGAACATTGAAGAGTCTCCTTTATGGAGATTAAGAGTCTAGGTAAAGATCTCGAGGTTAACCTATACGTCGTACAAAGACATGTACACATTGGATATGAATGATACAGGCATTGACAAATGAATTCATGAGAATGGGATTCAATGGGTCATGTTACATGGAGAGGAAAGATCATAAATTGCAGAGATAGTTGAGAAAGTGATAGCTGTTAGCTCAAGGACTGCATGTCTAAGAAAATATGCAATAGAACATGATGATACAATCATTTTTATTTCTTGTACATAACATGGAAGACTTTGTAGCTCAGATTGGTCTTGTGAGCCTCATACATCATCGCTATAGATTGGTCTTGTGAGCCTCATAAATCATCTCTATAGATTGGTCTTGTGAGCCTCATACATCATCGCTATAGATTGGTCTTGTGAGCCTCATACATCATCGCTATAGATTGTTAGATTATATTCCTTATAACAGAAGAGGTAGCATATCCTATTCAGGATGTTGCCATCAACCCAGCATTTTTTGGCTGTAGTGATTTTCTAGGCAATTATAAATATTGTCAGTAGTTTTCCATTGCTTTCTGAATCATCTGGGTGAACAATTGTCTGTGGCGGTGATAGAACGTGATACCTTGGTATTCACAGACGCTATATCACTTATATCACAACAGTAATACTATCATCATCTGGAAAGATAGAAAATTGCCAGTAGTAGAATAGTAGATTCATACTGAATCATTGATAATGTTTTGTAAACAGGAAAATCAATAATTTAGGACCTTTGTTAGTGTTTCTTCATATAGTGTGCAAGGTTTCATTATATTTCCAGCATGTTGGATTATTCCTGACTGGTGATTTATTTTTCTAGTTAGTGC
The DNA here is from genome assembly GCA_034231615.1 of Meghimatium bilineatum. NCBI lineage: Eukaryota > Metazoa > Mollusca > Gastropoda > Stylommatophora > Philomycidae > Meghimatium > Meghimatium bilineatum. The sequence continues at coordinate 73,438,919 of CM067319.1, read as the reverse complement.
AAGGTTTCATTATATTTCCAGCATGTTGGATTATTCCTGACTGGTGATTTATTTTTCTAGTTAGTTTGTTTTATATATATATGTAAGTGTGTGTTTTATATAGTTTGTTTTATATATATATGTAAGTGTGTGTTTTATATAGTTTGTTTTATATATATATGTAAGTGTGTGTTTTATATAGTTTGTTTTATATATATATATATGTAAGTGTGTGTGCCCTTTGTGTATGTCTTTTATGTGATTACTTAGCAGATCTGTGCACTGTTTAGAAGAACTCCTTGTGCTTGTTAAATTTCTTGTAGGAGCAGAATGAATCACAATCACTGCTGCTGTGCAGTGCAGCCATGTTGGTACATGTGTGTGTGTCATTTGTGTACTAGCTTGTCCATCAGAAATGTTTCAAAAGTCCATCTTTGTGCAATGTCAACTTCCATGCACCTCAAGTCTTTGGCCACACTTTCCCACCTATTTGGGAAACTAGAAAAGTTTGAAGCTTTACATACTTTGTATCTCAAGAATGACCTGCCTATTTTTCCTTCCAAAAATTGACAAAATATTAACTGCCATGGGATACAGTTATTGTCCATTCTGTACACATGACCAAGCCATCTTAGTTGTCTACTGTTGCTGATTGTTTGCATTATTGTAACTTTGCCCATTGTAGCCTGTGTTTTTTATTTTGTCTTGCCAACTAATGTTGCAAAAGCATGAGTGTACAAAACAAAACAACTGTTGCTATCAAATGACCTGTGTGTTGCCAGGGTGTGAACATAGGAAGGTAAGTAATTTTGAAGGTTTTTGTGTAGTAGATAATCCAGGATATCTATTTTGGTGAAGCTTGCTAAGCATACGTGCCTTGACTGCTGGCAGGGAGTCAACACTGGCAGAGAGACAGGTTCTCACTGAAGTAGAAGACTGTCAAGATCATGATATTGTCCCTACCCTACAGTCACATTGAATGAAGCACTCAGCTGAAACTTGCAAAAACTTTGAAACATCTCTCCATCAGTGATACCAATCTGTTAGAGTTTTAAAATTAAATTAAGGAAAATAAAACTCCACCTTAGCATAGATAACAAGAGTGTCAAACTCTATTCCCTTGGAGTCCTATTATCATTGTCATAATCATCATCAGCAGCTGCATCAGCATAATTATAATCACTACAGTGAAATCCTTCTATAGCGCACTCCTTTATTTATAACATATTTCCCTATATAACAACACTTTTCAAAATCCCCAATAATATTTAATCTATATTGTTTGCACTATATGTAATGAATTTCTTTTATTACATACATATTTTTTTAGTCCAGACCAAGTTGTTATAATGGGGTTCCAATGTATTAACTAGTTTTTAAAATTTTTAAACACTATATCTTCACTTAATCTTCAGGCATTCCTCAGTGCCTGCCAGCTAGAAGAGGCCAAAGGCAATTTTCCTTCCCTATGTATACCCATCGTTGCTGTCCCTTGCACCATCAGCAACAATATCACTGGCTCAGACTTCTCCCTAGGAGCTGATACCGCCCTCAATGAGATCACTGATGTGAGTAACCTTTCATCTTCATCATTATTTAATATATTTGATTTGCATCAATGATTCACTCACTGCTGTTGACATTTGTAGTTTGTATCACTGAGTCACTCAATATTATTTACATTTGTGAGTTGCTTCTGTGAGTCACTCAATGCTATTTACATTTGTGAGTTGCTTCTGTGAGTCACTCAATGCTATTTACATTTGTGAGTTGCTTTTGTGAGTCACTCAATGTTATTTACATTTGTGAGTTGCTTCTGTGAGTCACTCAATGCTATTTACATTTGTGAGTTGCTTTTCTGAGTCACTCAATGTTATTTACATTATGTGAGTTGCTTTTGTGAGTCACTCAATGAAATTTACATTTGTGAGTTGCTACTGTGAGTCACCATATCTGTTAACTAATTTTTCCATAAATTCATATTTTTAACAATTTATTTCTGTATTTCAACAACAAAAATGTCTGTATCTAGCACACACACACACACCTCCCCTTGCTTCCCAAAACCCCCACATTTTTTTCAGTACATGCAAAATGTCCACTTTATTAGTAATTATTGAAGATGCAACACGAACAATAAAAAAAATGGGGTTTTCTTTGGGGCCCAAATCTGTATCAATACAGAACATTCATACTAGTTGACACCTATGAGTCACTCACTGTTGTTTACATTTGTGGCATGTATCTATGAGTCATTCACTGCTGTTTTCATTTGTATTTTTAAGCTATGTTTTTTCTGTTGTTTATTATGTTCTTGACAGTATACTAGACAGTTGTGACTTTTTAATGTTGATATTATTGCGGTTCTTGTTGTTGCTGCGGCCAGTGATGTTTTTATTGCAATTGTTATTTTTAGTGTAGCTGATACTGTTGTTGTAGTTGATGTTATGCTATTGTTATTGTCTTCGATGCTATTTGTGTAATTGCTGCAGTTTTTGTTGTTGCTGATGTTGTTAATGCTGCTATTTTTGCATCTGTAGTTGATTCTATTTTTGTTGTTGCTAATAATATTGCTGTAGCTATTATTATTGCCACTGTTATTGTTTTTTCTGCTGTTGATATTGTTTCGGTTATTTTATATGTTACTTTTGTTTCCTGTATTGTTTATGTAGCTATCATTTATTTAATTATTTGTTTCTATTAATGTTTATGTTGTTATTATTTCTGTTATTGTTAATGTTGCTACTGTTTCTGTTGCTGATAATGTTGTTACTGTTTCTGCTATTCTTTCCATTGTTTTTGCTCTTGGAATTATTTTTCTTTTTTTATTGTTTCTGCAGCTATAGTTTCTGCTGTTATGGTGTCCGCTGTTTATGTTTTTGCATTTTTTTTTCTGTAGTTACTGTTTCTACTGTTGTTTTTTTCTTTTCTTATTGCCCATGTTGTTTTTGTATATGTTATTTTTTTTACTGTTATTGTTTCTGCTGTTACTTTTTTGTTATGTATTTCTGCAGCTATGGATGTCATCCACTCATATTAACACTGTCCTCAGATTTGTGACAGAATCAAACAGTCAGCAACTGGTACAAAGAGACGTGTGTTTGTAGCTGAGACCATGGGTGGTTACTGTGGGTATCTGGCCACCTTGGCTGGATTAGCTAGTGGAGCAGACGCAGCATACATCTTCGAGGAGAAATTCAATGTTCTGGATCTGAAGGTCAGTGGAATTTCTTGTGTGTGATAATAGTTAATAATGTGATTCACAAGCAAAGCATGTGATCTTTAAATATGTAATTCTGTTTTTATTTTAAATTAAAAAACTTATAGACTACGAGGATTAATAACATAAGAGATCTTGTGATACTTAAAAACATGAGAGAGTATGTGATTCTTAAAAACATGAGAGTGTATGTGATACTTAAAAACATGAGAGTGTATGTGATTCTTAAAAACATGAGAGTGTATGTGATACTTAAATTAGGCCTAGTTGGAGATGTTAGTTCATAGTTAATCTCAGATATCACACATACACCAACAAAACTTACATCATTACATTCAGTAACTATTCCTTTATTTCCACAAATAAAAAGTATATAGGGTAGCCGGGGGCAATGATGCGCGTTTTTCACTTTTTCCGTATTCTGACAAATAGACTTAACTATGAGAGACCAAACTAGCAGCAGTGTGTAGCTTATCCATCCATCTAACAATCGTCAGGGTATTTTCAACATACAATCACGTTTAGTCCGTAGAATGAGATTTTATGAACATGAGTATAATCCCACCTTTGCCCCAATTTCTGGGGCAAACACGCGCAGGCAAAAACAATTACAAAATCATGGGAAAATTGACAAAACCAGCAAAATAACAACGTCACTTCCTATCTAAACATAGTCAGTCACAATGTGGGAAGATAATAGAGCACAAAGACTAGGCTTATGTATCTTTATGTAACTTTAATGCGAAAAAAAATGAAAAAACGTAAATATGAAAAACAAAATTTAATACAGTGAATGGGTGCTTAGATCCGTTTAAAACTATAACAACGTGTTGGAGTGCTCTATAAAGCATTTGACTATAATTTCAACTATCTATGAATAGAGGAGGTCGTGCATCTATGATCAGCGGAGATCGTACAACTATGACAGGCGGCAATTATGCATCTATGAATGGCGGAGATTGTGCATCTATGAATAGCGGAGATTGTGCATCTATGACTGGCGGAGATTGTGCATCTATGACTGGCGGAGCTTGTGCATCTATGACTGGCGGAGAACGTGCATCTATGACTGGCGGAGAACGTGCATCTATGACTGGCGGAGATTGTGCATCTATGACTGGCGGAGAACGTGCATCTATGACTGGCGGAGAACGTGCATCTATGACTGGCGGAGAACTTGCATCTATGACTGGCGGAGAACGTGCATCTATGACTGGCGGAGAACGTGCATCTATGACTGGCGGAGATTGAGCATCTATGAATAGAGGAGATCGTGCATCTATGAAAAGCGGAGAACGTGTAACTATGACTGGCAGAGATAGTGCAGTTATGACTGGCGGAGATAGCACAATTATGACCGGTGGAGATATTGTAATTATGTCCGGCGGAAATCGTGCATCTATGACCGGCGGAGAACGTGCATCTATGAATAGCGGAGAACGTGCATCTATGAATAGCGGAGAACGTGCATCTATGAATAGCGGAGAACGTGCATCTATGAATAGCGGAGAACGTGCATTTATGAATAGCTGAGATCGTGCATTTATGTATAGCGGGGATCGTGCATCGGCGGAGGTCGTGCATCTATTATCTGCGGTCGTACTACTATGACCCGTGAAGATTGTGCATCTGTGATCGGAAGGGATTGTGCATCTATAGCAGCGACTGCTTCATTTTCAGTCAGTGGCATCATTTTCTCAATTTTCCGTTTGTAATTCCTAAAAAGAAACATAACGTGACAATAAAATATTGGTTTAAATATTTGGCAACATGAGGGGGAAGTGACTGGGGCAAACATGCGCAGTCAGTCAGCAGCGCATGTTTGGCCCGTCAGTGTGCGCGGCGTTACCCCAAAATCACACTGTTCACAATTTTTATAAAATATCATGAAAACAAAAATTATCTTGACAATGTAACATGCTTAATAACTTAACAATACAATATAGTTTTCAGTACAGACATGTAAAATAACATGACAGTAAAGATAACAGAGGACAAAGAGTGAGAAGTGGAAAAAAAGTTAGATCGAGAACGTTAAAAAATGAATTTACCTCATAGCTCAAAAGTGACCTGCCCGTGACCAATGAAAATTCGTTGTGCGACAGAAACGGATGTTAGCGTCCGGCGTGGCCACGTGATTTGCGGGAAAAACCCATAGTTCCGGAAAAAAACGACTGCGAATCTTTGCCCCCAGCGCATCTTTACCCCCGGCTACCCTACACATCTTTAAAAACAAACAAGTTGTTGCATTTTCCAAATACCCTCTATAAATAGCATATAAGGGCAAAAAAAGAATGCGATGGCAGGCAGAAATTACTCTTTTTTAACAGAGTGGAAAAAGTTAAAAACATGAGAGTGTATGAGATTCTTAAAAAACATAAGAGTGTATAGCATTCTTAAAAATATGAGAGAGTATGTGATTCTTAAAAACATGAGAGTGTGTGTGTGATTTTTAAAAACATGTGCATATTCTTTTGACATGACATTCTAATTCTTAAAAACCATTAGAGTTTATTTCTTGTTGTTGTTTAGATCCCCAGGAATTAGAAGTGATTAGCTGCTTTTACTTCCCGTGTAGAATGGAGTAGTGTCTCTAGAGCTTTATTTCACACCTAAAAGGCTAACTCTCAGCAGTGTACAATACTTTGAGAAGTCTCTTTTTGAGAGGGGACAATTCTAGGAGTTTTTGTGGCTTTTCTACCTTTCTACAACATGCAGAGTTAGGGTCATGAGCTTCATCTCCCCTTCCAAGTATTTTTTCCTGTCAGAGGTGTCCATAGCAACTCAGCTATGTCCGTGGTTATTGGGATGTGTGGGGCAGTCAGCAATGCATTTCGTGTTATCCAAGACACTCTCCAATTATACCGGGCTAAAATGTTTGCTTGACTCCGGGCTCTCCAGAGAATTGTCATAATGCGCAGAGTTACTTTTCACTACAAATGCATCACATGTTCATAGCCAGGGCACTACATACATGTTGGCCGTTAGGACCATGGTCTGTATTGGAGATATCTTGTTCCCACTACCTAATGTGCAATTCTGGATCTCTGGATGGTGCACCATGCAAGAAATATAATTGTACAGAAGAGATTCTGCAGGTTTCCACAAGAGATAAACCCTACTATATAGGCATATTATATACTGAGAGTTTATTGTTGCATAATTATTGGTTTCATTTCTTAACCTTCACCAAGCCTATATCAATCTCGGCCGCCGAGAAACAAAATGGCGGCGTGCGCTTTTGGTGGCCCGACCCACCCAGCGAGAATATCGTGAGATTTACACGTACCACAGTCCGTGCACATAGCTGGGGACATGCGCAATCGAAGCGGTACATCCCCCACTTCCGAAATGATCATTTTTGAGAATGGCTAGCAATTCGTAAAAGTTTAAGAGCAATTAATCTGACCACATCTGCACACCTGTATGATACAATGATGGTGGATCGGTTTTATAGACCTTTATTTCATCGTATTTCGAATAAAATAACATTGAATCGTGGCTTGAATCATGGATTATTAGGTTATTTAGTTTCACAGCAGTGAATATACAGAATGCCGTGTTGGTTTGGGGACTTGTACGTTTGATATCAAATATTTTGAAGTGGCAGAAAAAATAACTCTAGGCCTAAGCTCAAAAAACGATTTTACAGCAAATCTACAAGTTGTATACAGTTCCCCCGGCTATATTTTGATAATTTTGCAGTGAAAGAACATAAATACAACAGATTTGCGTGATTTAGTTTACAGTGTTGCCAAGGAATTCGATATGTAAGGTAAGTTATTTTTTTTTCTTATTTTTTTCCTCTTTATTTGTTATAAAATATATGTTTTTTGTGAAAAACGTCTTTACCACTTTCTCATACGTCTGGTATCACACACACACGTACATAAATTACACCAATATATGCATAATTAAATTCTTTATTTGTATGTGCAAATATTATTTAAATATCTCTAACAACCAAAAAATTATCACATTTTCAAAACAGTCACCATCAATAACGCAAATTTTAAAAAAAGAATCCGGTGGCAGGGAGACGTTTTGTATTTTTTAATCTGGCTTGCTAAAGGTTAACAGCATGAGATTATATTTCTTAAAACTCTCAGAGTATACTTCTTATAGACATTAGAGTTTATTTCTTGAAATATAGAGCTTATTTTTTTTTAAACTCTGAGAGTATATTTCTTATAGACATTAGAGTTTATTTCTTGAAATATAGAGTTTATTTTTGAACAACAGAGAGTATATTTCTTATAGACATTAGAGTTTATTTCTTGAAATATAGAGCTAATTTTTAAAAAATTCTGAAAGTATATTTCTTATAGACATTAGAGTTTATTTCTTGAAATATAATTCCCAAGAATTCTTTACTATCAAAGTTTATTTCTTAAAAACATGAGAGTTTATTTCTTAAAAACATGAGATTTTATTTCTGAAAAACATACAGTTTTGTTACATATTCCTATTAATTCACAATTACCACTGTAAATTATTGATTGTCATGTGACGTATTCCTTCCAGAACGTTGTCTTCCCAATGAACTCTCTGAACCTCTCTCTGTCTTGGGCGATGCGGCTTGCATTTTCTAGCGATGTTTGCATGTTATCTTTAATGTCATCAATCCATCGTCTTCTTGGTCTGCCCTTTCTCCTCTTTCCAGGTACTCTTCCCTCCATAATTTGTCTTTCTAAACAGTTGTGTCTCTTTATATGACCAAACAGGCGTAGTTTTCTTTTAGTTATTTTCTTTAGTAACCAACATTCTGGTATCTTCAATGTTTTTATAATATCTGAGTTTCTGATTTTATCCTTCCATGATATTCTAAGTATCTTTCTGTAGCATTTCAGCTCAAAGGCGTTGATCTTCTTTGCCGCTGTTTTACTTAGGGTCCATGTTTCACAGCCATATATTGTGAAATCAATAAAATAATTATTGATTACTATAATGAATTGTTGTTGAATCTTGCAGCGAGATGTGGAACACTTGAAAGACAAAATTCTGAATGCGGGTGTGCACAGGGGTCTTGTTCTCAGGTAAGCATTATTTCATCATTATTCTCACCATTGTAATTGTCGCTACAGTAGCAAAATTCTGAAACAGATAGCAGACTATGTCATCGATTTTGGAGCACTAATCTGAGTCAGAAATTATTGCCAAAGACAAACCATTAACCTTCTTCTTCTTCTTCTGTGTTAATTCTCACGCTCCTGCAGATCAGCAGGATGTAGTCTAGAGCAGGGGTCGGCAACCTTTTGCTAACTGTGTGCCAACTTAAGGTTTCAAATTATTCAGAGTGCTAACATCACATATCATTTTTTTAAAGTCGAGGTCAATATTCTTATTTTATCATAGATTTTATTTTTATATTTTAATTAATTAATAGATAGCGATATTCAATAATATGTAAATTTGTAAACAACATTTTCTTGAAAGATTTAAAAAAAAATTTTTTATTATTAATGGGAGCCTTGCCCTTGCATGGTCTTGGCCAGTTGCTCAATATCGACAACATACTTTGTCACTTTGAGTTCGACACAATTTTCTGAATGTTCAGGCGTTGGGCGACTACACTGTGGATTTAGTACTGCTTTCATGTGAGAGAAAATTTTCTCACAGGAATAGGTTGGTCCATTTTGGTCTGCGTGCCATTTGAAATTGCTTGGCGTGCCAAGTATGGCACAAGTGCCCCATAGGTTGCCGACCCCTGGTCTAGAGAACAAAATGTGTTGTATCATCATTTACAGCTTAGCAGTAGTATATGTGCCTTTCAGCCTGACATTTCCATCTTCTGCATGGCTCTAGGTTACTTTGATTCTATATGGAATCTGAAGCCAGATCAAACCCATAACCTCCTTAGTCGCCTCTTGGACATGCATGACAGGCAACAGTGTTGCTATTATTTGTTCCCCTCTGGGTCCTGGCAAAAAATGGACAATTAACCCTCTATTATATGGTGTAACTTTTTTTTAAACAAGTTAAATGTATTCATATATCTTGATAGTTTTTGTGTTCACAGTTTTAACCTTTAGCAAGCCAGATGAAAATTAAGCTTTCTATCGCCAGCCACTGGATTCTTTTTTGAAATATTGTGATTTTTTTGTGGGTGTATGGAAAACGCAATAGCATTTTGTTTTTAGAGATTTAAAAATGACTTTTTCACTTTTAAATATGGAATTACAGTCTCTAAGATGTTTGTTTAAATTGCTCCCCCTTAGTTATTTTCTAATGTGATAACCCTGAAAACATCATTTTACATACTGTAACCCTCCTAAATCTGTTTTTTATGTATGTTAATGACCAAACTAACATAATATTGCTGGGTATATAAATAAAACATGTAAAAGTTACTTACCTTGTCAAAAAACATGTACTTGAAACACAGACCTAGTCTTGTCAATCCGTCAATAGGTTAGTTCCGTACTTGTTCAATTTCATAACAAAATCAATGTGTTACCATTTGTAATTTGAAAACAAATGTAATTCTCAAGAAATCCTTACTATTGGAAGCACAATCCATAATGATTGTACATCAATTATACATATTCACGGCCATTGTAAACCGCCGATGGATTCCGCACTTTATGTTTCCCTATTTTTACAATTTCTTCTATAATAAGTCTCCTATTTTCCATACCATGCTAGTATCAGAAGTTGAATACAACTGAAAACTATGATTCACTGATTCTGGTCACATGATATTAATGATTGTATGATTTTAATTTTGTCAAATTTTTTATCATAGCAAATGTAGAAAAAATTCATCCACAGCTGTAAAAAAATGGAGAAGTCTTTGGAGTAATACTCGCTCGTAACACAGTAAATGTTAGGTTGTTTTCCTGTAAAGCCACGTTTTTTGGTGGATTCCTGAATCTTTCAAGATGATTTGTACATGATATATGATTTGTACATGATACATGATTTGTACATGATATATGATTTGTACATGATACACGATTTGTACATGATACATGATTTGTACATGATACATGATTTGTACATGATATATGATTTGTACATGATACACGATTTGTACATGATACATGATTTGTACATGATATATGATTTGTACATGATACATGATTTGTACATGATACAGGATTTGTACATGATACATGATTTGTACATGATACATGATTTGTACATGATACAGGATTTGTACATGATACATGATTTGTACATGATATATGATTTGTACATGATACAGTATTTGTACATGATACACGATTTGTACATGATACATGATTTGTACATGATACATGATTTGTACATGATACAGGATTTGTACATGATACACGATTTGTACATGATACATGATTTGTACATGATAAATGATTTGTACATGATATATGATTTGTACATGATACATGATTTGTACATGATATATGATTTGTACATGATACATGATTTGTACATGATACATGATTTGTACATGATATACGATTTGTACATGATACACGATTTGTACATGATACACGATTTGTACATGATACACGATTTGTACATGATACACGATTTGTACATGATACATGATTTGTACATGATACAGGATTTGTACATGATACACGATTTGTACATGATACAGGATTTGTACATGATACACGATTTGTACATGATACACGATTTGTACATGATACAGGATTTGTACAATATTCTGCATGTATTTACATTTGTAAAAGACAATTTTTGCTAACAAAATGTGTGTAAATAAAGAATTGTGTGCATTATTAAATGTTTATTTTTCTTATTTAGTATTGCTGCAGTTAGTTTTCTCAAATTAAATATTCAGTATTGACACCAGTTTAGTTTACTTATGTAGGATATTCAGTTTTTAGTCAAATAAACTCCTTCTTGCCTTACAGACCACACATTAAAGAGGAATGGGTATAATATACATAAAAACATGAATACACAACTTTTCTTAATTTTTTAAAAATTTTATTTTTTAAGTATACCCTAACTTTTAAGGCACTTGAAATATTCTGTAAACATATTTTTATCATGAATAACTGTAAATAGTGTAATATCTTTACTGCAACAATAAGTAAGGAAAATTTGTCTATAGATTAAACTATTATTTGTGAATGCAACCCCTAAAAATCGGATACATATATATTTTAACCTATATAGCTACTATACACAAGTTGATTAACCTTCACCGCGCCTATATTAACGCCGTCGACTAAAAAAAAAATGCCGGCTCACGCCATTGGCGACATACCTCATCCAATGAGACAACGTTATAATAGACGCCCCACAGCTTGATTGCTTAATGCAAATACTCGGGAAACATGCGCAATTGAAGCCAGTTCATTTCTACGTCCGACACGATCGTTGTGATAATGGCTGGCTAGATAGTACACGTTTTATAGCAATTAATCTGACCACATCTGCACACTGGTACGATGCCATGATGGTGGATCGGTTTTATAGACCTTTCTTTCATCGTATTTTGAATAAAATAACATTGAATCGTGGCTTGAATCATGAAATATTGGGTTATTTAGTTTCACAGCAGTGAATATACAGAATGGCGTGTTGGTTTGGGGACTTGTAGATGTTTGATATCGAATATGTTGTAGTGGAACAAAAAATTGACTCTAGGACTAAGCTCAAAGAACAATTTTACTGCAAATCTACATGTTTTATACAGTTCCCCCAGCAATATTTTGATAATTTCGCTATGAAAGAACATAAATACAATAGTTTTGCGTGTGATTTAGTGTACAGTGTTGCCAAGCAATTCGATAAGTAAGGTAAGTTATTTTTTTACAAATTCTTTTTCACTTTATTTGTTATAAAATATATGGTTTTTTTTGTGAAAAACATCTTTACCACTTTCTCATACGTCTGGTATCACACACACACGTACATAAATTACACCAATATATGCAGAATTCAATTCTTTATTTATATGTGCAAATATTATTTAAATATCTCTAACAACCAAAAAATTATCACATTTTCAAAACAGTCACCATCAATAACGCAAATTCTAAAAAAAGAATCTGGTGGCAGGAAGACGTTTTGTATTTTTTAATCCGGCTTGCTAAAGGTTAATATCTATATTCTACTGCTATTAGTTAACCAATTTCTTTGTGTTTTTTATCCCCTCATTGCTAAATATAATTTCACTCTAAAATCACCAAGCATCAGTATGCATGAACCATCAAATCCATATAGTATATAATTTTTGATGTCAGTAAAAAAAAAGCCAGTATCTTGAAAGCTCTTTTGTTTTTGTAAAACAAGAGAAGGATTCAGGAAAGCAGGGAAAGAATTTAGTACAGTTGGGGTCCATTACTAAGTAAGAATAATGTAGCAACTAAATGGTTAATACCTAGGTTTGTATCTGTTTTTTGGGGGTTAAATTAACAAAAGTTTAATTTTAAAAATGTCTATTATGGTGATATACACTACTTTCAACCAATGGATGTGAGTCCAATCTGGTTATATCAGAGATAATAATAAAATAATGGAGGTCTCGGTTCAGTTTTTAAATAACACTTATTACTTATAACACTTATATATCTGTAAGTGGTTATATCAGAGATAATAATAAAATAATGGAGGTCTCGGTTCAGTTTTTAAATAACACTTATTACTTATAACACTTATATATCTGTAAGTGGTTATATCAGAGATAATAATAAAATAATGGAGGTCTCGGTTCAGTTTTTAAATAACACTTATTACTTATAACACTTATATATCTGTAAGTGGTTATATCAGAGATAATAATAAAATAATGGAGGTCTCGGTTCAGTTTTTAAATAACACTTATTACTTATAACACTTATAAATAGTAAGGTTTTTAATTTTTTAGTAAAATAATGTTAACCCATAGCATTTATTAATGTCGTAGGTGTGTGAGATGTTAGCTATCTCACATTTCAGTGGCTCTGCTATATGAAGCCGGGAGCCATTGCGAAAAACATTTCCACCTCAACTGGTGAATGAACTTAAGACCACTCATATGCGAAGCCAGTGCGCTAACCACTTTGCTATGCATCCCCCTATGGTGAAGTACATTCCTTTTAACCATGCATGTTCATCCAATTAGGTTATATCAGACTTTTAGTCATCAAAATATAGTGGAGGCTAAGATTCCGGTAATCCAGTCACTATAACCTCCAGAGAATATATACTCTTGATTCAGGCTACTCTTCCTTCCTTAACGTTTGCATTTCATCATGCAGAATTAGTAATAAAAATATAATTCCGCTGCCATGAAAATTAGTCGAATGGTTAAAGTTCTAATTGTGAGTACAACTTAGTAAGAGCCCCATACATTTAAATTATATTGATATATTATGTGGCGTAGATTTTGTCAGCGACAAGTCATTTACTTTTCTAGTGATGCTACATAACTAAAAAATGAAGTGTGGGTTCACATCAAGATGCCACAGTGTGGTCCCATGTTAAAAACTACAAAGTATAAATACAATATTACAAATTTAATTGTGTGTGAATAGGTCACATGGGGCTAAATATATCTACCGTTGTTCCCCATTAACCAACAAGTATACACTCCTATAGCAATTAATACGAACACGAGAGATGCATTACCGATAACTTGTCTTTAGCACAAGGGGAATATATTTTTAAAAACTGGTTAACTCGCCCACAGATAAACAAATAAATATTTCCACAGCAATCAAACTGTTAAAGAATTTAAACTGGTCCTTATGACTAATATCCCAGTTTCCTAACTATTTGGTTACACTATTGTCTTAGATCACCAACATATACAGACACTGTTGTAAGATGTCAGTTGCGCCAATTCTATTGCAAAAGGTTATGTCCGTTTTTACTGTTCTCCACCTGGTAATAAATATAAGCAAAGAGGGTTTAAATGACAGTTATACAATAACAAAATACGCAGAAAATGTATTGACCAAAAGGTCTGGATTGGACATAAATTCCATGTATTTGTTTAACATAAAACTGCTACTTGACCCATTTTTGTGTTTTCTTATGTTTTTTTACCATTTGGTACAAATGTACTGTAGTCACTCACTCATTCATTCATTGGTACAATTGTACTGTAGTCACTCATTCATTCATTGGTACAATTGTACTGTAGTCACTCATTCATTGATTGGTACAATTGTACTGTAGTCACTCATTCATTCATTGGTACAATTGTACTGTAGTCACTCATTCATTCATTGATACAATTGTACTTTAGTCACTCATTCATTCATTGGTACAATTGTACTGTAGTCATTCATTCATTGTTCCAGTTGTACTGTAGTCACTTATTCATTGATTGGTACAATTGTACTGTAGTCACTTATTCATTGATTGGTACAATTGTACTGTAGTCAATCATTCATTCATTGGTACACTTGTACTGTAGTCACTCATTCATTCATTGGTACAATTGTACTGTAGTCACTCATTCATTGATTGGTACAATTGTACTGTAGTCACTCATTCATTCATTGGTACAATTGTACTTTAGTCACTCATTCATTCATTGGTACAATTGTACTGTAGTCACTTATTCATTCATTGGTACAATTGTACTGTAGTCACTCATTCATTCATTGGTACAATTGTACTGTAGTCACTCATTCATTGATTGGTACAATTGTACTGTAGTCACTCATTCATTGATTGGTACAATTGTACTGTAGTCACTCATTCATTCATTGGTACAATTGTACTGTAGTCACTCATTCATTGATTGGTACAATTGTACTGTAGTCACTCATTCATTCATTGGTACAGTTGTACTGTAGTCACTCATTCATTCAACTGTTTTTTTTTAGAAATGAGATGGCAAATTCAAATTACACCACAGACTTTGTAAATCGGCTATTCTCAGAGGAAGGCCAACCTGTCTTCACATCACGTATGAACATTCTCGGACATGTACAACAAGGTGGTTATCCATCACCATTTGACCGCAACTATGGCACCAAAATGGCTGCCAAAGCAGTTGAGTGGCTGACTGAGATGGTGTCAACGTATGCTACTCCTAACGGTCGGTTCAATAGTTATTGATGGTTGTCACATGTCTGTCTGTCTCAACTGTGTCCATGTACTCTGCTATCTGTGTCAGTGATTGTGTGTATCTGTATGTGTGTTTCTGTTTCTATATGTCTGTGAGTTTCTGTGTATGTATCTGTATGTGTCTGTGAGCCTCTTGTATATATGCCTGTGAGTTTCTTGTGTGTATGTATATATGTATATATATATATGTGTATGTGTGTGAGTACTTGTGTGTGTAATGATGTATATATATATATATGTGTGTGTGTGTGTGTGCGCGAGTTTCTTGTGTGTATATGTTTGTGTGTTAGTTTCTTGTATGTGTATATATGTGTATATGGGAGTTTCTTATGTGTATCTGAGTTTCTGTGTGTATCTGTATGTCTCTGTG
Organism: Meghimatium bilineatum; assembly: GCA_034231615.1. Lineage (NCBI taxonomy): Eukaryota > Metazoa > Mollusca > Gastropoda > Stylommatophora > Philomycidae > Meghimatium > Meghimatium bilineatum. The sequence continues at coordinate 73,423,329 of CM067319.1, read as the reverse complement.
TGCTTTTTCATGTGTTTGTGTGTTTCTATATCTATATGTGTATGTGTGTACTTATGTTTGTCTATGTGTATCTCTGTGGGTATGTATGATTCTATGCGTGTATGTCAGTATCATCATGTGTATGTGCATGTGTGTTTCTATGTATATCTATGTGTTTTTGTATGTGTCTGTGCATTTCTGCGAGTGTATATGTCTGTATATATCAGTGAGTTGCTGAGTATGTCTTTGTATTTCTGTGAGTTTCGTATGTGTCTGTATGTGTCTAATAGTTTCTGTATATGTCTTTGTGTTTCTGTGAATGTCTGTGCGTTTATGAAATATGTCTGTGTGTTTCTAGGAGTTTCTGTATGTGTCTGTATATATCTGTGAGTTAATGTCTGTGTTTCTGTGAGTTACTGTATGTGTCTCTGAGTTACTGAAAATGCCTTTGAGTTACTGTGCATGTCTGCATATGTCTGTGAGTTACTGCATATGTCTGTGAATTACTGCATATGTCTGTGAGTTACTGCATATGTCTGTCAGTACTGCATATGTCTGTGAATTACTGCATATGTCTGTGAGTTACTGCATATGTCTGTCAGTTACTGCATATGTCTGTCAGTTACTGCATATGTCTGTGAGTTACTGCATATGTATGTGAATTACTGCATATGTCTGTGAATTACTGCATATGTCTGTGAATTACTGCATATGTATGTGAATTACTGCATATGTCTGTGAATTACTGCATATGTCTGTGAATTACTGCATATGTCTGTGAATTACTGCATATGTCTGTCACTTACAGCATATGTCTGTGAGTTACTGCATATGTATGTGAATTACTGCATATGTCTGTGAGTTACTGCATATGTCTGTGAGTTACTGCATATGTCTGTCAGTTACTGCATATGTCTGTGAGTTACTGCATATGTCTGTGAGTTACTGCATATGTCTGTGAGTTACTGCATATGTCTGTGAGTTACTGCATATGTCTGTGAATTACTGCATATGTCTGTCAGTTACTGCATATGTCTGTCACTTACAGCAAATGTCTGAGTTACTGCATATGTCTGTGAATTACTGCATATGTCTGTGAGTTACTGCATATGTCTGTCAGTTACTGCATATGTCTGTGAATTACTGCATATGTCTGTGAGTTACTGCATATGTCTGTGAGTTACTGCATATGTCTGTCAGTTACTGCATATGTCTGTCACTTACAGCAAATGTCTGAGTTACTGCATATAACTGTGAGTTACTGCATATATGTGTCTGCATATATCTGTAAGTTACTTCATGTCTGTGAATTACTGTATGTGTCTGTGTTTCAGTATGCGTTTGTATGTGTCTGTGTGTTTCTTTCTGTGTCTGTGTGTTTCTGTATGTGTCTGTGTGTTTCTTTCTGTGTCTGTGTGTTTCTGTATGTGTCTGTGTGTTTCTTTCTGTGTCTGTGTGTTTCTGTATGTGTCTGTGTGTTTCTTTCTGTGTCTGTGTGTTTCTGTATGTGTCTCTGTGTTTCTGTATATGTCTGTGTGTTTCTGTATGTGTTTGTATATGTCTGTGACTGTGCGTTTCTGTATATGTCTGTGTATTTCAGTATGTGTCTGTGTGTTTCTGTATGTATCTGTGTATTTCTGTATGTGTTTGTATATGTCTGTGACTGTGCATTTCTGTATATGTCTGTGTGTTTCTGTATGCGTTTGTATATGTCTATGTGTTTCTGTATTTGTCTGATTATGTCTGTGTGTTTCTGTATGTGTCTGTGTGTTTCTGTATTTGTCTGATTATGTCTGTGTGTTTCTGTATGTGTATGTTTGTTTCTGTATATGTATGTGTGTTTATGTGAGTATCTGTATGTGTCTGTATATCTCTTGTGATTTTCTGTATATGTCTGTGTTTCAATAAGTTTTTGTATATATCTCTGTATTTATGTGTTTCTGTGTGTGTATGTATTGTATATATATGCTTGTGTGTGTTTCTGTATGTGTCTGTTTTTCTGTGTTTCTGTATGTGTGTATTTGGTTTCTGTGTGTTCCTGTATGTGTGTATTTGTATGTATCTCTGTGTTTCTGTTTGTATATGGCTGTGTTTGCTTGTATGTCTATTTATGTGTTTCTGTTTATATATGGCTGTATGCATATGTCTGTGTGTGTGTTTCTGTTTTTATATGAATGTGTCTGTGTATGTCTGTATATTGAAAAATTGTACTTACTGCGCAAAACTAAAATCCAACAGGTAGATCCAGGAAAAAGGTAACAAAGTTTTGCTAACACTACATAACACACACAATGACACACACAAATCAACGTTTCGACCAAAAGGCCTTTATCAAGACAGACAGTAAACTTAAAACATATAATAGAAAGCGAACAGTAATAATATCTATGGTCACATAGGCATGGGTAGTCTGGATTGACCGGAAGAGGTGAAATGACCAATATGTTTGTATATGTTTGTTTCTATTTGTTTATGTTTGTGTATGTCTGTGTATTTGTTTGTATATGTCTGTGTGTTTATGTTTATATATGTCTATATTTGTTTGTTAATGTCTGTATGTGTGTTTCTATTTTTATGTGTATATGCGTTTGTATATGTCTGTGTATTTGTTTCCATGTCTATCTGTGTCTGTTTTCATCTGTCTTTGTTTGTGTGTACTTATCTTTCTATTTTTACATCTATTTGTGTCTGTGGGTTATCTATCTAGATCTGTCTGTATATATGTATATTTGTGTATCTATGTCCATCTGTGTCTGTATATCTTTCTGTATGATTCTGTATGTGTCTCTGTTCTTATGTATTTGTGTGTATCTGTATGTGTCTGTCTATGTTTTGTATCTGTAGCTATCTGTATGTGTTTCTGTGTAGATAAGCCTTTCTTTGTGTGTATCTTTATGTGTCATTATGTAACTGTCTGTGTTTGCAGTTTTCTGTATATGTATTTCTATGTGTTTGTGTGTCTGCAGGTCTATATGTATCTATCTGATTGTCTGCAGGTGTCTATGTTTTTTTATGTCAGCAGGTTTATGCATGTCTGCAGGTATCTGTATGTTTTTTTGTTTCTGCAGGTATCTGTGTGTCTGCTAGTATCTGTGTGTCTGCTGGTATCTGTGTCTACATACATATAGATATCTATGTGCCTGCATGCATATGTGTGTCTATGTGTTTGTAGATATGTGTGTATCTTTGTATTTGCAGATGTCTTTGTGCGTATGTTTCTGCAGGTATCTATGTATATCTATGTGTCTTTGTCTCTGCTGTTATCTGTATGTCTATCTGTCTTAAAGTATCTGTGTAAAGTGTATGTAGGTATCTGCCTGTGTATATATCTGTAGGTATCTGTCTTTGTGTTTGCAGGTGTTTTTCAGTGTGTGTATGTGTCCACAAGTATCTGAGCGTACCTGCCTGTGATTATGTATCTACAGATTATCAGTCTGTGTGAGTATATTTGTGTGTTTTCCTGTTTCTACCTGCTTATGTGTGTGTGTGTGTGTCTGTGTATGTATGTCACTGTTTCCGTTGTGTTTCTTCTCAAACTTCAGATTATTAACAAGATGTAACTATGAGAATATTAAGAAGATGCAGCTATGAGAATGTTAACAAGATGCAGCTAATAGAATGTTAACAAGATGTAGCTATGACAATGTTAACAAGATGTAGCTATGAGAATGTTAACAAGATGCAGATATGAGAATGTTAACAATATGCAGCTATGAGAATGTTAACAAGATGTAGCTATGATAATATTAAGAAGATGCAGCTATGAGAATGTTAACAAGATGCAGCTAATAGAATGTTAACAAGATGCATCTATGAGAATGTTAACAAGATGTAGCTATGAGAATGTTAACAAGATGCAGCTAATAGAATGTTAACAAGATGCAGCTATGAGAATGTTAACAAGATGTAGCTATGACACTGTTAACAAGATGTAGCTATGACAATGTTAACAAGATGCAGCTATGAGAATTTTAACAAGATGTAACTATGAGAATGTTAACAAGATGTAGCTATGAGAATGTTAACAAGATGCAGCTATGAGAATGTTAACAAGATGTAGCTATGAGAATATTAAGAAGATGCAGCTATGAGAATGTTAACAAGATGCAGCTAATAGAATGTTAACAAGATGTAGCTATGAGAATATTAAGAAGATGCAGCTATGAGAATGTTAACAAGATGCAGCTAATAGAATGTTAACAAGATGCAGCTAATAGAATGTTAACAAGATGTAGCTATGACAATGTTAACAAGATGTAACTATGAGAATGTTAACAAGATGTAACTATGAGAATGTTAACAAGATGTAGCTATGACAATGTTAACAAGATGTAACTATGAGAATTTTAACAAGATGTAACTATGAGAATGTTAACAAGATGTAACTATGAGAATGTTAACAAGATGTAGCTATGAGAATGTTAACAAGATGCAGCTATGAGAATATTAAGAAGATGTAACTATGAGAATATTAAGAAGATGTAGCTATGAGAATGTTAACAAGATGTAACTATGAGAATGTTAACAAGATGTAGCTTTGAGAATGTTAACAAGATGCAGCTTTGAGAATTTTAACAAGATGCAGCTTTGAGAATGTTAACAAGATGCAGCTTTGAGAATGTTAACAAGATGCAGCTATGAGAATGTTAACAAGATGCAGCTATGAGAATGTTAACAAGATGTAGCTATGAGAATGAAATATATTGTGCTACTATTTACTGCTCATTTGCCATATGTCCACTTTTTGTCCAGAAACATCAGACTTCAGCATAGCATTCTGGGTGTCACTAACATTCTATGGGATAACAAACCATCCTGAATAGTCTGTAATTCTGTAATAATTGATTTAATCTGGGATTATTGTGTTATTTTGTGACAATAAGTTTAATCTGTAATTTTTTGCTAATTCCATGACAATTGACTTGTTCTATAACAATTGATTTGTTCCATGACAGTTGACTTGTTCTATAACAATTGACTTGTTCCATGACAATTGACTTGTTCTATAACAATTGAATTATCCTGTAATAATTGAATTATCCAGTAATAATTGAATTATCAGGTAATAATTGAATTATTCTGGCATGATGGAATTATTCTGCAACAATGACTGCAATTTCTCATATGAAAAGATTCAGACATAGATGTTCAATATTAAACTAAAGTGATTTTTGGTATTTTCTAGGAGTTAGGACAGGTAATGCAGATACAATAGTCCTACTTGGCATGATGAGAAGACATTTGACATTCACTCCCGTACTGGAACTGGCAGAAATCACTGACTTTGAGTGAGTTATTTTGACTCTGAACATATTTTACTTATTGTTTTAAAATCTGATTTTTACTTTGTCTTTTTTTTTCATTTGCTCTCTGAAAACCAACATGAAAGTTTTTGTTATTTTCATCGTGGAGCATGAAGTACATCAGTGGAGCTGCGTTATTTGTGCCTTCCGGCCGAGCACATTTAATTTTGGCATACTTTTATTTTAGAAGAGATTCTCTAGTCTGTGACAGTCTTCATACCTGTCACCTGGCACAAACATGAGTGAGTATCTGCTCTAGGCCATGATGGTTGACCCCCCACTGTGCCCTAGGGCTTTGTAAGTCAAAACGCGTCCCAGGGTGGCAGTTTTCGAGATGGTAAGAAAAGGTATTTAGACTTGGGTCGACTATGTCTATCTCGTACAAGATGTTCCACTGCTAGTGAATTTGTCTCGTATAATTAGACATCATTGCCCCCTGTGTCCTCTGGTACTGGTCCTTATTTGGATTGAACTGGATTGAACGAATATCGATTTTTAGGCTGTGGCATGCTTGGTCGCTTGACATGCAGTAATATTGTGACAGAATGTTGGTAACTCCTTCAATCCACCTTTTTCTTGGTCTCTCTTTCAACATAGGTAGTTGCTCAAACAATAAGGCTGAACTAAAGTTGGTTTGATACGTTGGCACTAAGAGATATAAATAAGAGCTACATTGGCACGGGCTATGAGATACTTATTGGATTGCCCAACTGCAGAGCAAAGAATACAAATCTGCAGGGTGCTGGACTACCTACAAATCACTGCTGATAAAGAACATCCTCTACAATATGAAATTCTCAAAGTGAAAGGCAGTCGTCATAAGAGAGGAAAGTCGTGGATATTACACAGAGGATATTACACAGAGGATATTACACAGAGGATATTACACAGAGGGTGTGCAGGTTGGAAGATGTGCTATCTGGTGCTGAATGGAGTCATGCACCTGTAGATTGTCCGACATCCTTCAAAGTAATAATAACACTCAATAGAAAATACAGGGAATGGGGTCCAACAGTGGTGGAGTCGGAGGTACTCGCTCTAATCGGTGAAAATTCCAGGGAAGGTGATATGATTTAATATACAGATGGGTCGGTTGAGAGACACATCAGAAGTGTCTGGGCCTTCACGCTCAAAGGGGGGGGGGAACCATCAGAGAGGAAAGTGGTGCATGCGCTCAGACGACAAGCAGCATGACAATGGAGATTTTGGCAGTAACCACAGCTTTGCAATGGATCTGCTCACAGACTATCTGCGAGCATGCCTGCATACTCAGTAACTCAATGATCATGATTGTGAATGCATATTCAGGAATGTATATATATATAGAAATATATAGGCATATATATAATTTAAAGTTAAAATAATTTTCATTTTAATTTAAAACAAATAATTAATAATTCTTGTTAAAAATCTAGCTCATGCTGGAACCTGGATTCTTCTATGTTTATGAGAAGAATGGTAAGCCACTTCTGGGAATAGAAAACTATTTCAATAGAATAATAAAATAAGTCATTTTTACTCTTAGTCTTCGCATGCTCTTTCATCTGTGTGCTTCACCAATGACCTACCAGACAGATCACCAATGCAACAGAAAACCTTAGTAGGTGATATGCCGTTATTTTGAGGCTCTCTTATGGAAGCTTTGTAACATGTCATCTATACAATTATATACCCCCTCAGAGCAGAAGGCTCCATCAATAGTCATTGCACTAAGCTGAAAGCTGAAGCCTCCTGGATATGAAAGAAAGCTCAGAAAAATCGCCCTACTGAACATAGAAATTAAGAGCTAATCACTCGCAATTCCTGGGGTTCTCAAAATAAATTACAACTCTTAGTCTGTTTAAACAATAAATATACCACCAAAGAATTTTCTGTAACATTTTTTTTCAAACGCTGCTATTTTATTTTTCACTTTGTTGGTGATTGTCCAGGATTCACACCAATATATTGCCACTGAGATATGCAAACTCTTTGGAATGTTAGTTTTGTTGTTTTGCTTTGATGTGATAGCCAACCACCTTCTGACTTCTTCATAGCAATCACCGTTACTGTTGATAAGAGAACCAAGTATTCTTCTTCTTCAGCGTTCATTCTCAAACTCCCGCTAGATCTTACGTATAGCAGGACCATGGTCCTACTAGATTTCCAGCAGGATATAATCCAGAGAATGGAAATGCGTTATGTCGCTGTTTTATTTGCACCAATGGCTCGACACATCTGTCTTTGGCTGTAACCAAGTATTCAAAACTGGTGACTCTTTCTAATTTGCTCTTGTTGATACTGATTGAGAACTTACTAGTGGTTTTGTCAGTTGTCATAATCTTGATTTTGTTTCCACTCAGAAATAGGTTTTGTTTTTTCACTGTGTCTTTAATGGAGTTTATGATGTGTTCAACACCTGCTTGAATGTGTGCCAATAATTCTTATTAACTGCAGATGTTAACAAAATTTAGTTATATCAAAGCTTTTTACCCAGAGAACTCATGGAAGTTGTGGTTGAGATGTAAAAAAATTCTTTAATCTGTGATTGTATCCCTTGTTGACAACAAATATATCCTTAATTTATAATTGTTGATGGAAAAAATATCATATTCTGTGATTCTCTTCTCTTGACAGCAAACATATTCATACTTTGTAATCATCTCTTGTGCATCTGTGGGTCTCACCAATGGCTCACTAGACAAACCAACCATGCAACAGAAAATCTTAGTAGATGACATGCCTTTATATTGAGGTTATCTTCTTATAGAAGCTTCATGGCATGTCATCTATACAATCCCGTAGTCGTAACCTTCGATACAGTTATCATATTGTTCCGACAGGCCGACGTTGTGTTTCAACTAATTACGGGCACAGCGTGGGTGGGTGGAACAAAAAACCTGTCGCAAGGGCCAGAGTTTTGCCCTGATGTCGATGTCTGTTTCGGCTGCATTTGGCTTGAAACATATTGAGTCAAATGGCTGCTGGAACAGAGGGCGGAGCACTTATGGGAATACCCCACGTGCTGTGAGGCCAGTTTTCTAATCAAGAATCAAGAAGAAGATACATCTCTTGTTGGCAGTAAATATATTCATAATTTGTAATTGTCTCTCTTGTTGACAGCAAACTTATCTCTAATGTATAAATGTCTCTCTCGTTGACAGAAAACGTATACCTCAAGATCAGTGGTGGTTGAAACTGCGGCCACTTCTCAGAATCATGGCTAAGCACTCTGTGGTCAGCTTTGAGACGGAGGCAGAAATGGTGAACATTGAAGATGATAGGACACAATTATTTTAACCACGAGTGATCTGTGCAACTTCTGATTTTTCCACAGTATTTGCATGACTTTTGCTTTAAGTATACTTTTTGTTTGACTTCAGACTAGTATAGTATTTGTATGACTTATGATTAAGTATAGTATTTGTGTGACCTCAGACTTTAGTATAGTACTCCTATGACTTCAGACTTTCATACAGTATTCATATGACTTTGGACTTAATTGTGGTAGTATTTATATAACTTCAAACATAAATGTAATAGTATTTGTATGACTTCAGATTTAAGTATTGTATTTTCATTAGTTCATACTTAATTATAGTTAGTATTTGCATGGCTCTGGCTGAAATACTTTATCTATGTGGCTCAGACTGGAGTACATTATCTCTATGACTGAGACTTGAGTACATTATCTCTATGACTGAGACTTGAGTACATTATCTCTATGACTAAGACTGGAGTACATTATCTCTATGACTGAGACTGGAGTACATTATCTCTATGACTGAGACTGGGGTACATTATCTCTATGACAGACTGGAGTACATTATCTCTATGACTGAGACTTGAGTACATTATCTCTATGACTGACTGGAGTACATTATCTCTATGACTGAGACTTGAGTACATTATCTCTATGACTGAGACTGGAGTACATTATCTCTATGACTGAGACTGGGGTACATTATCTCTATGACAGACTGGAGTACATTAAGTCTATGACTGAGACTTGAGTACATTATCTCTATGACTAAGACTGGAGTACATTATCTCTATGACTGAGACTGGAGTACATTATCTCTATGACTGAGACTGGGGTACATTATCTCTATGACAGACTGGAGTACATTAAGTCTATGACTGAGACTTGAGTACATTATCTCTATGACTAAGACTGGAGTACATTATCTCTATGACTGAGACTAGAGTACATTATCTCTATGACTGAGACTGGGGTACATTATCTCTATGACTGAGACTGGAGTACATTATCTCTATGACTGAGACTGGGGTACATTATCTCTATGACAGACTGGAGTACATTATGTCTATGACTGAGACTGGAGTACATTATCTCTATGACTGAGACTGGGGTACATTATCTCTATGACTGAGACTGGAGTACATTATCTCTATGACTGAGACTGGGGTACATTATCTCTATGACTGAGACTGGAGTACATTATCCCTATTACTGAGACTGGAGTACATTATCCCTATGACTGAGACTGGAGTACATTATCCCTATTACTGAGACTGGAGAACATTATCTCTATTACTGAGACTGGAGTACATTATCTCTATTACTGAGACTGGAGTACATTATCTCTATTACTGAGACTGGAGTACATTATCTCTATTACTCAGATTGAAGTTCATTATCGCTATGACTGTGATATAGATCAAGACTGAAGTACATTATCTCTGTGACTGAGACTGGAGTACATTATCTCTGTGACTGAGACTGGAGTACATTATCTCTGTGACTGAGACTGGAGTACATTATCTCTGTGACTGATACTGGAATACATTATGTCTATATACACTCTATATCATATAGTTTATTATATAACTCCACTCTTGTTCCTCTATGCCATATAGTTTATTATATAACTCCACTCTTGTTCCTCTCTCTATGTCATATAGATTATCCACACAAGTACTTAAAGTATAGAACATAGTTCCAGTGAAATGACAACTTGATCGGATGAATTTTTTTGGTATTTATTCTCATTTTTTCAATGCTGGTGATAGATCAGTGGTTTCTCAGCTTGATTATTCTCACTGACCACCTCTCAGGACAATCTAACAATCTATTATATGACAAAATGCTCGTCAACATTTCTCAAGGCTTATTATTACATCTCTTATAAAATATTATCTAAAGAGTACCTTTTCTGTGGCCCCCCGTACATGGTCCATGACTCTCCAATTAAAATCCTTTATTTTTATACTGCCACCTATAAGCAGAATAATTTGATCACATTGGGCCATATAGCTTATGCTGAGAACCACTGGGTTAGATAATAAACCCCTTGTTGACGTTATCAAACAAATTGTTAAAATACCCCACTACCCTTTTTTGGGTGGGGAAATGTGAGTTATTGCATCAAATATTTATTGATGAGTTTTGTATTGACTTTTAAAAATGATTATGATATATAGAACTTTACATCCATTATATTTTTGATTTATATCTATTGGATTACAGTTATTACTACAGCCCGTCTCATTATCTGTATTTATTTGTAATATTAGGCTCCAGTAGTCATACAATGTAATTATCTGTACCTCTATAAATATTAGGCTCCAGGAGTCATAAAATGTGATTATCTGTACCTCTATAAATATTAGGCTCCAGGAGTCATAAAATGTGATTATCTGTACCTCTATAAATATTAGGCTCCAGGAGTCATACAATGTAATTATCTGTACCTCTATAAATATTAGGCTACAGGAGTCTTACAGTGTGATTATCTGTACCTCTGTCAATCTTAGACTCTAGGAGTCTAGTCTATGTGATTATCTGTACCTCTCCTAATCTTAGGCTTTAGGAGTCTACAGTCTATGTGATTGTCTGTACTTCTCCTAATCTTAGGCTTTAGGAGTCTGAAATGCATGTAATTTTTTATTTTGCTTTCATTCTTAATCTTTTGCTGGATCTCTTTTAGCAGATAAATGTCCTACTAGATTTCCAGCAGGATGTAGTCCAGGGAACAGAGGTGCACCGTGGCACAGTTTTAGTTGTGCCAAATGGCCTGACACATCCAAATTTGAAGTACATTCATGTGGTGATCTATACCTTTTCAAATGTCACACTTCAGAAACCTGCAGTCTATGTGATTATCTGTACCACATCTAATGTTACACTTCAGAAGCCTGCAGTCTATGTGATTATCTGTACCACATCTAATGTTACACTTCAGAAGCCTGCAGTCTATGTGATTATCTGTACCACATCTAATGTTACACTTCAGAAGCCTGCAGTCTATGTGATTATCTGTACCTCTACTCATCTCAGGTTCCATGAGTCTTCAGCCCATGGGAAGATCTGTACCTCTCCTGGTGACTGAGCTGATGTTCTCATCTACATGTTTTAGGAGGCTCTGTGCCATAGGATGGCACACACCCAATAATACAATTGTATGTGATATTGTAGGTGATACTTCATACTTGAAATATTCTCCCAGATATAAAAAAAATTCAGCATCTAGGAATGGAAATAATTATTTTCCACAGAGGAACATGAAAGTGATGCAAGTCTTGACAGCTGAGATGTTTTCTGTCTGGAACATGCTCTCAGGAAAAAGACCTTGATTCTTGGGAACAAACAAAATGTGAAATAGAGCTATGCATCAATGTTTTGAGACCTTCTTACTGAGAATTCTTTCTGAAAGCATTTCTTATCTGCTGAAAATTGAGATCTTCTGGGTGTGAAGTAACACTTTGGAGTACACTCCTCTCTCCCATAAGGAAATAAGATTGAAAGCTCAGATTTGCTGTTGGATACCTTAAAAAAAACTTTTGTTACTGCATGTTTTCCTATGAAGGAATGCAGAGAGGCTTTCTATTGGCTGGGAAAATAAAGGCGGCTTTGCCATAGCAGACGCTGTGATATGTACAGGAAGGATTTTGATTGTACCTCTGAAAGAAAAAATCCTGTCCCAACCATGGTTGAACCGGGGAACTTAGGGGTCTGAGAATGGCATCCTAACCACACAGCCATGCACTCCACACATCTTCCTGATTAAGTGTTGTTGGATACCAACCAAAGCAAAGTGATAATTTTTTTTAAAAACTATGCGTAAATGATATGTGTACAAGTTTATATTTATTTTTTAACTCTTTCTGGACTTAATATTTTTAGGTTTGGACCAAATTAACTTTAAATTGTAGAGAAATTTAATCATTCCAAAGTATAATATTGATAAATGTATTACATATTGTATAACATTGGAAAGGAAAATAGTTACATTGGTCAAATGTACGTGTATTAGTGATGTACTCTCCTTCAATCATTGATGTTAGCCCAATTTGATTATATCAGAACTCTTCACCATAAAAATGAGGGAGGTTGTGGTTCTAGTAGTCCAATCACCAAGATTTTCAGTTTTTAGAGTAATGAAAATATTATTTAAATGGTTGCAGAAAATGAACATATCAGTAAATTGTTGAAATTTTGTTATTTGAAAGAATAATTACAATTTGTAAAATTAAAAATTTTTTTTGCGAGCTTATAGTTTTTATAATAGAAATATTGCAACTTACTTAATTTGCCAGTGGTTTGATGTGTTCTAGTCTCATTTTCCAGTAATTTATGATATTCTATTTAGTTGTAGTCATTACACAATTTATTTGATGAATTTATGTCCAAGAGTGTTGACATTATGTAAATTTTTCATACTGATGACAGATGCACAAAAATATTTAAAATCTACACCAAAACTTCATTATTTGCAAGCTTTTTTTTTTACTTATGACAACTCTATGTTTAATTTTTATCCTATTCCATAAGGCTAAATTCTCTTGCAAAATTATCACTTCCACTAGTTTGAAATGAACTAGGTATTATATCTTCAAAAATACTTGTGTTGTCACTGCTCTTTGATGTTTCTGAGGAGTTGACAGCTCCTGAGCAACCAACATCAAAGTAGCTAAACCTAATCTAGATTTTGTTTATCTTTGTGTTATTGAGCCACAGGCAACAAACAGCAGAAATAAGAGCAGGAAATGAATTTGGCCCCTTCAAACAAATAAAGCAAGGAGTTAGAGAGTATGTGTACTTTCACCAGACCTGTTCTCTTTATACAATGAAAACATAATGGTGCTATAGTTGATATCCCAGGAATATCAGTGGGAGGACATAACATAAATAATTTAAGATATGCGGATGATACTGTTCTGATTGCTAAAAGTGAGGAAGACTTTCATGTATTAATTAATGTAGTAATGAAAAACAGTAAAGAGAAAGCCTCTTCCTAAATATCAAGAAAGCAGGAGTAATTGTTATTTCTAAGAAACAAAACACCACAGCTTGCAAGATCAAAGTGAATAATATAGTATTAAAACAGGTCCACCAATTCAAGTATTTAGGTACAAAAATCACAGAAAATGGAAGAAGTTCAACAGAAATCAAAAGGAGAATAGGGCAGACAAAAACAACATTCAGAAAAATGAAAAAAATATTGTGTTATAACTGTCATTAGAGGTGAGGAAGAGAGTTCTGCAGTGCTATACAACTCCTATATTAACATGTGGATGCAATTCTTGGGCAACAAACAAACAAGAAATTGGGAAATTATAAGCAGTAGAGATGTGGTTCTACAGAAGAATGTTGAGAATACCATGGACTGCCAGAAAAACTAATGTGGAGGTGTAGAAAGAATCAAATTCAAAACGTTGCTTAGTACATAAGAAAAATTTTTAAAAAGACCATTTTCATTTTTTGACCTTGTTATGAGGCAAGAAGGTTTGGAGAACATAGTCACAACAGGCAAGATTAGGGCAACAAAGACAGAGAGAGACAATGTGAGAAAATATTGAACCTGACATGGCAGGAAAACAACAAATATTCTAATACATAATACTGGAGATAGAGAGCTGTGGAGAGTATTGATCGCCTACGCCAGCCAGCATGGCACCTAATGATAATGATAGTTATTGAGCCCATCATAATTAGTATTATAATTACTTTCTGAATTTTCTGTTGCTGAGTGGGCTATGAAGAAGAACAATAGCATCTTCTACACTTCCTCTAAAAGTTGTTGCCATTGCTATTATTTTTCAGAAATAAATAACACACGTTAGAGTTGAAACCGTTGGTTTTTCAAGACAAAAGACACTTGCTGATTATAGCTAACTGACCCAGAAAGGGTTAAACATGATGTATGCAAGTTTAGGCAATTTATTTATATGGAACACATATTAGTCCAGATTTTGTAAATTTATACTTATACTAGCTCAGTACATATTTAGTTGTTTAAATAACGCACAAAATAGTTTGATTTAGTTGTTTAAATAGTACATATATTACTTTTAATTTGGTTGTTTAAATAGTCAATATATTAGATTAAATTTAGTTGTCTAAATAGTACATGTATTAGATTAAATTTAGTTGTTTAAATAGTAAATATATTAGATTAAATTATGAAGCAATACTTTTTGCTGTTGGGATCATCCTACCTGGGGAAAACCAAGATACTGATACTAGGCTGTGCCAAATTTGTCTTCCAACCATTTGGAATCCGACCACATTCCATCAATATGCCTTAAAATAACTCCTATTTCTTAAATAACCACGCAAAAGTTCTTTAGTTTTCTAATAGATTCCAGATCATTCCTAAATCAGGAGAAATGAATTAGCAGATCAGCTTGCCAAAATTGGAAGTCACTGCCAACAACAACAGATAAATGAATCGATATCTTTTCCAGAAATGAAGTCCATCATCAAAAGATCTATAAACATGAAATAGAATTCAACTTATCCATGCAGAAAAAAAAGATGATGCCATCTACAAGACTTAAAGAAAGGAACAAACAATTTTTTTTAAGATTGAGAATAAGAAATAGCAGTCTCAAACAGCACATGTATGGAAGATTTGAAGAAATATCAGACTCAAACAGCACATGTATGGAAGATTTGAAGAAATATCAGGCTCAAACAGCACATGTATGGAAGATTTGAAGAAATATCAGGCTCAAACAGCACATGTATGGAAGATTTGAAGAAATATCAGGCTCAAACAGCACATGTATGGAAGATTTGAAGAAATATCAGGCTCAAACAGCACATGTATGGAAGATTTGAAGAAATATCAGACTCAAACAGCACATATATGCAAGATTAGAAATTGGTGATACAAATATGTGTCCCAGTAGACAATCTGCACAAAATATAGAGAACATATTACAGAACTGCCGACTGTATGAAACCGCGAGAAGAATACTGTGGCCATCTTAATAGGCTATGATGGGTGAGCTCTAAATCCCTGTCTCTAGGCTTTTAAGAATAGTTCTGTTCATTGAAGAAATTTCTATCACTGTATAACTCCCAGCAGGAAAATGAAGGAGCTGTTTAAAATTAGTGTAGGCCTATATATTAGTTTAGATTTAGTTAATTAGTGAATATATTTGTTTCAGTTTAGCTGATTTAAATATTACATGTATTCGATTTTGTATTTAAATAGTGCATATGTTAGTTTAAATTTAGTTGTTTAAATAGCACATTTATTAATTTTGTTTTTTTTGGTTTAAATAGTGCATAGTTTAGATTTAGTTGTTTAAATACTGCATTAATTCATTTAGATTGTGTTGTTTATATAGGGCTTATATTAGTATAAATTTGATTTTAGATGGATGGCATATTAGCTTCAATTAATTTGTTTGAGTGGCCTATATAGTATTTTATATTCAATTTTTACAGAAGCTTAAATACATTTTTAAAGTGTTATGTATGGAATATTAAATTTGATTTAGCGAGGCCTATTCTACTTTAGATGAATACTCTCATTAATGTGTATTGCATGTTATATTTTGTTTATTTAATAGATGTGTCCGCATTGTTAAATTACTTTTTAGTAATACGATATTACATTTTATATTATTTTTTAGTAATACGATATTACATTTAGATTGATATTTCTAAACCTACCGTATTTAATTTATGGCATTTACTCTCAGTTTTTACAATAAATTTGAGTTTTCAAAAATATTAGTCTTTACTGTGTTGTGTATTTTATTTATTATATTTCCAATGAGTACCTGACCTCTAAGTTTCTTAGAATTTCAATATGTCAGTAGTTTGCCATTTATTTCTGAGCAAGTTCTGGCTGTTTATCAATTACTGTCTTTAATGCTGCCTCAGTCAAATATAGGGCCTTCCCAACTCCTGCCTCCAAAGCTGTTATCATTAATACAATCGTCTGCCTTTATCACCAACAGCCGTGTGTACAGTAGAGAGGGGGGAATGTCCACTTACTGAGAAATTGCATGTAGTTCAGTCAACAATTCAAAGTCATTGTGCATGGGAAGAAGCAGGACAGTTTACATGAAACTGAGTGGCAATTAAGACAGCATTTAGCAACGGACATGTCACATTGGGAGCCGCGTTAGCGCAGTGGTTAGCGCACTGGCTTCACATATGAGTGGTCCTAGGTTCATTCCCCAGTTGAGGCGGAAATGTTTTCAGATCGCAACGGCTCCCAGGTCGACCCAGCCTTAAATGGGTACCGGTTTAATCCGGGAAGTAAAGACTGCGAGGGAGAGGAGATGGCTACCGCCCTCATTTGCAGAGCCTGTGAAATGTAAGATCGCTAACATCTCACATCCCTACGGCATTAATAAATGCTATGGGTTACTTTACTTTTTTTTTATGTCACATAGAAGAAAACCTGCTATTGTTGTAAAAATAAATGGGAAAATAACCTCTTTCTAAGAGAAATGTATGACAGAATAATTTGGGAACTCTGTATAATATAGAATACACAATATAGAATCTGCATATCAATACACATATTCAGAATATAGGAGACTTTTGTGCTTTTTTGCATTGTGTTGTTGCATGGTGATTGGTATCTAGTATATCTCTAGTAGATGTGGTCTTGCATACCTCTAGTAGATGTGGTCTTGCATACCTCTAGTAGATGTGGTCTTGCATATCTCTAGTAGATGTGGTCTGGCATACCTCTAGTAGATGTGGTCTTGCATACCTCTAGTAGATGTGGTCTTGCATATCTCTAGTAGATGTGGTCTGGCATACCTCTTGTAAATGTGGTCTTGCATATCTCTAGTAGATGTGGTTTTGCATATCTCTAGTAGATGTGGTCTGGCATACCTCTTGTAGATGTGGTCTTGCATACCTCTTGTAGATGTGGTCTTGCATATCTCTAATAGATGTGGTCTGGCATTCCTCTAGTAGATGTAATGTGGCATACCTCTTGTAGATATGGTCGTGCATACCTCTAGTAGATGTAATCTGGCATACCTCTCACAGATGTGGTCTTGCATACCTCTAGTAGATGTGGTATGGCATACCTTTAGTGGATGTGGTCTGGCATACCTCTAGTAGATGTGGTATGGCATACCTTTAGTGGATGTGGTCTGGCATACCTCTAGTAGATGTGGTCTGGCATACCTCTCATAGATGTGGTCTGGCATACCTCTAGTAGATGTGGTCTTGCATACCTCTGGTAGATGTGGTCTAGCATACCTCTGGTAAATGTGGTCTAGCATACCTCTAGTATATGTGGTCTGGCATACCTCTCTTAGATGTGGTCTTGCATACCTCTAGTAGATGTTGTCTGACATACCTCTAGTAGATGTGTTCTGGCAAACAACCCTCTCCCCCCCCCCAGTAGATGACTTGCCTATTTATTGAGAATTATCTCATGTGGAAACATCATTCATCTGCACCAGAGGGTCACATCATATGGCCTTCCCGTTGGTCACAGACCCTAGCAGGGGAATATGGAGAGAAATTGGAAGTCCACAGATCAATCTAGTGCACACCATAAGAAGGATAGGCCGCACCATAGGAAGGTAACTATATCAACGATGAGCAACAAGATATATGTTAACAAACCTTAGAAGCTTTGGTCAACTGTAAATACAGGCATCTACCATTTTTTCTTATAGATGCCAATTGGGGGAGGGGGGCGCACTGATGAAAAATTGAGCAAAAAGGTGTTTGAGAACCACTGATCTATATAATTATGATTTACTCACACTGAGTAGAATGGTTCTCACAGTAAGATGTTTGAGAACCACTGATCTATACAATTATGATTTGTTTTGTTGTTCGTCCATCACAAGTGATGATGACCATTTGTTACATCCACTTTGAAAATTCAATTTTAGTTATGTCCTTGATTATGAGTTCGTAGATGGCTAATGAGCCCGATTCGAGCTGTAAATGTCATTGGACAGTTCGGACATGGAATGACGACTGTAGACGGATCTTGGTCTATCCGTGACTTTCTAGCTGCTCTCCGCTGTTGAGCTGCTGCATTTCTCTTCTTTTCACAAGATGATGCGCTCTTTTTTATTTTAGAACGCCATGTAGATCTATTTTGTACAAGTTCTTCCCATGTATCGTGGTCTATTTCAAAGGCTTTCAGTGAGTTCTTTAACGAGTCCTTGTAGTGCTTCCTTTGGCCACCTTGAGATCGAATACCCTTCTCTAGTTCACCATAGAGAAATATCTTTGGCAGGCGATGGTCTGGCATACGCACCAAATGACCTGCCCAACGAATCTGTGTCTGCATCAGGATCGTGTCAATGCTTGGGATACCAGCTCTATCAAGGACAGTGTTATCTGGAATCTTGTCTTGCCATCTGATGTTCATAACTTTTCTGAGACAATTTGTATGAAAATGATTGAGTTTTTTCACATGACGTCTATACACAGTCCATGTTTCACTAGCGTATAATAGCACTGGGAGTACCACTGCTCTGTAAACTTTCAGCTTAGTCTGTAGGTTAATGCCATTTCTACGCCAAACATTTGCGTACAATCTGCCGAAAGTACTGCTTGCTTTGACTATCCTTGTATACACTTCATCATCAACGTTGACATTTTGTGATAACGTACTGCCTAGGTATGTGAATCTATTCACAACTTTCAGTGCTACACCATTTACCTTTATGCAGGGCTCGAGATAGCTTTTGCCAAGTGCAGGTTGTAACATGACTTCTGTTTTCTCTGTGTTAATGGTAAGCCCAAAGTTGGTACAGGCTTTAGAGAATATGTCTATAATACATTGTAGATCAGCCTCAGATTTGGCATTTAAGGCACAGTCATCAGCAAATAGAAGATCCCTGATTGTGTGTGATTTAACTTTGGTTTTTGCTCGAAGTCGCCGAAGGTTGAACAATTTTCCGTCTATGTGATAGGTGATGTTTACTCCCAAGTCTAGATCTCTGAAAGCATCATCCAACATAGCAGAGAACATGATGCTAAATAGGGTAGGTGCTAATACACATCCTTGTTTTACTCCATTTGAGACAGGAAACGTTTCAGATAACTCTCCATCATCCTGAACTCTAGCTTGCATTCCATCATTCAATTTCTGCACCATTGAGATAAATTTCTGTGGGCATCCATACTTTGCCAGAATCTTCCACAGACCCTCTCTACTTACTGTATCAAATGCTTTTGTCAAGTCTATGAATGCCGTGTACAGGTCACAGTGTTGTTCTTGAAGCTGTCTTTCAGCAAAGATCATATCAGTTGTTCAACGTTCTTTTCTGAAACCACATTGGCTTTCGGGTAATAGTCCTTCATTTAGATGATACGAATTATGATTTACTCACACTGAGTAGAATGGTTCTCACAGTAAGATGTTTGAGAACCACTGATCTATACAAGTATGATTTACTCACACTGAGTAGGATGCTTCTCACAGTATGGCACACCGCTGAGAGTTGGATTTTTCTTAATATGAAATAACACTTGAAAAATTCCCCCATTACACTAAAGGTACAAGTGTTATATTGCCCATAATTCCTGGGGATGGAAGCACCACAAAAATATACTGTTGTAAAGATGTAGATATTGGAGAGAAACAGAGAAGAAATGTCTAGACTGTCTGTTTTCAACATTAGTTCTCTTCAGAACATACACAGAATATTCTGACCTGACTGAATTACTAATCAGAATAATATGCAAATATTGTGACAAGAAGAAGATGGAATTGCTTTGGTCTCTCTGAATAAGAGAGCCAGATGGTCTTACAAATGTAGCCTTGCCATGGGCCACAAAAAGCAACCTCAAGATTTGGCAGTCAAGGATCAAGTACGGAAGAACAGCAGAGGTTCAGATTAATGCTGTAAGCCAGAGTTAGGGAGCGTTAAGAGGGCCTGCTGGTGACCGAGCAGGGTGGAGAGAGTTTGTGTACTTCATCATTCATAGCCTCGGAGAAGAGGAAAATCGTTACATGTGAAATGAAGTGTCTGACAAAAGCTGCATTGGTTACTAAACTAAGTAAAATAAGGAATGAAGAAATTAGGAAAACAGTTGGTATAATATCATGTATTGAACGTATCGTCCGCCGAAGACGGATGTGTTGGGCCATTGGCGCAAATAAAACGGCAACACAACGCATTTCCATTCTCTGGACTACATTCAACTGGAAATCTTGTAGGATCATTGTCCTGTTACACGAGAAATCCAGTGGGAGTTTGAGAATGAACGCTGAAGAAGAAGAAGAACGTATCGAAAGACAGCAAGTAAAATGGTTCTATCACCATATTCTTCTTCTTTCGTTCACTTGAAACATGTCTATATCTGTAATTCTGTCTCCTTAATAAAACTCACTGTCTTTTGTAGTTTATACAGTGTCCCATAGAGTTTTGATTCCAGTGTTGTTTCCTCTGGCCAATTCGACGCAGTTCGAAAACAGAAGGATTTTCATCGTGGTTTAGTTTGCTGAGGTAGCTGCCGACCACACATATCCCACTATTACGGCACATGTTGCTTACCACTGGAGGGGTAGCCAGTTCTAATCTTTTTTTAAATCGTCTCCTACGACCTGTCTGGTAGGTCACATATCATAATGAATTAAGTATGATACAACAAACATATCCAACTTATATTCACAGAAATATGTTCGGCAATGTTGACATCTTAGGAACTGATGTTTAAAAATCTTCTCCATTTAAAATAACTAATGTATTTGATTTTTTTTTAAAGTAGCACACACACACACACATACAACATACACATGGACCCTAATATAGCGCCTATTTATGATACTTGATAAGCGAATCTATCGTGAATTGTTCAATCTACATTAAAAATCAAAGTAAACAAACTGACACTTGTAGGACAGAACGAAAATTAAGTTCGTTCTCCTCTGAGATGTCCAAACATTATCTGTGTGGGGTCGTTGGTTGCTAAGGTAATTATTGTTATTGTTTTGCGAGTTGCTAAAATGCAGACGTTTTTGCTTACAATGATCAAACGATTTAACAATAGCAGAGCAGTGCTCTTTTTTTTTTTTTTTTAAACCCCCAGTCTCGTAACTAAGCAACGCTTAATGACGAAGAAAACATAAACATGGAAGATAGGATTATTGGTTGTATCGTTTCGTGGAACAGTGGCCACCTGCTTAGTATCCGTAGTTCTGATCTCGTTATCTGATAATCAGCTAAAAGGAGCAGTTAGCTCACAAAATCGACTACACTGTACTCTAGGGTGACCAGATTTCCTAGACCCAAAAATGGACATTTCTGAGTTTTTTCAGCCTTTTAAAATGGGAGACAAAAAAGGGATCCGCAGCAAAACAAATCAATAGTATGCAATAAAACATATATCAAACATGTCCTTATAACAAACCATGTGTGTCCTTATAGCAAACCACGTGTGTCCTTATAATAAACCACGTGTGTCATTATAGCAAACCACATGTGTCCTTGTAGCAAGCATGTGTATCCTTAAAACAAACCACGTGTGTCATTATAGCAAACCACATGTGTCCTTGTAGCAAGCATGTGTATCCTTAAAACAAACCACGTGTGTCATTATAGCAAACCACATGTGTCCTTGTAGCAAGCATGTGTATCCTTATAATAAACCATGTGTATTCTTATAGCAAATCATTTGTATCCTTATAAAAAACCATGTGTATCCTTATAACAAACTATGTGTATCCTTATAACAAACTATGTGTATCCTTATAACAAACCATGTGTATCCTTATAACAAACTATGTGTATCCTTATAACAAACTATGTGTATCCTTATA
Organism: Meghimatium bilineatum; assembly: GCA_034231615.1. Lineage (NCBI taxonomy): Eukaryota > Metazoa > Mollusca > Gastropoda > Stylommatophora > Philomycidae > Meghimatium > Meghimatium bilineatum. Next base: position 73,401,047 of record CM067319.1, on the reverse strand, counting down.
ACAAACCATGTGTATCCTTATAACAAACCATGTGTATCCTTATAACAAACCATGTGTATCCTTATAACAAACTATGTGTATCCTTATAACAAACCATGTGTATCCTTATAACAAACTATGTGTATCCTTATAACATACCATGTGTGTCCTTATAAGAAACCGTGTGTATCCTTTTTACAAACCACGTGTGTCCTTATAACAAACCATGCGTGACCTTATAGTAAACCACGTGTCATTAGAATAGTTTACGTGTATCCTTATAACAAACCACTTGTGTTCTTGTAGTGAACCATGTTTGCAATGTAAATAGTTGACAGTTATGAGAAGAATTGGAAACAGGTAGTACGAGCTTAAATTTACAGAATATTATTACGTTGGAGATGGTCGGTTGATGTAATATTAAGATCTGAATGACAATAACAGAAAAATTGTCTGACAGTGGTGAACAAAAGTTTGGTAATAGAAGAATATTTTTGATTGTGACTTCGCATGGGAAGAGAACCACAAAATATGTTGTTGAATAAGGGAGCGCAACATTATTTCAAACGTGTCCTAATACTTTATTTCACGGAATTAATGTTTCAACCTTGGCATGAAGAAGCTTTCAGACTTTAACTAAACCAAACCCGTCTCTAGTCATTCCCAACGATCCATTGACGATGCTGGTTCGCCCACTGCAGTCGGTTCTGATGATGCCGGTCCGTAAGAATATGACATCTGTAGGGTTCTCTAGCCCAAAGACCAGCGTCGTGCAGTCGATTTCTGACCGTTTGATCTTAAATTCGACGAGCTGCTGGCATTGACTGAACTGTGGAGAACACAGATGCAAATCGATTCCTGAGGTGACGAATCTGTATGAAGCGGTCTTCGGCAGAAGTTGTGACTCTGGGTCTTCCACTGCGCGGCCGGCCTGCCACAGAGCCAGTTTGTTGAAATCGCCTGCAAAAGGCGACTAATAGTGTTTCTAACCACATTGAATTGTCTGGTCACTACACTTTGTGAATGTCTAGTCTGTAAGTATCCACTGATGATGTATCGTTCTTCTGTAGTGAGATGTGTCATACCTGAGCACTGAATTTATTTGAGGACCATCAATCTTTTATATGCATTCAATAATATGGTCAGAGTTTTGTGTTCAGTAAGTTTCACGAAATTCTTATGAACCTGTCATGAGTTGTTGCCAAAAATGTTGTTTTTACCGTGACTTATTTAATTACCTCACGAATAATGAGGTCAGTACAATTCAGGTAATCATGAGAAGTTCATGACCAGGAGGACACAATCGATAGATTGAATGATATTCAATCAGCGAATATCTTTCATAAAAGTAACTCCAAAAAGTTGCGTCTCTTTTTTGTTAAATAAAATATCGAAAGAACCACTGGAATTATAAATTGAGAGATATGAAAACTTGTTGAAGAACAAGTTACCTGCAGACAATTTGTGGTGAGATAGCGAAAACTGAAGTCTTCTGGGAATGAAAGAAAGTTCCGAGAAACCACTCCACTGCAGATTGAAAGTAAGAGCAAGTTGCTTGCAACTTCTCGGGATGTCAAGAATAAAAGAAAGAATATATCCGCGGTTCTATATACGTTATCCTGCCTACAAATTCATCTTTGTTGTGTCGTGAGTATTGTATGCTAGTATCTTCCCTAAAACCCATATAATCCTTGTGTCGTGTCACACTGCTTCTCCCTATATCTTCAAAATAATACGTTGTCATTTCAATCATACTATAGTTAGTTGAATTTAATCATTACTCCATTCAACCATTAAGTCCACATCTCATAGCCTAATTGAAACATCAAATCTATTATTGATTACTGCATTCAGCCATCGGTTACATTTCTTGAATGTCGAAGTCAGAGACAATGAAAACACTAATTTATTTGGAGAAAAGATGAGAAATGAAGATAAAAGACAGGATTGAGTTGATTAGGTTAGTTACAGCAGCGGTTCGCAGTCTCTTTCATCCTTGGCTCCTTGTTTGAGACAATTTATTTTTCTTGGCCCTCTGTTGGTGACAATTTACCTTCCTTTTCTCCCTTTTTGAGACAATTATTCCTTCGTGGGGTGCAAAGGGTACCGCATTGCTCTCAGCGGACTCAAGGTTAGCAGATAACCAAGATCCCAAAAGTACCTCCTCGTGGTGCACCCTAGAAACAGAAGTATGCTGCTCGTGCTGCTTCTGGAAAACACGTTTGGGATCGTTTCCTGGAATGTGGAGGCTGCAGATGGAATGAGAATTGACTACAACAGACAAGCAATATCTCCGATACCTTTGGACCAACACATACAAAGGCATGGTCGACACACAGTGAGATGCAGCTCAGTACCGCTCAAGCATTGGAGGGGTGACCAATGTAATTGTCTCGAAATGGGCAGATAACACGACGAATAGACAACAACAATATAGTCCAACAGTTAACATTCTTGAGGACAATAAGATTCTGGCACAGCGCCAGAGAGCAGCGCTACGTGCAAACGAAAATGGAAAACGTTAAAAGGAAATCGGAGCTAAAGTTCTGTTCAGCTCCAGAATGTACTGCCAATTCCCGTAGTTCCTAATAAACCAGGCCTACATCTACCGTGGATGCTTTCCTATACCAGAATCATTCTGGCGGGGAGTTTTGTTTAGCTCGAGAACAAGCTTCTGTGCTTCGGTGCTCCTAAAAAATGTGTAGACTCCGACCTGGACGAGGGGTTCACATTGTCGGTGAATGACACCTAGGCTAAGAGGCCGAACGAATCCAAGCCGAACTCTACCGTCTATGCTTTCCTTTCCTGTCGCTTGCGTCACGAAAGGAACAAACTAACAAACGAATTCAGTGTCTACTTAATTAATTATGTCTACTTAATCAATTATGTCCACTTAATTAATTATATCTACTTAATTAAAGGTGATTAATTCAGTGTCTAGTAAATTAATTGTGTCTACTTAATTAAGTATGCCTACTTAATTAACTATGTCTCCTTAATTAATTATTTCTCCTTAATTAATTATGTCTACTTAATTAAATGTGTCTACTTAATTAAATGTGTCTACGTAATTAAATGTGATTAATTCAGTATCTACTTAATTGTGTCTACTTAATTAAAGGCGATTAATTCAGTGTCTACTTAATTAAAGGCGATTAATTCAGTGTCTACTTAATTAAAGGCGATTAATTCAGTGTCTACTTAATGAAAGGCCATTAATTGTACTGAATTAATTGTAGTTAATAGTGTGGATTATCCGCTTGTGGATCGGTATCCATACAGCAATACAGATAGTATGCGTGCATTCAATGGTCTAAGTTTAGTAAGTTTGTTAAATTATTGTGAGTGTTATACATTTGAAAGTTTGTTAAATGCCCTAGCTGCTAGAAGTATGTTAGAACTATGCGGGTTCACACATACACACGCAACTACACCTAACCACCCACCCGTACACGCACCCACACCCACCCACCCCCACACGCACGTCCCGACTCCACATCCACTACAGACAAGATAAAATTATCAAGATAAAATCAATGACTCAAACTAATGTACATAATTTTTCTTCAATCGCCGCTCCTGTTATGTAGAGTTGTTTTTTCTATTCAAATCCGCTATGATTATATTTGGTATTGGTTGCTATGATAACAAACACGCATCACTAACTTGTACCTGACACCTTTTCACAATAGTAAAAAACATAACGCTACAATGATTAGGGCTACGACAACAAACGGACGCATAAATACGTTGGTTGTTTCACGTATGCCAACAAACAGGACACAGAACACGGAAATGGTTAAGTGAAAAACTGTTCAAGTTAAGTGCTTTTTATTTCATCTCCACTTGAAAAATATGTGCACCTCTGTGGATGCATGGTAAGAGAAATAGCATTCATTTATTTGAAACTTATATCAAATTACACACTTATCTATCAAACGACACTTAACTCTCAAACGAAACAATTATGTTTCAAATAAAATAAGTGTGTAGTTTGATAAATACATCTGTAACTTTATTCAGCGTGTAATTTCGTAGATAATTGTGTAATTTCATAGATTAGTGTGTAGTTTGATAAATACATCTGTAACTTTATTCAGAGTGTAATTTCGTAGATAATTGTGTAATTTCATAGATTAGTGTGTAGTTTGATAGATAGCGTGTAAATTAGAAATACGAGTGTAGATTGAAAGATAAGAGTGGAATTTGATTGACAATTGTGCAATTTGATAGACAATTGTGTAGTTTGATAATCAGGTGTGTAGTTGGATAGATATGTATGTTGTTTGAGAGATAGTGTGTAGTATGAAATATAGGGCCTAAGTGTCATCAAACCCATTATCTTTCAGGGTCTTAGGGGTGTCACTCTGGAAACAAGAAAAAAAAAGGATCCATGCTTCTCTGTTATCAGTTCTTTGTTTGAGTGTGGAGAATCTTAATCCTGTCCCGTCTTTAATATTATAAATCTATATTTTCCTCTACCCTCCTCTTCTTCTTCCACCCTTAACTGTTCCCTTCAAGATAGTTTTGAAAAGAACATCGTGCCTTATCACGTGGGCAAATCACACAAGTTTGCGACGCCTCACCACTGCCATGAGATGTTCTTGTTGGACTGCAAGAGTATTTATTTTTCTTCTCACGTATATGTTGGTTTTCTGTTCTGTATAATGGGTACGTAATATTCGTCTATAGAATTTGTTTTCACAAGTCTGCACACTCTTCTTCATTTCTGCTGTAATTGTCTAACTCTGACAACCGTACACAACAATAGGTATTATTACAGATTTATATAGGTTTATTGTCACTGCTGTACGTATTCTGCTCTTCCATATGGTATTTAATCTGGACTTAGCAGCCGAGGTTATTCCGAGTCTAGTCTTTATTTCTTTGGTAGTGCTTTCCTCACTGCTCATATAAGATCCTAAGTATCTAAAGGTATCAACTTCATTTAGTTTCTGCCCATTCACCCAGATGTTAACAGGAGTCGTGTTGTCATCTCTATTTGTCATTATTTTGCTTTTCTCGATGTTTATTTCCATAAGTTGTGCAAATTTTTTTCAAGTTTACGTTGTTAATGAAGTTCTTCTCACCATCAGTGATAAGATCTTTGCCATCTGCAAACTTCAAGTTGTGTAGAGGGTGGCCACAATTGAAATTGTTGTTTGATTGTTCTGTAGTGTCTCTTGCAAGATATTTTCCAAAAATATATTAAAAAACACCAGTGCTTTTTGTTCTGGGTATACACGGGTATACGGTGTATACCTAACTTTTATTATGTGTTTATTTCTTTGGTTGTGATTTTGTTCAACATATATAGACTTTCATGCATGTCCAAAGCAGCTATTCAACCGTGACACAGGCCTACTGAAATTGTCACTTCACTTATTTTTGATCAGAATGGTAAGCGGTGAAGGACACTGCCGCACGGTATCCTTGTGATCGATTAATATATAAAACTCATCATTAAGTGCCGTGTCGAATAGCGTTGGCGATCATATTTCTCCATGTACATCGACCTCTCATATATGTCATAATCTCTGTTGGTGCCATCAATCGAAGCCGTTTAGTCAAACTGTCCAATATCTTTTCTCTGGGTCTTCCCCTTGATTTTTTCCCTTCTATCTTTCCTGTTGTCACTATGATCTCAATACAATGTCCATAAACAATTTCAAACCGACGATGAATTATCGTGATATGGATTTGTAGTCGATCCGCCTACTTTCGCAGGTTCTGAAAGTGATAAAAAAAGGAAGTCTTCCGTTTAGAAATATCTGATTTCATCTTGGACAGACACTGGACAATTTCACCTTGTCTATCGTCATTCATTGTCTTTCTGGTTTATCCAGAATTCATCCATCAAGTGACACATTCGATTTTTACCTTTATTTTCATTGGTCACTTGGTGTCGTTAGCCAAAGAAATTCGCCATAAAAGTCAAATGTATAACATGATATAATAATGAATCCCAAATTAGTCCATATGTTTTGTGATGTCCATTGTGATGTCTATTGTGATGTCTATTGTGATGTCCATTGTGATGTCCATTGTGATGTCTATTGTGATGTCCATTGTGATGCACAAATACTGCGTCCCAGACAGAAATCAAGCGTGAAGATCACTAACAAGTCTTGCAAGAAAGTGATTTTTACATATTTTCAAATAAAACGAGTACAGTATCTAGTTTCGACGTGGCCGTTTGAAAGTATTTTAAGAATACCTGCTCGCGTGGAGCCCTACGTCATTTATCTGTGCTGCTAACTTTTCTCGTGTTTTTCATTGGTTGGAGAATCAAAGTATATGCAAAATAGCCATTGATCAGAGGCATCAGCCAAGGTAGCCGACGCTATATGGATCAGCGCATATCATTAATTAGGAGAATGGCTTGCATCTCGAAGAGCGTGTTGTGAAGGTAGAGTATAGTCTCTTACAGTATTGCCGAGTTAGCTGTCGCAAGGTAGACCAAGAAAACGGTGCATAGAAAACATCAAGATAGCCTTGAACAAACATGGACTAAATGCAACTAAGGTGACACATCTAGCCTTGGAACGACAACTTACTATCCCACCTCTACGCTTAACGGCAAGTGTGAATACGATCAAACATCATTCACTTGGAGGCAGACAATAGCTGTCGCAAGAATGTAGGATTCAAATTCTGATAATAAAATTCAGAAACACAAAGACAAGTTATGGATTCTTGAGACTAACAGGAATTTAAGCAGTCCGTTCAACGGCACCAAATCACCTAGCAACTATTGCACACGCGTTCTTCCGTACTTGACTAGCCGCATCTGAGAAAAAAAGATGCGACTTTGTCAAGACATTCAAAGCGTGCACTCAAAGTCACCCGAACGGACCAATCGAGACAAGGATTAGTCATGGGTATTAAATGTTATATGTTTGTTGTTACTGAGGATATTTCAATACCCGTACGGGATGTTTGTTGTTATTGTAATAGTCATTGTCTCGATTGGTCCGTTCGGGTGACTTTGAGTTCACGCTTTGAATCAACCACTCAATTCAGTCTTTCTACAGGTCTCTCTCCACAGCTTTCAACAAATAACAACCGAGGAACGCTCACCACAGGATACGACTGGCAATAAGGACAATTTTTGGCATAATCGCACGCACGGTTTTTCAAACACCCCCAGGCATTAGTGTCACTCTTAAATAAAAAAGCAATACCACCGGAAATAAACAGTTTAATACAACAACTAGCAACATAACATTCTTTTGCAATAACAGCGAACTCGGTTCTCAATTCTCCCAGACCATAGGGTCACACTCAGATAAAAGGCATCTTGGCCAAAAATAAACATCAACTCCACCTAGCAATATAGATAATACATAGCAATAGCACGCACGGCTTTCCAAACACCCAGACCATTAGGTCACATTTAGATAAAAGCTAATACGGCCTGATATAACCAAAATAGACTTCTGTCTTAGGTTGAAAGGGTCGTGCCTCGGCTAAGAGGCTTAATCCCCCATTTAACAAACAAACAATGACTTAACAAAATCGCATCTTTTTTTCAAAGAAATGTGATCCAGTATCAAAGATACCTTATTTAACCTATATTAAAAAAAAGTTAATCTAAATTATAATCAACCGCTGGATTATGCAGATGCTTACATCTCACAGCTGATTATTAAATATAAAGGCATGACCCTCACGGTAGAATGTGCACCGTTCTAAAAGTAGTTGTTTCCACTGTACATTTGTATAAAGCAATGTTACATATGGAAATTCCCGTTTAGCACCAAATATTATTTTTCCTGAACTTAGAATTATGTGAAATCAAAAACGGCTATTGACTCGATTTCAAGTCACAAGTCAGAGGCACGTCTCAATATTTACAGAAAGTAGGCGGCACTAAGCATATTACCTTCTGCAAGTCTATGTGAGAATGAATCTGAAAGCGAAATATTTTACTGAGCATAACATTGCTATAAAGATTTATCAATACTTCTGCAGAGAGCGTAAAAAGGGACATCTTTATTGTTCTTTATCAAATCCTGAGAAGAGAACAATGCATATTTTAGGTTTGTGTAAACGTTCATTTGATCGAATAGTGGAAGCAAGCGGATATTTATTGCCAACAAATTCACGAAAGCAAGGAAGGAAAGAAAAGATAGACAGTTTCGATAAGGACATAGTAAAAAGAGAAATATGTAGAATGTTTGATAAAAACGAAGAAGTGACACTTAGAAAGTTGAAGATTTGGCTGAAAACTAATAACGACATTGAAATATCAAAAACTTTATTATGGAAAACTGTAAGAAATGCAGGCTTCACCTTTAGAAAGTATGCTGGTGGAAAAAACATTATTTGTGAAAAGCCACATCTGGTAGCTCTTAGAAGCAAGTATTTACGTGAAGTGAAGGGAATGCGCGAGAATGGTTATGATATTGTGTATTTAGATGAAACTTGGATCAACGCTCATCATACAAATGAAAAGGAATGGCAGTTAGCAGATGGAAGTATTAAAAGATCAGTACCAAGTAGTAAAGGGCAACGTTTGATAGTTGCACATGCAGGTAGCAGACATAATGGGTTGTTGCAGAATGCTCATCTAATTTTCATTTCAAAATCCATTGACAATAGAGACTACCACTCCGAAATGAATGGGCACATATTCGAAGACTGGATCGAAAAAAGTATTCTTCCAATATTAGATAGACCTTCTTGTCTGATAATGGACAATGCTTCATACCATAACGTAGTGAACGTAGAAGATAGAATCCCAACATCATCAAGTACAAAAGATGCAATCAAAACGTGGCTCATAAAAGAACACATACCAGTTACCGACAGGTACTTGAAACCCGAATTGCTTAACCTTGTAAAACAGACACAACGAACAAAGATATTTAAAATAGACAAGTTAATTGAAGAACATGGTCATAGATGTTTGAGACTACCTCCATATCATGCACACTTAAATCCTATAGAGCTAATTTGGGCAAAAGTTAAAGGACACGTAGCATCTACAAATACAACTTTCAAATTATGTGATATTGAGACACTTACAAATCAGGCTCTATCAAATATACATAAAGACTACTGGGTGAAATGTGAGGATCATGTGTTACGCCAAGAAGAGGAATATTGGAAAAAGGAAGGTTTGTTGTTTGTTCAGCCGAAAACAGTAATCGACCTATTTGACTCGTCTGATTATGAATGATCATTACTCTGATTAAGTCTACACTAAAAAAAGTTTGATTTGCAAAATTTACAAGTTGATTTGTAAAACATTTCATTGCTCAATACCACCCAAGCAATTCAAAAAAATGTTATAAGCAAACCATCAACCATTACTTATAAAAATTAGCCCGCTTGATTCAATACAGAAGTTCAGATATCTTGGATCAACTATTTCAGACAAAATTTCCTTACATGAAGAAATATATGTACTTATTTCAAAGGCAGCGACAACATTTGTGAAACTCACACCAAGAGCATGGAACAATATCAAATTGACTCTACGAACAAAAGATATATTTTAAATTTTTTTACACCTGCCACCATGTAAAATTTTGTGGACACGCCTATGGGTCATCATTGCACTAGATTACTGTAAAATATTTTGTTTATGGTCGAAATAATATTTACATGGGCAAACATCAAAAGAATTCGCCGCTTTCAAATAACCGTTACAGCTAGACATCAAGTAACACATATGTTTTCGCGACATGGACATTTTAACAACGTATGCCAAAATTCATGTGAAATCATCAAGAACTTTTTGAATTATAAATCATAACATCTCGGCAAACGAATCTGAACGGACTATATGCGATTTGGTGCCGTTGAACGGACTGGTTCAATTCCCGTTAGTCTCAAGAATTTTTAATAATTGTCCTCTGGCTTCCTACTTAAATTTACTTAGATAAGTTAGTGGAAGATTATAATACTTGTTAGGCAGATATCGAACTTTTTAAAGGTACTTTTCATATATCAACATTTTAATAAATATTTTGATGTCGTGAAGTGTGTTTGTGTGTTATATCAGGGGGGAGAGCGGGGGGGGGGTGTTGTTGCCACTAATAATTATGTACTTTTTTCCGTTAACTAAGCGTTTTTTTCCTAGAAAAAAAGCATCTATATAGTAATTAGCAAAACTTCATTATCCTGTTCCTAGGTTTACCTGTTAGATTTCAGTTTTGCGCAGTAGGAACATATTAAAGAATAATTGTTCGCGCGATGAGTACAAACGTCATTTATCTGAACCGAGCCACTTTTCCGGGTTGGCGAATCAAAGTACATGCAAAATGGCTATTGACCAAAGGCATCAGCCAAGGTAACTGGCGCTGGGTGGATCAGCGCACAGGTTCAAATAGGAAAGGGCATGCATCTCTTAGAACGTTTTGTGAATGTAGGGTATGGTCACTTACAGTATTGCCGAGTTAGATGTCTGAGACTTCGATTAAAAAAATGTAGAATTAAAATTCTAGATAATACAATTCAGAAACACACAGATGATTTAGGGGAAGAAAGAACACTTGCTAGGCAAATATCGAACTTTTTAAAGGTACGTTTCATATTTCAACATTTCAATAAATAATTTGTTTTTCATGAATTGTGTTTGTGCGTGATGGGGTAGGGAGAAAGTGGTTACCTTCATCCTTTGGGAAGGGGAGGTGTTGTCAATAATATTTAGGTACTTTCCCCCGCAAACTAAGATTATACCCACTTTATTGTTCCTAGAAAAATAAACACTGAATAACACTAAAAAAAGATGTTTATAAGTTTGAGAGATAAGTGTGTGGTTTCAAATATAAGTGTATAGTGTGAGATATAAATGTTTAGTTTGATATATACGTGTGTAGTTTGATATATAAGTGTGATATATAAGTGTGTAGTGTATAAGTGTGTAGTTTGATATATAAGTGTGTAGTTTGATATATACGTGTGTAGTTTGATATATAAGTGTGATATATAAGTGTGAAGTTTGAACTCAATATACGCCATGTGACTTTGCTCTTGATTTTTATTGGTTGTTGATACAAAGCATACACAAAGTGACCAATGAAAATCCCGGGAAAAAACAAATAGCATCACTGTAGAAGAATGATTCCTGGTGAGTCTATAGGATTATACTGGCGACGGGCTGGGCTGAATTTAAATTGAAACTATTTTTCTTCACATTAATGAAACATTTACTGAATCAAATCTGCAGCATTTCTAGAAATAAAACAATTTAGAACCGGATATGAATCAGTCATCTATCCTTGCTGCAAAAAAAATAAATTATAATTCACTTACTGTTATCAAGTCACAACCGCATTAATATCGCGTGTCCTTCAATGGCATCAATACACGGTTTGCAACAACACCTCATGCTATCGCAGAGTGCCTCAAAAATTGTTTGGGGATAGCTATTATAGATCATTTACATTGTTGATGTCACGCTACGGGATCCTGTTTAGTACACACCAAACATGTTCATGTCAGGTTGAGAGTTGGTAAATAATGTCCAATTTCAAATTAACCCTGGCAGACATATTGTGTCTGCTTGCTCTTGCCCTACCGAGCATATCCCAGCGTTCTTGATGGTGTATTTGAACCTATTGTCGCCTCTCTCCCTGCCTACCTCAAGGATACTAACCATGCGTTAACCACATTCGCATCGGTTGAGCTGCTCCTTCATCATACTTATCATCTCTTCTTCTTTAATATTCTCTCTTTACACTCCTATCCCACACAATGACGGTCTTACCGCCCTCAAGTTCTTCTTTGACCGGCACCCTCACCATACCATTGCCATCACTACCCTAGTCCGGGAGTTATAACCCCCTGAAGAAACTCATTGCTATAATAGCAGTGTGATGTCTAGCTAAGAAACTCATTGCTATAATAGCAGTTTGATGTCTAGCTAAGAAACTCATTGCTATAATAGCAGTTTGAGGTCTAGCTAAGAAACTCATTGCTATAATAGCAGTTTGAGGTCTAGCTAAGAAACTCATTGCTATAATAGCAGTGTGAGGTCTAGCTAAGAAACTCATTGCTATAATAACAGTATGAAGTCTAGCTAAGAAACTCATTGCTATAATAGCAGTGTGAGGCCTAGAAATGTCATACTACATATTCCCCCATCTTGGTGATTGTGGAAGAAAGGAACATTGATAGGTCGCAGTACTTGATTAACTTAGACATCAACAGTAGCAGTTACGTTAACTATGAAATGATGAAGAGTGTACGGTACTCATGGAAGAATCCACTCTAAACGTGTACACTTCGTCCTGCATATTTGTTTTGCTGGAATATACACAGTTGACCAGCTATAATTCTACAACTGGTCAACTCAAATAGAGAACTTATTAACTGTATTAGAAGACGACAATCACAGTTTCTGGGTCATGTCATGAGAAGAGGTGGGCTGGAGAACATCGTAACAACTGGAAAGATCGAGGGTAAGAGAGACAGAGGAAGACAACGTGAAAAAATGTTGGATGGCGTAAAATCCTGGCATGATGCAGAATCATTAGAAACTATATTTAGATGTATAACAGACAGATTACTGTGGAGAGACATGATCGCCTACGCCGGAAGGCATGGTACAAATGAATGAATGAATACACACTTCAGCATATCTCTCTCCAGGACGACGCCAGACGCGATTTCTACTTTAAGCAAATGAGATAATAAACAGACTGTCATCAGAGAACAACGTCGATGTCGATTCCGCCCCTGGGCAATGAATATTTTGTTCGTCTTAGCAACTCTGTTATTTCTGTGGCGTCTAATAATGATAGGATTAATTTTAGGGTATCTGTTTTTCAAACCAGAAGAGTGTATTCTCTTTCACACAAGGTTTGCACTAATAAGCTCCCGAGCACTACGTGCATGAGCTGCTGTCTGAGTTGCATGCCGTTGCGCAGATGCATCAGTACAATATGATCTTGAGCAAGTGTTATTGCACGAGGTTTACCAGGACTTGTGCGGTGAAAGGTGGTACCTTCGCCAGGAATCTTTTTTGCAGCCTTACTATAGTGGACTGATCACAACTGAAATGTCTTGCAATTTTCTGGCTGCCATTCCACAGACAAGGAGCTTGCCATCGCTCTTGTAACGTCAGTTGAGGCATACAAAACAGCAACAGAATTCTTTCGACAAAACTAGATACCTTTTACCCGCCTAAACCTTATTACGATGTCTGTACCAAATTCCAATTTTTAATAAAGTCCTAATTTATTTATACAAGTAAATTCAAGTAGAAAGCGAGATGACAAATTAAGAATTCTTGAGACAATTTGAACGGGAAAACGGACAGTTCCCGTTGGTATCAAGAATTTTTAATTTGTCCTCTCGCTTCCTACTTGAATTTACTTGTATAAGCAATTATTTGAAACAAAATTGTACTGTCTATATATGTTATCCATGTTTACAAGAATACTTATTGGCCCTTGTAGAACAAATACGGATGTTATATGTTGCTGTTACTGAGGATACTTCAATACTTGTACGGGATGTTCGCTGTTGCTGCAATGGCCCTTGTATCGATTGGTCCGTTCTGAGTGACTTGAGTGCACAGTGTGAGTGTCTTGACAAAATCGCATCTTATTTTGGAGGTGCGGTTAGTCAAGCGCGGAAGGACCTGGTTACTCTTGTTACCATGCGATTTGGTGCCGTCAGAATGGACTGGTTCAGTTCCCGTTGGTCTCAAGAATTTTAAATTTATTTATACACCATTTCGCACGTGAGGCACGACAAATGCGAAGGAAACACCACATCAACAAAACAATGAGACTACACCAACTTCATCACTTGCGCGAGTTCTGGGTTGAAAAATTGCCCACGTTTATAAACAATTTATAAGTGAAAACAAATATTTTCAGTGCTTTTTTAATGGTTGATAGTATAGTAATTGTTTTAATGTAACTTATGGCTCCTGTTGTCGTTAGTTATCTGCTCGCGCTTTCTCTTTTTTTCTCTCTCTCTCTCTCTCTCTCTCACTCTCTTCTCTTTCTCACTGTATTTTTGGATCTTCAGGAACCAAGAGCAATTAAGCTTATTTTCTTATGTGTAACTGGAGAAGGTGGTGACGCCAAACCTTCATTTCGCACCCAGTAGAACGTAACTGTCAGTAGTATGCAATGGCTCTTACTCTGACAAGGCGTATTGGTCTATGAAATGTCTCCTACTCTGACAAGGCCTATTGGTCTATGCAATGTCTCCTACTCTGACAAGGCCTATTGGTCTATGCAATGTCTCCTACTCTGACAAGGCCTATTGGTCTATACAATGTCTCCTACTCTGACAAGGCCTATTGGTCTATACAATGTCTCCTACTTTGACAAGGCCTATTGGTCTATACAATGTCTCCTACTTTGACAAGGCCTATTGGTCTATACAATGTCTCCTACTTTGACAAGGCATATGGGTGTATACAGTTCTTTGAGAAGTTTCCTACTCGTATAGGTCCTAATGGTATAAGAAGACAGCATTCTCCACAATTACGTATGCAGACATGCATTCACATGACAGCTTGGAAATATCTGGTAGCAACAATATTCACCGTACTCTGCCACACACTTGAAACATTCAATCAATATATTTTTCCTTACATATTATGAATACATGAAACGCTTACACTTGAAATATTCAATCAATATATTTTTCCTTACATATTATGAATACATGAAACTCTTACATGTGAAATATTGACAATAAATTGTTTTTTTTAACGGACAACTTTAGGTTGTGTAATATATGGTTAGGTCAAGCATGTTTGATTTCTGATTACTTGGAACGCCTGACTGTCCATATAGATTCTTGTCAGTCTCTCCATTATCGAACTTGGACACAATAAACAATTCATTATTCCATTTGGAGAATCAGCTATTTTAGTCTTCAAATCACCCCCCCCCCCTTTCCCTTCAAATATTCTTCTTGTTTAATTGTTTACGTCTGATTCAATGTTACAGATTTGATAACCACATGTCCAATGTTCCGGATTTGATAACCACATGTCCAATGTTCCGGATTTGATAAGCACATGTTTCACGAGCAAGAAAATTATCTCGCAGATAACTGCCAGTTCTGACCTTCGAATGTTTGATTTCTCACAGCCTTGTACCACAGCCGACTAGATATTACAGACCTTCGAACTGGCATCTCCCGTGTGCTAATCCGTATTGAGTTTTCATATGTATACTTTGTGTCGTCAGCAAATGAAATGCACGGATCAGCCAACTAGAATGATCAGGTCACAGGTCTTGAATATCTATTCAGCTATACTTAACTGTTCATTCGGGAAACTTGCAAATGGATCAACGAATTAGACTGATCAGATAAAAGGTCTTGAATATATATATATATATCCCGCCGAAGACGGATGTGTCGGGCCATTGGCGCAAATAAAACGGCGACACAACGCATTTCCATTTTCTGGACTACATCCTGCTGGAAATCTAGCAGGACCATGATCCAGCTAGATCCAGTTGGAGTTTGAGAATGAACGCAGAAGAAGAAGAAGAATATATATATTCAGCTAGAGGGCCTACTTAACTGTTTATTCGGGATGTTTGCCAATGGATCAGCCAACTAGAGTGATCAGTTCAAAGGTCTTGAAAATCTATTCAGCTATGCTTAACGCTCATTCGGGAAGCTTGCCGGAGATAAGAACAACAGAATAACTTTAATGATAAATGTTGAATGATTAATTAATGAGTAATGGATGCATTACTAACAACAATAAACAATGATCGGACAGACAGCGAAATGTGTACTTTTAAAGATTACAAGAATAAAATCATCGATTTCACATTGTTTAGTGTAAAATAAAATAGTTTAAACATGGACACGAAAATCACTACAGCCAAAAAAATGATGGCTTGATTGTTACATCTTGTATGATACATCTATTGATATATATATATATATATATATATATATATATATATATATATATATATATATATATATATATATATATATATATATATATATATATATATATATATATATATATATATATATATATATATATATAGAGAGAGAGAGAGAGAGAGAGAGAGAGAGAGAGAGAGAGAGAGAGAGAGAGAGAGAAGACACGATCTTGCTTTGCTGTCACAGCTATACTCAGATGAAAGGAGGATAGTTATTCTAAGTGACAAGTCACAGTAAATATGCTAGAATATACACATGAAAAAAACAACAAAGTTTATGAGAATAAATTTCTGCTGGGATAAACGCACCTGAAAGAAGCCAGAATAATGTCTATTTGAGCTGAGGCATTCGTCTTGAATACAAGACCGGGGTCTAATTAGAAGTGACATAGCAGACTCGCTGATAAAATATACATGAACCGGATGTTGAAGATATTATTTATTACTAGTGTTATTGTATTGTATTGTTTATTTATTTATATCAAAGAACTTTATGATGACAATAGACCTGAGGTAAACATACACGATAACGGTGAGGGTCATTTAGTACTCGCAGCAGAAGTAAGGGCGAAGTAAGAACTAAGCCACATGAAATATGGCAAAGCATCAGGACCAGACAATATCACATTAGAGGAATTAGTAGCTGTATGTGGCGTTGGAGTTGAAATAATCACAAAATTTCTGAATTACGTATATCATAGCGGATAGATACCCGATGACTTAATGAGATCCATATTTATAGCCTTACCTAAGAAACCAGGGACCACCGAATGTGAAGAACACCGTACAATCAGCCTCATGAGCCAGATAACATAAATACTTCTCAGAACTATCATGAAGAGAAAAAAAATTACAACAGAAATAAATCCAGCTTCGTAGAAGGCAAATGTACTAACAATGCTATATATATTTTTATAACACTAATAGAGAGGTATATAAAGGTAAAAACAGATCTGTACCTCTGTTATGAAGACTACACGAAAGCATTTGATAAAGTTAAACATAATGAAGTTATACACATGCTAGAGAATATGAACACTGACAGTAAGAATTTAAGAATCATCTAGAACATGTACTGGCAACAACCAGCAGCAATAAAATTAAGAAAACCAATTTGGCCCTTTTCAACAAATAAAACAAGGAGTTAGACAGGAATGTGTACTTTTACCAGACCTGCTCTCTTTATACAGTGAAAATATAATGCGTGCAATAGTAGATATCCCAGGAATGTCAGTGGGAGGACATAACATAAATAATTTGTGATATTCGGATGACACTATTCTGATTGCAAAAAGTGATGAAGACCTTCAAGATTTAATTAATATAGTAGTCACAGAAAGTAAAGAGAAAGGCCTCTTCCTAAATATCAAGAAAACATAAGTAATGGTTATTTATTTCAAAGAAACAAAATAACACACCTTGCAAGATCAAAGTGAATGATATAGTATTAAAACAGGTCCACCAATTCAAATATCTAGGTACAATGATTACAGCAGATGGAAAAGTTCTACAGAAATAAGAAGCAGAATAGGACAGGCAAAAACAACATTCAGAAAAATGAAAAATATATTGTGTAATATGATCTTGCCATTAGACGTGAGAAAGTTTTGTAATGTTATATTACTCCTATACTAACACATGGATGCGAGTCTTGGACAATCAACAAACAGGAAAGTGGGAGATTGGAGGCAACAGAGATGTGGTTCTACAAAAGAATGCTGAGAATACAATGGACTACCAGAAAAACTAATGTGGGGGTGTTGAAAGAGTCAGGTTCGAAGCGAACCTTAATCAATAATATAAGAAAAAGACTTCTTCATTTTTTTGGCAACAACATGAGACAGAATGTTTCGAAGAACATAATCACAACAGGCAAGATTGAAGGCACCAGAGACAGGGGGCGACAACGTGAGAAAATATTTATAGTTTGACAACCTGGCACGGCAGGGAAACACAACAATCTTGATACATAATGTTGGAGATAGAGAGCTGCAGAAAGCCATCATCGCATATACCAGCCGGCATGGCTCCTGATGATGATGATTTATGTTTAAAAATAGTGATCGGAATAGTGCAGTAAAACTATCCACAGTATCGCTAGCAAAATATTTGTTTAAATATATATATGTGAAGAATTAAATAGCAGTTTAACGTTGAACGAAGCACATGGTGGCAATATTATTTAAGCGTTAAATTGGACCACTAAGTACCCTTGAACACAAGACAGACAGTGTTTAAAAATTGTATCTGGTGTAATGTCTGAAGTGATTGACTCCAAATGAAAACTGGCTCAATCTAACATCTGATATTCTGTATTACTATTCCTGAATCAGTGTAATATCTAATATTCTGTATTACTATTCCTGAATCAGTGTAATATCTAATATTCTGTATTACTTTCCTTGAATCAGTGTAATATCTAATATTCTGTATTACTTTCCTTGAATCAGTGTAACATCTAATATTCTGTATTACTTTCCTTGAATCAGTGTAATATCTAATATTCTGTATTACTGATTCTGCAGTATTTCTCCACTCCACAGATAGCCCACCTCCACAAACGGATTAACTCCACAGACAAATCAACGTATCAAAGACTGATGTAATCCACAGATTAGTTCTACATATCACCTCCACAGATTAACTTCACAGACAGATATATTCCACAGTCTGATCAACTTCACAGAAATCACCTCTATAAACATATGAACTGCGCAGACAGATTAACTTCACAGACATATCAATTTCACAGACAGAGTAACTCTACAGACAGATCGATTCTGTAGATCCATATAACAGATCTGATAAACAACTATTGATACCAGAGACATTATACCAAACGGCGATCTGTCAGTTGCTTCCAACACATTCTAACCTAAAGCTCAGTCTATATTTACTCCGGCAGCGTGACGCTCAAATTTAACTATAAGTATTCGGGCAGCCAATAGGAAATGGTAATTTTCTGGTATAAAAATTGCTTAGAAAATATCTGCAAAAAAAATAAATAATACTTGCATTGAATGTTATATCCTGAATGAAATCTGATATTAACTGCTATCACGTGATCAACTAGCAAGAAGTGTAGTTACAACGACCTGTTTGCTGCTAATTTGCATGTCAACGAAAGAAATGCAGTGATTTGTTATTATCCTTGTTTATGAACCTACCTTGATGGTAGGTGTGGTTCAAATATTGTGCTCTGAACCGAAGCAATAAAATGGCAGGGGATCCTGGTCAGAAATATACTACTCTCCCAATTCACAATAATTGTCATGCTTTACAAGTCATGGAAAAAGTATGAGAAAATGTATCCTGGTTTGTTCTGAAAGTTATCAAACGTAGAATTTTTCATCAAACAAAAGGGACTGTGCACCAAGGGGTCTCACAGTAGACAGAAGCATAGCTTCTACGCCAGTTTTCTCGCATCTTCAGGCCGTGTATTTCAACTTAGAAACATCAATTTGGTCAGAATTTGCACACATTTTTTTAAAGTGATATTTCAAACTTGTAGCTACATTTTAAAAAAGGACACGATATCTTGTTGAAGACTTTAATGGAGAACAAAATCAAAGAACGTCGTTCACGAAGATCACAAAGATAAAAGTGGAACAGAAACATCAACAGATAAGACACATTACAGTTTGTCAGCGTGTTTTCAAATTTGTCTGTAGAGAAAGAAATTAAAGCTCCTTTAAGCAAAGATACGCCCGTTCTTTTCGCAATGGCAAATGATGGAATATATTGGAGGTTAATGCTATTCAAGTTTTGTTAGGGACATGGTATATACACTTCAAATTTAACACATAACTTTACTATCGTCTTCAATTAATCGTTGCTTTAAGAAAATTACAGAAGATTTCGTTCATAAGAAACAAAATTATGATAGGCAGTGTTATAGGTAACCGGACATTATGTTCATATCATGCAAATGTTGCCAAGGAAAGTCCCTGGAAATGTAATATTACGAGGGAAAGCAGCTATGGTAAAGTTTCTACGATACCTAATGATAAGGATCTCTTGTGGTCAGAGAATGAAAATTTTGCCAGAACTTTGGCTCCTGCTATGGTTTTCGTTGCAATCTTAATGGTCATTGGATTTTTAGGGAATTCAATGGTGATGTATGTGTATGGTTTTCGGTTCAAAACTGCTACGCAGAATTCACTGATCGTTTGTCTAGCATTTTTCGATTTTCTCATGTCCAGTATCGCTATGCCTTCAGAGATTGCCGATATGAGGTTCCATCATACATTCTCGTCTGTATTCGCTTGCAAACTGCTTCGATTCGTCACAATGTTCTCATCAATATCATCCTGTCTTATCTTGCTAGTCATCGCCGTAGACAGGCATAGACGTATCACGGAGCCATTGAAGAGACAAATGTCCATTAAACTTGCAAGATTCTTGCAATGTTGTTGCGTCCTAGGATCTCTCGCCTTATCCTGGCCAACTATCGTTATAACTGGTTTAAGAACAACTCATACTAGAATACCGGGTATTATGGGGACAGATTGTTCATTTAGTAACCAGTTTAGAGATTCGAAACTTCCTTTGGCGCACAACTCTGCTCTGGGAGTTGCCTTTGTAGTCGCGATTGGTCTACTAGCAGTACTTTATTTTCGAATTTGGAGGACAGCTAAACGACATTTGTCAAAAATAGTTAAAATTAAAAAGACATCTACATCTGGATCTTCTGTAAGCGATTTTGTAAACTGTGGTGATCTTGCAGTAAATGGAAAGTGTGATACATTTTGTGAAATGGGAACGGAAAAAAATTACAGACAAAACAAGAAAATACGAAATAATACAAATGTAACACCATTTTCTAACAGACGTGATTCTCGTGAGATTACGCACTCGTGTGAGAATTTTACCAAGGATTCAAACGGAATTAGTTACAAGTGTGAGTGTCCGACCAGGGATTCTTCTAACGGAACTAGTTACAAGTGTGAGTGTCCGACCAGGGATTCTTCTAACGGAACTAGTTACAAGTGTGAGTGTCCGACTAGGGATTCTTCTAACGGAACTAGTTACAAGTGTGAGTGTCGGACCAGGGATTTTTCTAACGGAACTAGTTACAAGTGTGAGTGTCCGAGCAGGGATTCTTCTAACGGAACTAGTTACAAGTGTGAGTGTCCGAGCAGGGATTCTTCTAACGGAACTAGTTACCAGTGTGAGTGTCCGCCCAGGGATTCTTCTAACAGAACTAGTTACAAGTGTGAGTGTCCGACCAGGGATTTTTCTAACAAGAATGCATGCACCCCTGAAAATAACAAAGATTGTTCTAACCAAATTAGATGCAAATGTGATAGCTCGATCAGTAATTACTCTGGAGAAATTGCATGCAGGTTTGAATGTTCGATCAGGAATTGTACTAATGAAATTAATTGCTATTGTGAGAATCCAAGAAGGAATTATCATTCGGAAATTATATGCAAGTGTTGGAATCCAACAAGGAATTGTCCTACGGAAATTATATGCAAGTGTGGGAACCCAACCAGGAATTGTCATGCGGAAATTATACGCAAGTGTGGGAATCCAGCCAGGAATTGTCATGCGGAAATTATACGCAAGTGTGGGAATCCAACCAGGAATTGTCATGCGGAAATTACATGCAAGTGTGGGAATCCAACCAGGAATTGTCCTACGGACATTATATGCACTTGCGAGATTCCAGACATATGCAAATATTCGCAAATGTTGTGTACAGCTGACGTTACTGATCAATTGAACAACCATTGTTCTGCTCACATCCACACAACATTATTCAGGCGATTCCATCTTAAGACAAACGCTTTCTTTAAGTGCAATGACGCATTTAATCTAATGAAAACAGACGCGATCGTCCACGGATCACAAAGCGAATTATTAATAAGTAATACATTGGCTAAGAATTTCATGCGACGATCAAAATCAATGGATCACATTCCACCAGTTAAAAATATGCCCCATTACAAATCTGAAATATTTCCTACAGCTCACTCAATCCCAGATATGAGTTTAATTAATTTATCGCAAATCACATGTACTTCTGGATGTTGGTCTAAAAACGATTTTTCACTAAATCAAACATTCGATAACTCCATCAATAGTATAAGCCTCGCCAAAGTTCACTCTTTCTCGGTAACAGAAAGTATTCCAGAAACCATGTGTAACTCTGACGATTGTCGAACTACAAGACAAACATTCCATATTGGCGATATACATGAAGACACAAGCAACAGAAATGAAAGGAGATTAATGTTCGGGGATGGAAGAACACCAAACAGCACAAACACGGATACTGCCGATCAAGATTGCATTTTAAAAAACAAAAACATTTGCTTATCAGCCTTTTCTCGCAGCATTAGTAATCTGTGTAAGAATTGTGAACTAAGTGTATGTTCTGATAGCACGGGAAAGAAATTCTCGTTTCCTGATCTGAAAGAAAGTATAGACGAACATTGCGTTTGTTCAGATAGCAAAGGGCGAAAATTTACGGTAGCAGATCATAACAAAAGTGCAGACGACAACATTAATCAACTAGCCAGCCACGATGTTAGCACTTCCATAGAATACAAGAAAACAGTATTAGCATTTGTTGATACGCACATAAAAGCGTATCGTGAGAAAGGAGATAACAATGAAATTAATGAGAACTGTAGATGTTACATGGATTACTCCCCATGCAGAAACTGTAATTCTGTCATATCATCAATGAATACCTATAAAACTACGCCGTGCACACATAATTTGTCCGACAGTCATTTTCCTCTCCTGAACATCATAAAAACGTCTGACATGTCACATTTTATTCCCGATAGAAGTCAATATTTTCAAAATGTGACTTTGAAAATTAACGGTTCTAATAAAACAAATAATGAAGAAGAAGCAATTGAATGTTTGAAACAAAGTCCCAACGAATGTACACAGATATTTATTAATGAACACAGAATAAGGTCCTCAAGTCAAGATATATCTTTATCGCCTTTACATAATTCCAAACAATGTCATCCATTGCGGGGAGGTAATATTAAAAAAACTACATGTGACACCCACCCAGTGCATTCTATTTACAGCATCGCAAACAGACGAACGAGCGTGGATAAAGAATCCACTGGATATCAGAAAAGATCACCCTCTGAAGCAACTATATCAACATCGCTTAAAATTGTGAGAAAACGCAGTTCTAGACACATCGACAAAACTACTGTCGTTGCTTTCACAATTAGTTCCATCTTTGTTGTCAGTTTCCTGCCCTACCTAATCATAATGTTTATAAGATCGTTTATCAATAACTTTGACTACAATTTACATGGTTCTTCTTTGTGTGCTTACAATGTTTTTGTACGATTTTACTTGATAAATTCGGCTCTGAATCCTCTAATGTACGCTCTACTTAATAACCGGTTTCGCAATGAATGTAAGAAATTACTGTTGTGTTTTTGCAATAAAAAGCAATTGTAAATTTGACTAACGAGTTAGAAAGTATGAAAGTGTAGTAGGGCCAAACTTATCCACAAGGGATATTGTGTATTGAGTTCCTAAGAGAAAAGCGGCTGGTTGGTGGGCAGAATGTCTCTCTGAGTCATGTATTCATGAGCTTCAATTATATATCAAGGGACATATTCTTTTTAGAACCTTGACTTTGTCGTGGATACTCTTAACGTCTCTCTGTTCCAGGCAAGCAGGCATGCATTAACCAAAGACATGCGCATACATTCTTCGATGTCGCTGATCTATCGTCTTCTTGATCTTCCTCTTCTTCTCTTACCCAGCAATCTGCCCTCTAGAATCAGCCTTTCGATACCATCGTGTCCCTTAAAGTGTCCAAAATACTGTAGCTTCCTTCTTAAGATTGTATTTATAAGCCACCCTTCATTTAATTTCAGTAGTTTCAAAATTTCAATGTTACTCTTTTTCTCAGCCCATGATATTCGTATGATCTTTCTGAAGCACTTCATTTCAAATGAATTTATTCTTTTGGATATTGTCTTGTTTAAAGTCCTAGTCTCGCACTTAAGAGAGTTTCAATCACTCTCTCAAAACGTCCTAGATGTAGCAGGGGGTTCTATGCCAGGATTAGATGCTTCAGTCAAATCGGCACACAGCAAAACATATCTCAAAATGTTGTCGTTTTCAACTGCGATGGGCGGCTATTAATTTAAAAGTTAAATAAATGGAGCCTACTATATGGAACACTGCAAAAAGTTATAATTAATTGAGCATACTATATGGAACACTGCAAAAAGCTAAATAAATGGAGCCTACTATATGGAACACTGCAAAAAGCTAAATAAATGGAGCCTACTATATGGAACACTGCAAAAAGCTAAATAAATGAAGCCTACTATATGGAACACTGCAAAAAGCTAAATAAATGAAGCCTACTATACTGTACAGCTGAAGGGGAAAATAGTGTAGTGAGAGGGAAAGGAAAAGAGCTATAAATACTCTTAGACAACAAAGGGTTCAAAGGTCATTGTGAGCCATGACTGTTTTTACTATTTAAAAATGGAGCGCATTCCAGCAGTTAAAAATTGGGTGAGCTTCAAATCTACAATTTTTGAACCCTTTGGGGAAAATAATAAGAGGAAATGAATGGGTATACAGAGTTGGATTGAGGGTTGACTATCAGACACAATACTCTCCGCTGTGATGAGAAACTACTAAAGACACATGCCCGAACTTCTGGGAAGTAAACCGCTTTATACCTCAAGCATGACTTGAGATTGTAAGAAAATTACGTCAAATTACCTATATACCTGAAACGTGTCTTGAGATTGTAAGAAAATTACGTCAAATTATCAATATACCTGAAATATGCCTTGAGATTGTAAATTCCGGCTCTGTGGCGAAGTGGTACAGAGCGCGTCTGTGACGACAAAGGTACCGAGTTCGATCCTCACCACAGGCAATTGTGCATCAAACCGTTCAGAAAGCAATGGCAACCTACTGAACGTATTTATATTGCCTAGAAAATCACCACAGCCAACAAATGCTGGGTTGATAGCTACGTCCTGGATAGGATATGCTACCAATTTGATTGTAAATTACATCAAATTACCTCTATATCTGAAGCATGTCTTGAGATTGTAAATTACGTCAAATTACCTAAATATCTGAAGCATGATTGAGATTGTAAATTACGTCAAATTACCTCTACAGTTGATGATTATCAAGCTCATATCAGCGTACCTTACATACCTAGTGAGTAGAGTAGACATATGGGATTACCAAAATAATACGCCAGCTGATACACTCTGATGGCTTATTGAGAAGGGGATAAGGAAACCTATGGAGTTGTCGGGTGTGCGCTGATGTTGGCCTGCAATTATAACTCATAACTCATTAGCAAACGATTTGGGGAACTTCCACATAAAAAAAATGTCGAAGAAACACCAATCTGCAGCTGAAAGTACAAAATCTACCCTTTTATAGAGGGAACAGGAGCGGTAATCGTATGCTTCCAGTGGATTTAGCTGTCCAACGTTTCCAAATATATGCGATTCCAAGTATATAAATAGTAGCCAACTGAAATCCAAACAATACTCAAAACACGTAACGAATGAGGTCCAACTTAATTTAGCGGACAGGTCTTTTAAAACTGTCAGAGGTCTCGCTTCAATCGTTTGGGAACTATTTTTTAATGAAAATATTTCCGTCTGTTATTCATTTGGTAAATTTATAAAATAATTTATCATTTTACTGTTATTCAACATGTTTGTATGTGTGCGAATGTGAGTGTGTGCAGGTTAGTATGTGCGTGCGTGTATGTATGTATGTATAGCTAATACCAATTATATAGCAGATAAGAATACGCTTCGCTAACCGATACTCGGCTCAGACTATCATTGTACATTTGATACAACCATTGCACATCCCACATTATAATTACATCGCATGGCCGTGTCGTTAGACGTGTTCTCAGACCATTGAGGTCCCGGGCTCAGAGGTCCCGGGCTCAATACATGGTTGAGGCAAGATTTTTTTTCTTTCGAGGTACAATCAAAATTCTTCCTGTAAGTGTCGCGGCGTCTGGTATGGTAAATCGGCCTTTATTTCCACAGCCCCTGCACTCCTTCACAGGAAAACATGCAGTAACGCAAGTAAGTTTACTGCACATTCCACAATATAATGCAAGTATTTATATGGTCAGGAATATCGTCAAAACAAAACATACTATCAACGAGACACATCGACAGACGTTTCTACTGAAAAGTCTTCATCAGCGCGAAATACAACAGCCAATCAAACAATATAATTTTTATAAGAAATCACATATGGTATGATGATAGTATGAGGAAGAGTTGAATCTATTGTCCTGGACAATGCAAGCGTTCGTGGTAACGACATACCAGATAGGATTGCCAGAAAAGCGCATACAGTTGATAAGTTGACAATGTTTTAAGGAGATGTGTTGAATTATCATTAAAGAAAGACTGTTAGATGTGGTCGTCGCGGTTCATGGTGAATCAATTCAATGACTGGAGCAGTTCAGTATGAAACGTGCCACAAGTAAGACCGTTCGTGCGGTAGGTGAGCCGTCTTTTTAATCCGCAAGCCACATGATCTATAAGTATACATACCTTCCACATGTGTTGGGCGAGAATGAACACTTATGGGTGTGCCAGGAGTGCAGCAATGTCAGCTCATAACCAATAAACTTGCTTGAAAATATATAGCATAAGAAATATACCATATTTCTTATTTACTTGCATATATATTTTAGGGAATCTACATAAGTACATGTATTTACATATGACATCAATATAATGCGTGAATTTACATATGCCATCAATGTAATGTATGTATTATCTTATTTCATCAATATAAAACTTATATTTACATATTTCATCAATATAATACACATATTTACATATTTCATCAATATAATACACATATTTACATATTTTATCAATATAATATAAATATTTATATAATTCATTATTATAGTTTTTTTAATATATACATTTCATTACTACAATACATTGATTTACACATTTCATTAATATTTATTAATTTTACCAGAGACACCACTGGGAAATATTTCCTGACTGCGGTGACACTCCGATAATAGGCTCACCAGTCATAGAAGTGTCATAGCACAACGGTTGCGGCGCACTGGCACAGATAAATAAATCTTAACACTGTCACCCGCCGAAGACGGGTGTGTTGGGCCATCGGTACAAATACAACGGCAAAGCAACTCATTTCCATTCTCTGGACTACATCCATCTGGAAATCATGTAGGACAATTGTCCTGCTATAACAGAATTCCAGTGGGAATTTGAGAATGAACGCTGAAGAAGAAGAACACTGTCACATATGAAAAGGAAAAGTTCTTTAAAGAAGAAGGCATATGACACATAATTAGGAAGGTCGAAAGTGGCCGACGTTACGGACCAGCCGTTTTTTTTTTTCTCTAAGAAATCGAATCTTCTAGGCTGTTTGTTGGAGCATGAGAACACTGCTAGAGCATGGGATTGAGAGTACGAAACAAGTAGTAAGAAAAATGACGATGTTATGGAAAAGATATGACTTTCCTAGACGAGATGTATAGGGATAGAAGAGATTAGAAACAGGACATGTGAACAGTCCTCGGAGTTCAAGGAGCAATCAGCACGTCACAGTAAAGGAGTTGCCGTTACTGATTAAAGCATGCCACAGACAAAACATCTAAATAGATTAAAGCCGCCCGTGTGTACCCGAGGCCCGAAAGGGGAGCAAAGAATAGCAACACTGTTTACCTTCCACGCATGTCGTTAAAGGAGACTAAGGAGGTTATGGGATGGAGTTGGCTGACCTATCCCATATAGGGTCAGTGACCCAAAGTCATGCTGAAGTCGTATGTGTCAGGTCGAAAGGCGCAGATATCGCAGCAATGCTGTAAACCATGACACAACGCATTCCGCTCTCCGGACTACATCCTGCTAATCTGCAGGAGTTTGAGAACGAACGCAGAAGAAGAAGAAGATTAAAGCATGCCATAGACAAAACATCTAAGAGATTACGAGGCAGATTTTCAACAGAAACAGATCATAAACAGACAGCAAAAAAACTACATATAATATTCAAACACAGAGTTCCTAACTATATGTATGTTTTGTGGACTACGCATAGACATTTAATCATGTTTAGTTAGAGGGTCACTATAAAAGTTTTTAAAGCATTATGGAGTTCCAACCAAGTTTACAATCTTCAGAGACAAAATATGAATGAATGAAACGTAGTTCTCCATGAAGAAATGAAATGTAGAATTGTCCATGAAGAAATGAAATGTAGAGTTTTCCATGACGAAATGAAATTTAGAATTGCCCATGAAGAAATTAAATGAAAAGGTATCAATGAAGGAATCAAATATAGTTTTCCATTAATGAATTAAATGTAGAGTTTTCCATTAAGGAATTACATGTTGAGTTTCCATGAATTAATGAAATATAGAGTTCTCCATAAAGAAATGAAATGTTGAGTTATCCATGAAGGAATAAACTGTAGTTTTTCATGAATGAATGAAATGTAAAGATTTCCATGAATGAATAAAAGGTAGAGTTCTCCATGAAGGAATGACATGTAGAGATCTATGAAGGTATAAAATGTCGTTTTTCGTGAATGAATGAAATGTAGAGTTTTCCATGAATGAATAGTTTTCATACAAGAATAGAATGTAGAGTTCTCCATGGAGGAATACAATGTAGAATTTTTCAAGCTGAAATACAATCCAGAGTTCTCCATGAAGGAATACAATGTATAGTTTTTCATGATGGAATACAATGTATAATTTTTCATGAAGGAATTCAATGTATAGTTTTTCATGAAGGAATACAATGTATAGTTTTTCATGAAGGAATACAATGTATAGTTTTTCATGAACGATTTATGGCAGACTCTTTTGAGATTAAGACAGGTGTACGACAGGGTTGCCACTTGTAACCATTTCTCTTTTTGATGTTTTAGATTGGATGATAATAATAATAGTAATAATAATAAGACCCATAACACGTTTGGGTCGTAGGAGTTCCACACTGGAGACATCCGCACAGAAAGCTCTCCAAACATCTCTATTTTCGTTTATTCGGAGGAGTGTAGACAAAGCATGCCCATAATATTCATTAATGTTGTGAATCTCAGATTTTCTTTCACCGCCCTTTCTCCTTCCACTCTTCTTTCTTGCAAAATAGGTTTAGAAAGTGAGTCGTGTCTCGTTACATATCCAAACCAAACATGTTTACGCCATTTCACCACTGCCAAATGTGGTTCTTAAAAACTTGAAAGTTTATTTATTTACTGCTAAACAAATATATTTGTCTTGTGTTTTATATAACTAATTTTTACTGACGTCTTTGGTACTTATATTAAATGTGTGAATCCTTCTTTCCGCATCTGCATTGTGTCCAGATTTTACATCTACATTGTGTGTCCAGATTTTTCATCTGCAATGAGTGTCCAGATTTTTCATCTGCATTGAGTGTCCAGATTTTACATCCGTACAAAAGTATACATATACTAGCGATCTGTATAGATTTATCTTTACTGTAATACTGATCGTACCTTTCCAAATCGCTGTCACCCATTCCATGGTAGCCATCGCAATCTCGAATCTTAACTTGATCTCATTTCCCGAATAGCCTAAATTGGATCCAAGAAATTTGAAGATGACTAACTCGTCCTAATTTGTGACCGTTTAACAGGATGTTCTCGGTATCTTACTTAGTAATTCATTATACAATCAACATTAATTCTTGATTCTTGATTAGAAACTGGCCTCACAGCACGTGGGGCATTCCCATAAGTGATCCGCCCTCTGTTTCAGTAGCCATCCGACACAATTGTGTTTCGAGTTTAATGCTGCTGAAACAGACGTCGACATCACGGCACAACTCTGGTCCTTGCGACAGGTTTCTTTGTTGTTCTGCCCTCCCACGCCGTGCTCGCAACTAGTTCAAGCACAACGTTTGCCTACTGGAACAACATGATAACTGTTATCGAAGGTTACGACTACGTGTCAACAATCAACATTAGCGGATAAGAGATTTGGAATCCAATGGCCCCTGATGAAACAGCTAGAAGACTTTGATTTAGCAAACATTCTCATATTGCTGTCGTACAACTACAGATGCAAGAAAATAAAATGAATATTCATTTGATGAAGTCACATAAAATAAGTTTGAATATATCCAGGGAAAAGACACAGATTCTGAGAATGAATGTAGCTTTTGGACACTAGATTACACAAGGTTATAGGTTCTCAAAATAATATTCTGGCCACCGCCCACTTTGCAAGACATAAATGTTGTAACCCCCCCCCCCTTTTTATTTCTAGATTATAACAGTTTTCCCCTTCCAACCGTTTGATATGTACGACGTTTATAGCAACTAATAATATATTGCTGCCTACGCCGTTAAGTTATTGAAAAATTAGTGGTGAATATGTGCGTTTATCTTGAACACAGTTCGCCCGTGTGTACCCGGGGCCCGAAAGGGGAGCAAAGAATAGCAACACTGTTTACCTTCCACGCATGTCGTAAAAGGCGACTAAGGAGGTTATGGAATGAAGCTGGCTGCCCCATCCCATATAGGTTCAATGACCCAAAGCCATGCTGAAGTCGAATGTGTCAGGCCAAAAGGCGCAGATATCGCAGCAATGCTGTAAACCATAACACAACGCATTCCATTCTCCGGACTACATCCTGCTAATTGTAGGAGTTTGAGAACGAACGCAGAAGAAGAAGTAGAAGAACACAGTTATTGCTATACCGATTTTGATTAAACATAGCCTATATGTAAAGATTGTAGAAAGCATGTACTATTAACGTTATGTACAGTTTCCTTCAATGGTCGGTTTAAATATGAAAATTCGGATTACATATTAAGTAACTGCAGTAAATTAGTAAAAATGTTATTGTAATTATTAAAATACCAAAAAAATATATGACAAAATATTTCGCAATATCACGGAAATAATTAATTTTAAATATATATTATTAATTTCTTCTATAAGGAGCCACCGAAACATAGAGTGTCTGAACGATCCCCAATTGCTTTTGAACCCGATATCGCCCCCCCCCCCGTCTAGACCGATTCAGCGCCCACTGGAGGGGGAGGGCAGTATAGTCACGTTTGGAATCTATGCACTAGGGGAAACAAACAGTCCGCGGGGGGGGGGGGGGGACAGAATCATACAGATACACGGGTAGCAACATCGTCACACAGAGACCAATACACAATATAAGACAAGTGGGCGCATTGGAAATCATCCTTCTAAAGTGGCTCATTGGACAATTTCCGTGATTTTCAATGACGTCTACTCAAATTATACACAAAGTGACCAATAAAATTATGGAAAATGTCAAATTAGTCACTTTAGAGGGCTGATTTCCAATGCGTCAACTGATCATTCATGTATTGACGATGATCACGAGTCAAACAAAGATGTCAGTATATGAATACAGAAATCAAGAGATAACGTTATTGCATTAGGAAATATATGGATATCAACCGAAGTTACATCATATACAAGCCTATGAATATTTAACCATTTTAGCTCAAATGGTAAGTCAGTGTTCTATAGTATGGCTCAGAAACATGGATGTACAAAGAAAGGGATAACCAGAAAACGCCACACTTCATCAATTTAAATCTGCATTTAAAACGTTTCAAATGGTATATTCCAACTACTAATGAGGAACTCATGGATAGAACTAAACAAACTCTAATGGATGAAGAACTAAGGAAAAGGAAACTTCAATACTTGTACTGGATGTTCGCTGTTCTTGTAATAGTCCTTGTCTCGATTGGTCTGTTCTTAGTGACTTGAGTACACATTTTGAATGTCTTGACAAAATAGCATCTTATTTTGGAGATGCGGTTAGTCAAGTACGGAAAAACCCGTTCACCCAAATTACCAGGCAATTCGGTGTCGTTAAAACAGACTGGTTCAATAACCGTTAGTCCAAAGAATTTGTAACTTATCCTCTTGCTTCCTACTTGAATTTACTTTAAAATCAAAGACGGCTCTCTGTATATGTGTATGTGTGAGTGTGTGTACGTGCTTCAGGGCGCATTAAAAAATATTTCTGGAAAAAAATAATATTATGAAAAAATCATTTTGAATAACAGGATAAAGTAAGAGCACGTACACATCTGTACGTCATTTGAATCTCTAGAACGTGCATAATCAATAAATATATCCGTTTCAATCCCTGTGTCACTGCCAAGGTTCTGTCACACTATTTAGAATAATTTAAGTTTAATCTCTCACAATCATTGTACATTACAGTCACGCATAATCTTACACAATCATTGCACATTTAAAATCATTGTCAGACATAATCTTACATAAGCATTGCACATTTAAAATCATTGTCAGACATAATCTTACATAATCATTGCACATTACACATCATTGTCAAACATAATCTTATACAATTCTTGTACATTACACATCATTATCAATTTTCCTTTCACACAATCACTGTACATTCCACAATATTGTACATTTTCTTTCACTCAATCATTGTAGATTCCACATTATTGTCAATCGTCGTTTAACACCATCATTGTAGATTCCACATTATTGTCAATCATAATTTCACACAATCATTGTAGATTCCACATTATTGTCAATCATAATTTCACACAATCATTGTAGATTCCACATTATTGTCAATCATAATTTCACACAATCATTGTAGATTCCACATTATTGTCAATCATAATTTCACACAATCATTGTAGATTCCACATTATTGTCAATCATAATTTCACAAAATCATTGTAGATTCCACGTTATTGTCAATCATAATTTCACACAATCATTGTAGATTCCACATTATTGTCAATCATAATTTCACACAATCATTGTAGATTCCACATTATTGTCAATCATAATTTCACACAATCATTGTAGATTCCACATTATTGTCAATCATAATTTCACACAATCATTGTAGACTCCACATTATTGTCAATCATAATTTCACACAATCATTGTAGATTCCACCTTATTGTCAATCATAATTTCACACAATCATTGTAGATTCCACATTATTGTCAATCATAATTTCACACAATCATTGTAGATTCCACATTATTGTCAATCATAATTTCACACAATCATTGTAGATTCCACATTATTGTCAATCATAATTTCACACAATCATTGTAGACTCCACATTATTGTCAATCATAATTTCACACAATCATTGTAGATTCCACATTATTGTCAATCATAATTTCACACAATCATTGTAGATTCCACATTATTGTCAATCATAATTTCACAATCATTGTAGATTCCACATTATTGTCAATCATAATTTCACACAATCATTGTAGATTCCACCTTATTGTCAATCATAATTTCACACAATCATTGTAGATTCCACATGATTGTTATGCATCATCTCAATCACTGGATATTATGCAGTTGTCACACATGAAACATCAGCACCAATTTCACTACCACATTCCATCATCACACACGACTATCATACATCACACACGACTATGATATATCACACCTTTTCACACTTTACCGGGTTCGTTGTGACTCAATCGCTTCAGAAAGAAAACTTCAGCCTATGGTTGTGAGATGGATGGAAACTTTAACCCATGGTTGTGAGATTGAAACTTCAGCAAATGGTTGTGAGATAGATGGAAACTTCAACCTATGGTTGTGAGATGGAAACTTTAACCCATGGTTGTGAGATGGAAACTTCAACAAATGGTTGTGAGATAGATGGAAACTTCAACCTATGGTTGTGAGATGGAAACTTTAACCCATGGTTGTGAGATGGAAACTTCAACCTATGGTTGTGAGATAGATGGAAACTTCAACCTATGGTTGTGAGATGGAAACTTTAACCCATGGTTGTGAGATAGATGGAAACTTCAACCTATGGTTGTGAGATGGAAACTTTAACCCATGGTTGTGAGATGGAAACTTCAAACTTTGGTTGTGAGATGGAAACTTCAACCCATGGTTGTGAGATGGAAACTTTAACCCATGGTTGTGATATGGAAACTTCAGCCTATGGTTGTGATATGGAAACTTCAGCCTATGGTTGTGATATGGAAACTTCAGCCTATGGTTGTGATATAGTATTATAGAGAGGTGATGATGATGATGATAATGAGTGTAACTCATCAATAAGTCTTTTTTTTCACATATAAAGTTTATTAAATCAATAAGTCTTTTTTTTCACATATAAAGTTTATTAAATCAATAAATCGATTACATCAAGAAATCATAGGATAAAACGTGTGCGTCAAAATTTCAATGAAGTATTCACATAGTTGAAGAATACTTCTTCTGTCGGTTTATTTCTACTTTTTTGCTAACTTCGTATCTACAACTCATTTACATCTATTCTTGCTGTCAGGACCACGTTCAAGATATTATATCGGTAGCCTAGCACAGATTCTATTTTATAGTTTATTTCTTCAGCCGTTTCAAATCGTCACAGTGAAATTTCAACGGGTTGAAGTTCGAAACGATCACTCCATTTTCTCTAAGTATTATTTGCGAACAGTAAGATCTGCTAGTCTGGTCTATCCTTGACCAGTGAGACGTTACACTCCCTTGATGTTCAGTCTCTCGCAGTCAAAGATATAGTTCTTCTTTTTTTCTCAACAGTCTCACGACCCAATCTCACAATTCTGACAACTGTGTTCTGTTTTCTGAAGACTATCCGCAGAAGCACATATTGGTGTCGCCAACTCCAAATCTCCAAACCCTGTGTTGTTTGAGTCTGTTTGGCCTACTCTCAATCTCAAAATGATTGTTCTTCTTCTTCTTCTGCATTAGCTTTCTAATAGCAACCACGAATATATCTATGATTACCGCGGGAGAGCGTAAAGTACGTTGTACTGCTAGTTCCACAATGATTGCTGTTAATTGTTGAGATATTTCGATCAACGGTTCGATTCTTAGCAATGTCTTTGTGTTTAAAAATCCTTTTGTGGCGGGGGAGGGGGTGTATTTCCTCTGGATTATTAATTTAAAGCTACAGAGTTACGTTCTCTATGTGGTACAATCTGCTGCGATGGCATGTACGTTCTTTAGGTGGTACAATCTGCTGCGATGGCATGTACGTTCTTTAGCTGGTACAATCGGATTATGGCATGTTGTTCTTGTCATAAGTAAGGAGTACATTTTGGAAATTCTAATGCAATGAAATGAATCCTCTACTCCTCTAATTATTGTAAGCCCCCCCCCCCCTTTGTTTTATAAATGAATTATGGGTATCACACCTAGAAACTAATGATCTTAAGTCGACCACACAGTACAATTTAGTACCACACTCACTAGGAACTAATGATCTTAAAGTCGACCACACATTACAATTTACAATAATTCCTCGCTACTTCGCGGTTCATTTTCGCGTCCTCAGAACATCGCGGATTTCTAAAAATATATTTACATTATGTACACTTTAGTTACATCTACTTATGTTACACAAACACACACGTATCATATTTATATTATTTATACATTATTTCATGTACATTTTTTATACTATTAATATTTTATTTACATGTTTGAAACTATTCTTTAATGTTCTAATGATAACATATGCACTTATATGGTTTCATATACACTTATTGCTATTATGCATACACAAAAAATGTACCTGTGTTAAAAATAAGAGGATGACACTACTACTTCTCGGTTTTTCACTTTTCGCGGCCGGTTCTGGTCCCTATTAACCGCGATAACTGAGGTATGACTGTAGTACCACACTTACTAGGTACGACTGATCTTAAGTAAACAAAACAAATATTCCATTAATTCCAGCGCTTTGCAACAGTCGAAGTAAAAGTCGAACTGAGCAGGCATGCTCAATGATGCCAACGTGTTGGGTTTTAAAAACCCACTAAAATGGCAGCACTGGAAACATTAAAAAGCAGAAACAGAACAATGATTCGTTAGTTAACTAATACAAACGATCAAGGAAGTAAATTCTTGGTTACTTCGAAACTCGCAACTAAAACTAAGCAATGAACATGATAACTAGCAGAAATTGTACTAACATGCACCATTATCCACTTCTTCCGCATTAATTCTCAAACTCCTGGATAAACTTTTGAGGATTAGCAGGATGTAATCCGGAGGTTTATTACTTAGCTGTGATATTTGTGTCTTAAAGCCCAACACTTCCTAGTTCAGCACGTCCTCTGTGCCAATTTCATTATGAGATGAATCAGCCACACCCACCCCTAAAACCCATCTTACTGAAATTTTGCTACATGCATGTAATGTGTCATAGTGCTCCTATTCTTTACTCCCATTTCGAACTCCGGCAACACGAGGGTGATATGCATCAATATGATTGTGTATTGTTGCTATTACAACAATATATCTTAAAATACATGTTCTCCTACATACATTCTTACACTCACGATGGTTCGAAGGATATAACCAGGAGAAAGAAATGCGTTGTGTCATCGTTTACAGCTTGTCTGTGATAGGTCTGAAAACCTTTCTGTCTTTTGTCTAGATTAGATCAAGTAATCTCCACATCGAAGGCTGACTGTAACAGATCGCCAACATTTTCTGTCTGTTGTCTAGATCTTGAGAGAAAATGTTAGAGAACCATTACAGTCAATCTTTGATGTGGAGATGGGACTTGATCTGATCTAGACAAGAGTCAGAAATATTGGAGATCTATCACAGTCAACCTTGTGAATCCTGTGCAATCGCAATTAAGTGGCAAAGAATAGCAGCATTTAAAACAAAATATTACAGAAAAATCCTAAAAAATATCATGGACCAAAAGATCACCGATGTAGCCATTCTGAGAGAAAGGAATGTACAAGAAAACCGGCTAAACAGCATGGTTCTTTCCAGAAATTTACAACATTTTGGTAATATCAAACGCCATGATTGTCTAGAGAAGACCATAATGTAGGGAATGATGCCAGGAGGACGAACAAAAGGCAGCGCAAAAAGAAGATGAACACAAGATATTAAAGACCACCAGAAAATGACAGTAACAGAAACAGGAAGACTGGCTCAAGATCGACAGAAGTTTCTTACGTCTATGATGACTGGTACATCCTGTTCAGTATATGCTACCTGATGATGATATCTAGCTCAGATCACGTACCATCTCCACATCGAAGTCTGGTTGTAGTAGATCTCTAATATTTTCTATTTATTGTCGCAAAAATAATTATAACAATCTATATCTCCCATCTCTTGTTATTACTTTTTCAAGTATATTCATACGATCCTATTTCTACCTTCTCTGAGTCCATCCTGTTAGTATGTCATCCAACCAATGCTCTTCGTTGTTTTAAAGTGTGTAGATTACAAGAATGTATATATTTCAAGTTGACTTCAACCATCCTGCTTTACCAGGATTTCAGTGTCTGTTCTATGAAACCCGCTCAGTTCATGATAGTCTGGTTATCTATTTATATGAATATGGAAGACTATGAGCGCCTTTTATAGAATGATACACTTCGAAGCAGACCGTGTCAAAATCGTTTTTATCGTGTCATTACTGAAGAAAGTAGAATAATAGATTATATTTCTATAAGAAAGTAGATTATGATCGTGTAAAAAACGGAAGAAAGTAGAAAAGTAGATTATATTTCTATAAGAAAGTTGATTATATTCGTGTCAGAAACTGGGAGCAGTAGATTATTATTGTGTCAAAAACTGCATAAAGTAGATTATGATCGTGTCAAAAACTGCATAAAGTAGATTATGGTCGTGTCAAAAATTGGAGCCAGTAGATTATGTTCGGATCAGAAACTGGAAAAAGTATATTATTTTCGGGTCAGAAACTGGAGAAAGTAGATTATGTTCGGGTCAGAAACTGGAGAAAGTAGATTATAGTCGTGTAAAAAATTGGAGCAAGTAGATTATTATCGGGTCATAAACTGGAGAAAGTGACTGCATGATTGAGAAACTGGAGAAAGTAGGCTGTATTAAAAAACCGGAGAAAGTAGAATATGATCCATTCAGAAACTAGAGAAAGCAGAGTATATGCTCATGTCAAAAGCTGGAGAAAGTAGATTATGATTGTGTCAAAAACTGAAGAAACTAAACTATAAGGTCAGACCAGAAAATAGAGAAAGCAGAATTTGATAGCTCGTCCAAAACTATTCCATCAAACAAGACAGAAAACAATTTCTCTCTAAGTCACAACTCGCACACTAAAAGTCAGTTTCGTTATACTGGAAAAACACAATTTCTCTCTAAGTCACAACACGCACACTAAAAGTCATTTTCGTTATATTGGAAAAACACAATTTCTCTCTGTTACTACACATGTACTAGATTTCTATCTCTCCGTGCTGGCGGAATGGCAATGGTATACACACCGTTCTCTATATAATACAGCTAACGTATGGTATACAACATGGTCGCGATGTGTCATTATTTCACAACTTTAACATTGTTCACTTTAGATAATATCTCACCTCAATGCATCGTGATCCCCCATCCTAGATACAGTATCATTAATTATGGCTGATCTACTCATTTGTGTTTTTCATTGGTCGTTTGTTTATACTTTGAATCTCCAGCCAATGAAAAGTTTAATCAGCCAAGATGGTTGTTGATATGACAATGACATGTCTGGAGAAGAATGTAAGTCATTCAAACGAAATATCGTTGATGAAGAAAAATACAATATATAGTTGGTTTCTAATTGTCGCACCATAATATTCATAATGTCCCATGTGAGTCGGAGGCCACGGATCTCTAGAGAGAATGATATGTTATATATATGTATAATGAATTTGTGACGTCACTGTTAGTGTTTTTTTAACCCACAGATTGCTTGGCCTTACTTTACAGTACATATAGCCTCTAGCTATATTGGTAAAAATAATCTCCAGTATTTTATAACTAATTTAACCATCTGGGCGGTTAAGATTACCGATACGTACCAAGCTCGTCCACAGGGTGTGGATCATGATACAGCTCTAATGTATAATGATAAGTGGATCATGACACAGCTCTAATGTATAGGGATAAGTGGATCATGACACAGCTCTAATGTATAGGGATAAGTGGATCATGACACAGCTCTAATGTATAGGGATAAGTGGATCGTGATACAGCTCTAATGTATAGGGATAAGTGGATCGTGACACAGCTCTAATGTATAGGGATAAGTGGATCATGACACAGCTCTAATGTATAGGGATAAGTGGATCGTGATACAGCTCTAATGTATAGGGATAAGTGGATCGTGACACAGCTCTAATGTATAGGGATAAGTGGATCATGACACAGCTCTAATGTATAGGGATAAGTGGATCATGATACAGCTCTAATGTATAGGGATAAGTGGATGATGACACAACTCTAATGTATAGGGATTAGTGGATCATGGCACAGCTCTAATGTATAGGGATATTAAGTGGATCACGATACAGCTCTAAGTTATAGGGATAAGTGGATCGTCATGATGTTCGTCCGTCGTAATCGACGATGACCAAAAAACACAACCATAATAATAATAACAATAAGTAATAAAATATAATAAAGTTAATAGTGCGTTTTTAAATGACTACAGTGGATCGTCATACAGCTCTAATGTATAATGATAAGTGGATCATGATACAGCTCTAATGTATAGGGATAAGTGGATCATGATACAGCTCTAATGTATAGGGATAAGTGGATCATGATACAGCTCTAATGTATAGGGATAAGTGGATCATGATACAGCTCTAATGTATAGGGATAAGTGGATCATGATACAGCTCTAATGTATAGGGATAAGTGGATCATGATACAGCTCTAATGTATAGGGATAAGTGGATCATGATACAGCTCTAATGTATAGGGATAAGTGGATCATGATACAGCTCTAATGTATAGGGATAAGTGGATCATGATACAGCTCTAATTTATAGGGATAAGTGGATCATGATACAGCTCTAAGTTATAGGGATAAGTGGATCATGACACAGCTCTAATGTATAGGGATAAGTGGATCATGACACAGCTCTAATGTATAGGGATAAGTGGATCATGATACAGCTCTAATGTATAGGGATAAGTGGATCATGATACAGCTCTAATGTATAGGGATATGTGGATCATGATACAACTCTAATTTATAGGGATAAGTGGATCATGATACAGCTCTAAGTTATAGGGATAAGTGGATCATGACACAGCTCTAATGTATAGGGATAAGTGGATCATGACACAGCTCTAATGTATAGGGATAAGTGGATCATGATACAGCTCTAATGTATAGGGATAAGTGGATCATGACACAGCTCTAAGGTATAGGGTAAGTATTGAAGTTTCCTTAGTAACAACAAACAAATAACATATAACAACAAACATATAACATATAACAACAAACGTATAACATATACAACTAATACGGATGTTATATATTATATGGTTGTTATTACTGAGGATATTTCCATACCTGTACGGGATGTTCGTTGTTGTAGTAATAGTCATTGTCTCGATTGGTCCGTTCTCAGTGACTTGAGTGCACAGATTGAATATATATCTTGACAAAATAACATCTTTTCTTGGAGATGCGGTTAGTCAAGTACGGAAAAAACGCGTGTACTATAGTTTCTATCCAATTTGTTGAACAGCCTGGTTCAATTCCCGTTAGACCCAGAAACACATTCGTTTTCATCAGTGTAGCTTAGAAACGCACAAGATTTTACGAGTATAGCTTAGAAACATGCACGTTTTCATCAGTATAACTTAGAAACGTACAAGAAAAATCATAGTACTGTAAATTGAATCCCAAACATTTTGTATCTACATCCAACCCATCGCGTGACGTTAGGCATCACATAATTGTATCTAGAGATACGCGTGCAAGCCCATGTTGGGAGTCACATGTAAGCTCGTGTTTGGAATCACATATTTGTATCTAGAGATACGCGTGCAAGCCCATGTTGGGAGTCACATGTAAGCAGGTGTTTGAATCACATATTTGTATCTAGAGATACGCGTGCAAGCCCATGTTGGGAGTCACATGTAAGCTCGTGTTTGGAATCACATATTTGTATCTCGAGATACGTGTGTAATCCCATGTTTGGAATCACATAATTGTATCTAGAGATACGTGTGTAAGCCCATGTTGGAATCACATAATTGTATCTAGAGATACGTGTGTAATCCCATGTTTGGAATCACATAATTGTATCTAGAGATACGTGTGTAAGCCCATGTTTGGAATCACATAGTTGTATCTAGAGATACGTGTGTAAGCCCATGTTTGGAATCACATAAGTGTATCTAGAGATACGTGTGTAAGCCCATGTATGGAATCACATAATTGTATCTAGAGATACGTGTGTAAGCCCATGTTTGGAATCACATAATTGTATCTCGAGATACGTGTGTAAGCCCATGTTTGTAATCACATAATTGTATCTAGAGATACTCGTGTAAGCCCATGTTTGGAATCACATAATTATATCTAGAGATACGTGT
Organism: Meghimatium bilineatum; assembly: GCA_034231615.1. Taxonomy (NCBI): domain Eukaryota; kingdom Metazoa; phylum Mollusca; class Gastropoda; order Stylommatophora; family Philomycidae; genus Meghimatium; species Meghimatium bilineatum. The sequence continues at coordinate 73,359,761 of CM067319.1, read as the reverse complement.
GTAAGCCCATGTTTGGAATCACATAATTGTATCTAGATACACGTGTGTAAGCCCATGTTTGAAATAATTGTACCAGAGGGAAGTATTCTTTTCTTTATGCAGAGCATCCGAGTAGTGTGTTTTGTTAATATTGTGCTCGCCTTCGCTCAAAACGGATGACAGCACTTCAAATCAAGTGGTCACACAACAAGGAAGTTTGACTCGTCTCAACAAGCATTTTTGTGTGCATTCTTGTCACTTCCTGCACTGGTCATATGACAAACATTGTTACTTTTCAAAAACTTTCACAAACGATTTTCTCTATTGTGTTATATAAATATACGAGATTTAATCAACAAGTACCTAATGAAATTTCAGTTGGTAAACTCAAGAGTTATTGTATCAAAAAATATGTCTATTTTACGACACAACTGTTCATACTTAATACAAATATTAGCTAGAAATCTATAAAATCTGGTAGAATTGTGTCTGTTCTGTGAAAGTTTATGTCATGTCGAGGATGTTAAACTGAATAGCCTATGTTTTATGTTTGGTTTTCTGAATCCGCTTAAGATTCCATCTTCCAATTAAATGACATACAACAGTTTATCTGCTTGGATTGTTTACAAATTGAGTATTTCATAGGAGTAAACATTGTACGATTTTTAGAACTCAGGAACGGTAAAACAGTGTGAGAATCGTTCTGAGAAAATCTCTAATCGATATGAGCAATCAAATATTATGGCTACTTCCTGTGGGAATTTGTCTATTTTTACTGTACCTGACTCCAGTTTTGGCAGAAACTACAGCTAATATAACTGTAAGTATATTTGTTGCATAAATTATTGGCTATAATCATGATGATAGTGTATTAATTACAGAATCCAGGGATCAATCCCCAAGCATCTTTAGGCGCCTCCTACGCCGTGTTGGAATGTAATAGTGCCTCTTACTGTTCTGTGCTCCCCTTTAGGCCCAGGCAACACACTTGCGGCTTAGATTAAAATATTAAAAACTATACAGTACGCTGAATTCCTGATGGTCTTATCAGTTATCCATCAGAAAAAAAACCCACAATGCATCGGAAAAATATAGTAGAAGGCATATATATATTCTCACTCCAGTATATATATGCTATATATACCAGCATAATACATATAAACATGTACTAAACTAAATATTTCGCCCACTAGGAGATTGCAATGGGCAATCATCGACGAAAGCTTGCATAGTTTGAACATATATTCCGAAATGAGTCCTTGTCAACAACAATACTACAGGGAACCGTCGAAGATGACAGAAGCAAGGGAGAACAAATAAAAGCATGGACAGACAGTACCAAGGACTATACACAACACGATTTTGCTTAACTCGTCAGCGGTGTAAGCGACAGAAAAATCTGAGTATGGGCGCAGCAGATGTGGTACCTCTATGACCGTGACAAGTTACAGGTTTATAGACAAAAACATAAATACATATATAATGATACTTTTTTGTGTGGTAGCCCAATATGTTTCTCGTGTGCTAGCCTCACATGTTTCTCGTGCTCAGGTCCCAAATAACTTCATTCATACACATATGTTACTCGTGTGCTAGCACCATATAATTTCATCTAAACAATAATGTTTCTCGTGTGCCAGCCCCACATAACTTCATCTATACAATTATGTTTCTCGTGTGCCAGCCCCACATAACTTCATCTATACAATTATGTTTCTCGTGTGCCAGCCCCACATAACTTCATCTATACAATTATGTTTCTCGTGTGCCAGCCCCACATAACTTCATCTATACAATTATGTTTCTCGTGTGCCAGCCCCACATAACTTCATCTATACAATTATGTTTCTTGTGTGCTAGTCCCATATAACTTCATCTATACAATTGTGTTTCTTATACCTCTGAGTAGGAAGCTTTTTTATTAAATGCAAATTGTTGAAAGTCAGTGAGTTCTGGGTATGAACTAAAGATGCGAAAATCCCCGAAAGGTGGATGTGCCCAGCCATTGTCAAATATAAAGAGGCAACAAAAAGCATCTGATATGTCTAAACTACAATCCTGCTGTATGTACATTTAGTAAGACCCATTGTCCTACTACAGGGAGATCCAGTTGGAGTATGAAAATGAACGATAACATACTTTTCCGAAACCATCTGCAAGTACATAACAGGATAGAAAAGTTCTATTTATGGCTATCCCCGAGGATAAGTACAAAAACAAAAATATAGTAAGGAACAGATATTGTAAACTTGTGCCATGTGGTCATCAATAATAGGCAATTACTACAGCAGGTCCGCCCGTGTGTTGCCGGGGCCCGAAAGGGGATCAAAGAATAACAACACTCTTTACCTTCCATGAATGTCGTAAAAGGCGACTACGGAGGTTATGGGATGGAGTTGGCTGTCCCCATTTAGGGTCAGAGACCCAAAGCCAAGCTGAAGTCGGATGTGTCAGGCCGAAAGGCGCAGATATCGCAGCAAGGCTGTAAACCATGACACGACGCATTCCGTTCTCCAGACTACATCCTGCTAATCTGCAGGAGTTTGAGAACGAACGCAGAAGAAGAAACAGACTACAGCAGGTCTGTAATCCAACAGGTGAAATTTAAAACAGGGTAATTACAATTTTGCAAATCACTGGTAACACACACACATCCCACATACGTGCATACACACAGGCAGGCAGACACGCACGTCACACACACACACACACGTAGTAGTCGACATGCAGTCACATCATATTTAGAATGCAATATAACACACAAGTAAGAATATCCACGTTCGAAATAATAATTTCTAGCTTCAGAACAGAGAAGTATGATTGTTTTTCCGCCTGATGTTTCTACAGTGTCATCCAACGACTTTAATGGATTATTTGAAACCTGGAAATAGCGTAATGCAGTTTTGCTAATCACTGGAACACTCAAAAGTACACACAAGATAACTTTATAAATGAACGTTTCATCAGCCTTTAGCAAGACCACAACACAACAAACCTTTTGTGTATAAATCTATTATGTCTCTCATTCCGGGCCATTCCGATCTTTCAGTCGAGAGGGATCATGGTTATAAATTTCTGAAAATCATCTCTGCCGAAGACGGATATGTCGGCCCATTGGCGCAAATAAAACTGCGACACAACGCATTTCCATTCTCTAGATTATATCCTGCTGGAAATCTAGTAGGACCATGGTCCTGCTATAAGCGAAATCCAGCGGGAGTTTGAGAATGAACGCTGAAGAAGAAGAACATCATCTGACTGGACAGTCCCTCAACGTACTGACTTTTTCAGAATGATCTATTGGTGAACATTAGGCTTATGATATAGTGTATACACACGCTAGTCTGTTCGCTCGTTAATTACTCTCCAAATTCCTATAACGCGACAGAAAAAAATTGAAGTTACTTTTCTGGTCTTAGATTTCCCCAGCAAATCCACCCATTGTTGGAAGACGACGCCACCTTCAAATTTACAGAGCATATTCAATTATTTTACATATCCGTGCGATGTACAGAAGATTGTAGAGTTAGACACTATCTTCCACCATTGAAATATACAGAAGATTGTAGAGTTAACAATCACTTCCACCATTGAAATGTACAGAAGATTGTGGAGTTAACAATCTCTTCCACAATTGCAGTGTATAGAAGATTGTAGAGTTAGACACTATCATCCACCATTGAAATGTACAGAAGATTGTAGAGCTACACACTATCTTCCACCATTGAAATGTACAGAAGATTGTAGAGTTAGGAATGCCATTTCGTCGACCAACAGTATACTTACCAGTGTGCACGCAGAATGGGATAGCTGGCAAGACATGGTATATTTGGCAAGATATGGGATAATTGACAAGACATGGGATAGTCAGCAAGACATGGGATAGTTGGCAAGACATGGAATAATTGGCAAGTCATGGGATAGTTAGCAAATCATGGGATAGTTAGCAAGACATGGATAATTAGCATGGTCGGCCATAGAAACGACTTTCCTAAAGAAAAAAGGGAAGATACCCCTTTTAAAAAATATCAACTCCCCTTTTTGGGGGGGGGGGTGGAAAATTGCCTCATGTTTTTGTATATTCATGTTGAATATAATGTTCCATTTTCCTAGGCAATGATGACTAGGGAACTATAAATCCCATTGTTCTAGTATCTTGTTAACCACTGAACTACCCCACTCTATATTAGCAACTACGTTTCTTGGGAATAATGTTTAAACAATAAACTCCATTGCTCTAGTAGCTTGCTAACCACTGAAATACCAGACTTTATACTAACATTTGCTTTCCTAGGAGATGATGGCTGAACTATAAACCCCTTGCTCTAGTAGCTTGCTAACCACTGAAATACCAGACTTTATACTAACATTTGCTTTCCTAGGAGATGATGGCTGAACTATAAACCCCTTGCTCTAGTAGCTTGCTAACCACTGAAATACCAGACTTTATACTAACATTTGCTTTCCTAGGAGATGATGGCTGAACTATAAACCCCTTGCTCTAGTAGCTTGCTAACCACTGAAATACCAGACTTTATACTAACATTTGCTTTCCTAGGAGATGATGGCTGAACTATAAACCCCTTGCTCTAGTAGCTTGCTAACCACTGAAATACCAGACTTTATACTAACATTTGCTTTCCTAGGAGATGATGGCTGAACTATAAACCCCTTGCTCTAGTAGCTTGCTAACCACTGAAATACCAGACTTTATACTAACATTTGCTTTCCTAGGAGATGATGGCTGAACTATAAACCCCTTGCTCTAGTAGCTTGCTAACCACTGAAATACCAGACTTTATACTAACATTTGCTTTCCTAGGAGATGATGGCTGAACTATAAACCCCTTGCTCTAGTAGCTTGCTAACCACTGAAATACCAGACTTTATACTAACATTTGCTTTCCTAGGAGATGATGGCTGAACTATAAACCCCTTGCTCTAGTAGCTTGCTAACCACTGAAATACCAGACTTTATACTAACATTTGCTTTCCTAGGAGATGATGGCTGAACTATAAACCCCTTGCTCTAGTAGCTTGCTAACCACTGAAATACCAGACTTTATACTAACATTTGCTTTCCTAGGAGATGATGGCTGAACTATAAACCCCTTGCTCTAGTAGCTTGCTAACCACTGAAATACCAGACTTTATACTAACATTTGCTTTCCTAGGAGATGATGGCTGAACTATAAACCCCTTGCTCTAGTAGCTTGCTAACCACTGAAATACCAGACTTTATACTAACATTTGCTTTCCTAGGAGATGATGGCTGAACTATAAACCCCTTGCTCTAGTAGCTTGCTAACCACTGAAATACCAGACTTTATACTAACATTTGCTTTCCTAGGAGATGATGGCTGAACTATAAACCCCTTGCTCTAGTAGCTTGCTAACCACTGAAATACCAGACTTTATACTAACATTTGCTTTCCTAGGAGATGATGGCTGAACTATAAACCCCTTGCTCTAGTAGCTTGCTAACCACTGAAATACCAGACTTTATACTAACATTTTCTTTCCTAGGAGATGATGGCTGAACTATAAACCCCTTGCTCTAGTAGCTTGCTAACCACTGAAATACCATACTTTATACTAACATTTGCTTTCCTAGGAGATGATGGCTGAACTATAAACCCCTTGCTCTAGTAGCTTGCTAACCACTGAACAACCCGACTCTATATTAACATTTATTTGTCACAATATCTCCACAGGTCAAGTGTCAGACTTGTTACAATCAAGAATGCAACAAAACACAAACCTGCTCTCTGAAATGTCCCCTACAGTGTCGCAATGGCTACTTTAAAATAAAAAGATTGTATAATAGTTGCAATGACTCAGAAAAGAATCGTGACCTCCCATCAAATATTGTGGCCGAAAAATCTGCCATTGCGAAGGCAGAAGCAGGAGGAGGTAATGTTTTCTTTCATATCTTTCTAGCTTTAACTGCATAATAAGAACCACTAGTTTTTAACATACTGTATGCGTTTGGTCTCACTATCAAGGGAAACTACCACATTTTTCTCCCAAGAAAAAATCATGGTGACAAAAAAGATATTATATCTACACTTTACTATAACTACACTTACTAAGTATGTTAGATACACGGGGTCTTTGTTACCTCTAATATTTTATGGTAGTGTGTCCTGATATAACCTAATTGGACTTTGTCCGCTGGTTGAAAGGGCCACGCCTCTCCAAAAGAGAGGCAAACTCATAAACTACCAACTACACTTACTTTACTTACTATTACTACACTTTACATTAGAATGTTACTATAGGAACATGTAATGTTGAATCGTTAGTTCATAATGAAAAATTCTATAACATAAATCATGAAATAGAAGAAACGTGAAAATATTAGAAATGATCTCAAGATGAGGTGGACTCTGAGGGAGAGATACAAGCAGATAAATTTAAAATCATATACGCAGGTGGGCAAAAACATGAGATGAGTAGGTGGATTTTTGGATGCAGAAAGAGCTAAGACAGTGAAAGGTCTTATGTGCAAGACAGTGACAATATCAGACCGAGTTTCTATTAGTAAAACTGAATGAAAAACTATTATATATTAACATTATGATAGTACGTGTTCAGAGGACGAGATCGAATACTTCTATGGGGAACAAGAAATAGCAATTGTATATTGGCTGTACCCAGGTGAATGATGGTTGATTGTATCACACTTGTCGTTAAGTGTAGGGTGGTAACTTAAGTTGTTGTTCCAAGACCAGATGTGTTGCCTTGGTTGCATTAAGTCCACGTTTGTCCAAAACTAAATTGATGTTTTCTATCCACTATTTTCTTGGTCTAACTTTGACTACCCGGATATTCGGATATTACCCGGATATCTACCCGGATATTCTTTTGTTATATGGTCTAATTGGTATTTTGTTTGGTGACCGAACCATTTTACTTGCTGTCTTTTAATAAGTTCAATACATGATATTATACCAACTCGTTTCCTAATTTCTTCATTTCTTATTTATCTAGAAACAGCAATGAAACTGTAGACATCATGAACTAACCGTGGTAACATGTGCACATAAAGTGAGAAATACACAGATGAAGATGTAACTGTTAGATATGGCTTAGCAGATATGAATGAAAGACGTGACATTTTGATAGACAATAGGAAAATCACATAATTGTATCATAGAAAATACATAGTTTAAGAAATATCCAGGAAGGCTGTAAACATGGATGCCCATGACCATATTCCATTGGTGAGAAAATACATAGTTTAAGAAATATCCAGGAAGGCTGTAAACATGGATGCCCATGACCATATTCCATTGGTGAGAAAATTGTGTACAAAATTGCAGAAAATTAATAAGTAACCAAGAAATATTAAATTAAATTTAACATTATTGAAAAAAGTTGCCGGCGTGAATAAAGATACATCATGATTATGTAGAATCAATGCATCGCAGTAACAAGAAACTAGAATATTGATAAACAGTGGAACATGTAAAAACAATCAATAGAAGAAACATCACAAATAATACCTAAAACAGACTGCAAAACAAAAATGTATGACACCAGATATATTATAATTAATGAACAGAAGAAAGAAAGCTAAACAGAAGAAAGAGAAATAGCCTATAATATGGTACACAAGGAGATCAGAGAGAAATGCAAAGTAGCAAAAGAAAACTAGCTAAATAAGAAACGCACAGAAATTGCAACACCACACAGATACAAAAATGAAAGTAAATTACTGCATAATGAAATGTATGAGCTAACAGGAAGAAGAAATGAGACACAGTTACAGGATGTTTAACATCTAAAACAGACCACGTGATAGTACGACAGGAAACCATCATACAAAAATGGACGGGATACATCAGCGAACTCTATGACGACAACCAACCGGATATAAACATAAGTTACAAGTTAATAGTCATGGACCACAAATACTCTCAGTAGGTGGAGATGCCTTAAGATGCATGAAGAGCGACAAAGCTCACATGTCCAGATACTATAACATTATAAGAATTAAAAAACTGCGGATAATTTTGGAATAAATTTAATTACAAAATCGTTGAATGATTTATACAAAAGTGGTTACATACCAGATGAATTTCTACTGAGCCCTAAATGCCAACTCTGAGACTGATCTACAATGTATTATAGACAGATTCTCCACAGCCTGTACCAACTTTGGGCTTATCATTAACACAGAGAAAGCAGAAGTCATGTTACAACCAGCACCTGGCAAAAGCTATCTCGAGTCCTGCATAAAGGTAAATGGTGTAGCACTGAAAGTTGTGAATAGATTCACATATCTAGGCAGTACGTTATCACAAAATGCCAACGTTGATGATGAAGTGTATACGAGAATCACCAAAGCAAGCAGTACTTTCGGCAGATTGTATGCAAATGTTTGGCGTAGAAATGGCGTTAACCTACAGACTAAGCTGAAAGTTTACAGAGCAGTGCTGTTATACGCTAGTGAAACATGGACTGTGTACAGACGTCATGTGAAAAACCTCAATCACTTTCATACAAATTGTCTCAGAAAAGTTATGAACATCAGATGGCAAGACAAGATTCCAGAGACCACTGTCCTTGATAGAGCTGGTATCTCCAGCATTGACACGATCCTGATGCAGACACAGATTCGTTGGGTAGGTCATTTGGTGCATATGCCAGACCATCGTGTGCCAAAGATACTTCTCTATGGTGAGCTGGAGAAGGGCACACGATCTCAAGGTGGCCAAAAGAAGCGCTACAAAGACTCGTTAAAGAACTCACTAAAAGCCTGTGAAATAGACCACGATACATGGGAAGAACTTGCACAAATTAGATCTACATGGCGTTCTAAAATCAATAAGAGCGCATCATCTTATGAAAAGAGGAAAAATGCAGCAGCTCAACAGCGGAGAGCAACTAGAAAGTCACGGATAGATCAAGATCCGTCTACTGTCGTCATTCCATGTCCAAACTGTCCAAGGACATTTACAGCTCGAATAGGGCTCATTAGCCATCTACGAACTCATAATCAAGGACATAACTAAAATTGAATTTTCAAAAGTGGATGTAACAAATGATCATCATCATCATGTGATGGACGAACAACATGTTGGCTATGAACAACTATCGTCCTCATTGTTAATACTTGTGTATGTTAGCTCTTAACAACTATCATCGTTAATACTTGTGTATATTTTCACTCAACAACCATCGTTCCTCATCGTTATTACTTGTGTATGGCCTCTACAGTGGTCATTCCATGTCCGAACTGTCCAAGAACATTTACAGTTCATTTTAAGGCTCATTAGCCATCTACGAACAATTATGCATGGTCATAATTGTAACTGAATTTTGAAAAGTGGATGTAAAAAATGGTCATCATCACTTGTGATGGACGAACACACCAGATGAATTAATGAGATTTATATTTATAGCTCTTCCAAAGAATCCATGGACCACTGAATGAGAAAAACACCAAACAATCAACCTCATGGGTCAAGTGACAAAATTATTTTTAAGAATTATTATCAGAAGAATAGAAATCCAAAAAATACTAGAAATGAGCTAGGAAGAATGTGTTTTCGTAGATAGTAAAGGTAACAGAGTATGTTTCAAACATCATAAGAAAACGAACATGGAAATACCTTGGTCACGTTTTACGACTAGATGTAAACAGAATAAACCAACAAGCCCTTATGTGGTCACCTGAGAGTAAAAGAAAAAGAGGAAGACCTAAAACAACCCTTTCAAACACCATTCATAAAGAAGTGGAATTAATAGGCTATAAGACCATCCAGGAACTAAAGCTGCAGGCAGCGGACCGCATCATATGGAGAACCAAAACCTCTGCCTTATGTGTCGCTTGCGGCACGAAATGAACAAACTAAAGGTAACAACAACGTTATTTATATCTTAAGAACACTAATAGATAAAACTTTAGAAGTAAAAACGCATATATATCTATATTTCATACACAATAGCTTCTGACAAGGTTAGACACATTGAAGTTAGACACAGTGAGCTTAGACACAGTGAGCTTAGACACAGTGAGCTTAGACACAGTGATGCTAGACACAGTGAGCTTAGACACAGTGATGCTAGACACAGTGAGCTTAGACACAGTGAGCTTAGACACAGTGAGGCTAGACACAGTGAGCTTAGACACAGTGAGCTTAGACACAGTGAGCTTAGACACAGTGAGGCTAGACACAGTGAGCAAAGACACAGTGAGCAAAGACACAGTGAGCAAAGACACAGTGAGCTTAGACACAGTGAGGCTAGACACAGTGAGCAAAGACACAGTGAGCAAAGACACAGTGAGCAAAGACACATTAAGGCTACACATGATAGAAATTCTGAACATTGCTAGTAAAAATATAAGAGTAATCAAGAACATATACTGGTAACATACATCAGCTATACGAGGGGATAACCAAATTGGACGTTTTCAGCAGATAAAAAAGGTGACAGACAGGGATGTGTACACTCACCACACCACATTTGTTGTCTAAGTACAGGGAAAACATATTATGAACAATTGATAATATGGTTTTTCAATTTTTTTAAATTTTTTTTTTGGGGGGGGGGCGTTTTAGCATAAATAACTTTTAATTTGTAGATGTCTCAATTCTGATTAAAGAAATGTGAGACATAAATATATATATATGACTGTTATGATTGACGAAATGTGAGAAATATGTAGATGTATCTGTTCTGATTGGCGAAATGTGAGAAATATGTAGATTGTTCTGATTGACGAAATGTGTGAAATATTTAGAAGACTGTTCTGATTGGAGAAATGTGTGCAATATGTAGATGTCTCTGTTCTGATTGGCGAAATGTGAGAAAGATCTGCAAGAATTAATCAATATAGTAGTAGCAGAAAGCAAAGAAAAACGCCTTTTCTTAAATAACGAGTAGTTTTAGTAGAAGAATTAATGGTTGTAAGGAACAAAATTCTCGAGCAAGCAAGATCAAAGTGAATGACTCAATACTCAAACATATCCATCAATTCAAATATTTATAAAAACAATGACTTCAGATTGAAAATATTCAACAGATAATAAATGAAATATGGCAGGCAAATTTAGCATTAATAAAAACAGAATATTTTATCAATGGGGGTGACATTAAAATAGGTACCAGGTGACAAAATACTATTCGTAGAACAACCATCAAAGATGACATGGCTATTGGTATCAACAACGTGCAAGAATTACAAATAGTAACATCACATCGCTCGAACTGGATAGCACTGATTTCTGTCCTATGCACCATATTCGGCGCTGAAGGAATATAGATAGATAATAAGATAGACAGACTGACGGACTGGTGGATGGATTGATGGTTTGGTGGATGGATGGATGGATGAGGTGATGGGTGGGTAGGTAGGTAGTAGATAGGTAGGTAGAACAGAGGCGAGGAAGTGTTCTTCATTGCTAAAATCAATATAAGGTAATACTGCAGTGAAACGGAATAACAATAGTACTGAACGTAGAACACAGGTTTTTGATGTTTCACTTCAACACAACAGACGGACTATCACTAAGACTAAGGGGTTATGAGGTGTAAACACGAAAACATACAAATTACAATACACAAGACATTTTTAACGTTTCGAACCGTTAGGTCTTTCTGAAGAATATATGAAACAGTAACAAACAATGAAAACAGTATAAACAATGTTACCACCACAAAGGCACTAGTAGACACACTATTAACATGAAAACAATACAAAGTTCAAAATGACAATGTTATATGTGGAAACATGTAGTCATGGAAGTGGGTTTTGTTGAAAATTGGAAGGGGTATGATAACAGATATAACACATTATTACCCAATACAACATATATAACAATACAATAAGGACCACAAAATACATAAATGGATAGTCAAACAGACATGCAAATAGATTTTGTAAAAAGATAAATATATAGATTATAAAAGCGTATATATAAATATAGCATATAGAAATAAATGGACATATTAATAGTCAGATAGATAGATTGCTATATAGATAGAAAATAGACATACGGAGAGGAAGACAAACAGATAAATACAGAAATAAATGGACATACTAATAGTCAGATAGATAGATTGCTATATAGATAGAAAATAGACATATGGAGAGGAAGACAAACAGATAAATACAGAAATAAATGGACATATTAATAGTCAGATAGATAGATTGCTATATAGATAGAAAATAGACATACGGAGAGGAAGACAAACAGATAAATATATCGATGAATGAAATGATGGATGGACATATGTCCTATTTCAGTGAAACCTCTCATTCACATACCTACGAAATACTATTTAAATCATTGAATTTTGTTGTCGTTTAGATTCTGTTAAATGAAACCTAAATCATATTTTAATTTCCCATATTTTCAGGATATACTGTTCCTGAAAAGGCAGTCATTTCAGAAACCACAACAAAAGAAACTACTACGACTGAAATAGAATCATGGCTCTGTGGTTTCTGCTCTGTGTCCGGCTGCATCAAATGTCGAGATGGAGAAAAGGAACCTCAGTGTGAAATGTGTTCTTCAGAGTACCGCCTGAACAACGTCAGCTACACATGTGACCAAGACGACGAAGGGCTGTCCGATGCTGCTATTGCCGGCATTGTTTTTGCTGTCTTATGCTTGGTGGGGATTATAATCTGTGCTGCTTTTTTTCTGTTCATAAAGATTCGCAAATCACGTCGTTTCAATTCTGGAATTCGCACATTTCAGGTGAGATTCAGTTTAGATATTGTCATTGTGTCATATATTATTAGAATTAATCGTCGTGTCTGTTGGCATAGGCGATCATGCATCGCCATATCACCAGAGATGACTATTATTTCCATTACTGAACCTCTTCATGACATTACGTTATGTATTGATGAATAATACGAAATTAGAAGTTTAGCAGTTCACAAAACAGACTAAATCACACACAAATGTAGTTAGCTCTTCTAAAAAAGACTCAACAAACGTTTCGAGCAAAATGTCTTTATAAATAAAATAATTACAGGATAAACGATTACCAAGGAGTAATAATAGTATTGAAAATTATTATTACCAGTAACTATATGTTCTCGTGTGGTTAGTATGTTGTGTAAACTGCTAACTATTATTTTGTATGATATAGTCTGTGGTGTGTGAATTTTAAACTATTTTTAACTATTTTATTGTACGATATAGTATGTGGTGTGTGAACTTTTAACTATTTTTTTCTCTTGTGATTTATTTTGTGTTTTGTGAACTGTTACGAATCGTATATTTGTGATTTCCATTAATTCGTATTAGTACACAGTCTTTCTGCAGTCCATTCCATGTCATTTCACCGGACTCTCTAGAATATCTCTTTTTTCTGCAGTCCCTTTCATGTATTTTCACCGGACTCTCTAGAATATTTCTGTCTTCCCTGCCTCATAAGAATCTTAGTTATTTAGAATCCTAGAAAAAGCACTACCCTAATGATAATCACACTGTTGTGTAATTCTATAATAATTTTGTTCAAGACAAACAAACATAACGTTCAATATCGTTCCATTGGTTCCTACAGGCTAATGGAGCAGGCGGTGATGGTCATAAAGCACCCAAAGTTCATAAGATTAGTGCTCAAGAATTGTTGAAACGACATGACGATATCATCGCGAAAGATCCCACGATAAAGGTAAGCAAAACTAGTTGCTTTTCGCTCGTAGTAGGCAATGATTACCATTTGGGTTCATTTTGATTTGAAGATGAGAAGAATGCATGTATAGCATCTAATATTTTAGCAATAAAGATGGAATTCGAGAGTTATTGCCTTCAAATAGCTATTGGAAACTCAATTACCAAAGCAGTTATTTCTATCTATCTATACGCTATGGCCCTTGTTTGCCTTGCGGTGTCAGAGGTGGAAGAGTTATCTGGAGATGGCCTTCTTGTGGGCAAAAAGTGAGGAAGATCTTCAAGATTTGATTTATGTTGTAGTCAAAGAAAGTAAAGAGAAATGCCTCTTCCTAAATATAAAGAAAACAGAAGTAATGGTTATTTCAAAGAAACAAAATAACACACCTTGCAAGATCAAAGTGAATGATATAGTATTAAAACTAGTAAGCTTGTTCCTGTGGCTTCTTTGATTTCTGTGATCCATCTTTTACATGGTCTGCCTCTGGCTTTATAACCGTTATGTCTATGTGTCATGTCCATTTGTGGCATGCTATCTGTCGGTAGTCTGGAAGCGTGTGAAAACCACTTGATCTGTTGTCTTTTGATGTGTTCCAATACTGGTATTGTTTTGGTTATCTGTCGGATGTTATCGTTTCTAATTCTATTTCTTAATGACATTCCGAGTATTCTTCGTAGATATGTCATTTCTGCTGTCACTATTTTTCTTTTGTGCTGTCATTGTCCAGGTTTGGCACTGGTAGCATAGTGATGGAATAATAATAGTCTTGTATAATGCAACTTTAGTTTCTATGTTTACATTTTTGTTCTTGAAAAATTAGCAATTATTGTGTCGATCCAAAATTGATATAAGTGGTCGAAATCTATAGCTGCATTCAACTTCCTGGCTATCACATGGATTTATTGTCTATGTCATGACGGTGTTCGCGGTAGTGAGACATCAGACAGACTTGCATCCCAGGCACCAATAGATGAACTGTGAACAATAAATAAGGGAGATGTGCTGTAACTGTTTCATAGGAGCCTGCTGGATGCGAACACATTATTAATGAAACTGTTTCATGGGAGCCTGCTGGATGCGAACACATTATTAATGAAACTGTTTCATGGGAGCCTGCTGGATGCGAACACATTATTACTGAAACTGTTTCATGGGAGCCTGCTGGATGCGAACACATTATTAATGAAGCTGTTTCATAGGAGCCTGCTGGATGCGAACACATTATTAATGAAGCTGTTTCATAGGAGCCTGCTGGATGCGAACACATTATTAATGAAGCTGTTTCATGGGAGCCTGCATAAATTGGAATTAGTAGAACTGGGAGCCAGAATGAGAACTTGGAGGGCCGTAATTTGGAACTAGTATTACTGGCGCCAGATTGAGGAACATGGAGGACCATAAGGACCATAATTACGTATTCAATAAAGAATTGGTTTTACCTAACACAACAATATAACCATAAAAGGTCATTGTCTCGTGTGTGTATGTAATTCCCTTTTTGTGAGAATGTGATGGCCTTTTTGTGAAGAATTGTTATGGGGAGGCGTTTTACCCACTTTTGGCTACATTCCTAGTGCTAAAATCCATGTCCTGATGTCCTACGAGAGGTAGTGGTGATGGTTTGAACACGTTCAGTATTCATACGCTTCTCCATCTGCTCAGTGTGATTGAGTACCGCTTGTTCTGCTTGGAGTTGATATTGGTTGATCACCACTAACAAATTGTAACATTTTAACAAATTAACATTTGGGATCTCCCTAGCGTAGTGTAAGTTGTTCACTTTGTGTTCAAGAGGTCATGGGTTCACATCCGGCTCGTGTCATCTTGTGTACAAAGTGGATTTTTTCGGAGATCACTGTGGATTGTCGCTTGAAGCTACGGAATTACGTGCTATGAGTGGTACTCTCGGCAGGCAGCGCGCTGCTTCGTTGAGTGTAACGGTACATATGGAAAACTGAGTACCCTTTAAAATTGTAACATTATATTTAGCAAATCTTGCTTTTCTTTCACTCAGAACGTTAAACCATCCAACAAAAAATTGGACGAGATATCAAACACCGAGCCTACAGACTTAGATGACCTTGGAGTTGCCCCAGGTCCACCGAATCATTATGTAGACGCGCCTGTAGGGTAAGTATGAATATATGTCACCTAAGTTTCTTATCTTTCCTGAGGACTGTGTTCTCACCGCAAACTCAATGTTACATTTTAGGTGCGAAGATGCGCAGATGGGCGCGTGTCACTAGAAGGCATCGCTCGCCAGGACCAGGAATCATACTGGTCCAGGCCTTGCTGCTCCTCCTCGTGGAGTAACCTGGGCAACAAAGAAATCTGGTTAATTTTAAGGATCGACTGATATCCAGCTGAGGTGGGAACCTGCTGTGGACTTGGAATCTTCCAAGAGAGAATCGACTCTTCTTATTTGCAGTTCTACCCGGGATTAAAAGCAAGCTTCAGCAAACTTTCGACAGCCTATTCGTCATTTCGGCAAGGGCTCAAATACTTTTCGTCAGTTCCCCGTCCGCACCCAGCGTCGTGATATAACCAAAAAGCCCTTCTTAGGACTAGGTTGAAAGCGACGTGACTATGCATCCCGAGATGGCCTAGTCGAATCCGGCACTTAACAAACAAAGTTCTCTAACTATCTAGCAAATGCCCAAGTGGAAATATTCACTCTTAAAACAACTTCAGATTTATTCACGAGTCAAGAAAATTTAAGGGAATATTGTGGGAAATATATGTAGGCCAGCATGGACATATTTTTTTTAACCTTAACATAAATTTGGTCTGACTTTCAACATCACGAAAACTGAGGTCATATTTAAACTCTCTCTCTCTCACTCTCTCTCTCTCTCTCTCTCTCTTTCTTTTAATGAAAAGTACCACGACCTAGTCATAAAGGTTAATAACAATTGTGTTCTAGCAGTCGACAGATTCTTATATTTCGGTAGTACTCTTAAGTTCATGTTTGTTTAACGAAACTATTTATTTTTATTATTTTTTTATTTTTTTTGCGGTAAGCGAAACGAAATACATTACAAGAAGAATGCACGTTATTCGGTTTTTCACTGATTATTTCCCCTTGATTATAATTACCCAACAGTGGTTGGATTTCCAGATATTTAATGTATAAGGAAATTATTAATATCTAAACAAATTACAAACAAGTTAAAAATGAGAATTATAAAATGCTACATCTATTCCATATTAATGTATGGCTCAGAAACATGGACACTAAATAAACAATTAGAAGACAAAATTGATGCCTTTGAGATGTGGGTATATAGAAGAATAGGGAGAACATCATGGAAAGAGAAGAAAACAAATAAAGAGGTGCTAAAAACACTTAATATGAAGAAAGAACTACTAAGAGAAATAAAGATCAGGCAAATAAAATACTTTGGACACATTAAAAGACATGACACCCTATTGAAGACCTTACTTGAGGGTAAAGTCAAAGGGAAGCGAGCAAGAGGTAGGCAGAGATACAAGTGGGAGAGTAACATTACACGATGGACAGGTTACAGTCTAGCAGAGTGCACCACCAAGACAAGAGACAGGAGATGTTGGAGATACATTGCAGCCAACCTTCGTTGCGGAGACGGCACTTGATGATGATGATGAATGTATAAGGGTTGAATGGTTGGGGCTCTCAGTGAGTTGCGCGCACATCTTTGCATCCGGCAATAGTCTTCGCGACTGTGACAGACTTACTACATTTCTAACAAACTTACCGTAGCCTTTTTTATGTGTATCTACAACTGAGCCGGCAGTCAGTGACGTAAAAAATGTAGGATCGGAGCAAATTTTATTTAAAAGTTGGAATGATAGTCCCGTTAAACAGACATGGACCGTATTCTCTCCAGAGCCAATAACAATGATGTCGAAGTCAACAACGGAATCTATAAAGGTACTGTTGCATTTGGCAGAATATACCACAATGTGTGGGAAGGAAGGGTATTAATCTCGCCACAAAGTTAAAAGTCTATTGCGCTTTTTGCTCAAATCCTTGCTAAACGCTTGAGACCTGGACAATGTACTGCCGACATGCCAGGGTGTTAAATCAGCCGCAAACTCCTCAGAATAAAGTAGCACAATAAATCACCTAATACTGAAGTATTACTAGAGTCAATATCCTAAGTATTCATAAAATTATGAATAAATCCTTAGCCGAAGACGGAAGTGTCGGGTCAATGGTGCAAATAAAAAGTTGCATTCTCTGGACTACATTCTGCTGGAAATTTAGTAGCACCATCGTCCTGCTACAAGAAGATATCCAGAGGAAAGTTGAGATGTAAGCTGAAGAAAAAGAAATCCCAACTGAGGTGGGTTGGACATGCTACGTGCATGCCTAACAAAAACATCCCAAAACAACTGATGTTTGACGAGCTCCTCAAGATACAACGACTGGCTGGTGGACAGAAGAAATAATTCTTACAGCTGACGGGAATTGAACAAGGTCCGTTCTAGCGGCACCGAATCGTTTTGCAACACAAGTAAACAAGTTTTCCGTACTTGGCCAACCACATCCTCTCCAAAAAAAAATGATGTGATTTCGTCAAGATATTCAATCTGTGTATTCAAGTCACTGATAATGGACCAATCAAAACAAGGACTATTGCAACATCAACTAACATCCCGTACAAGTATATAAGTATCCTCATGAACACAAACATAGAACATTCATATTCGTACTAAAAGGACCTAACTGTTTTTTTTTTGTAAACATAAATAACATAGAGATAGAACAATGTTGTAAACATAAATAACATAGAGACAGAGCAATTGTTCTTTCCTTTAGATAATTGTTCTTTCCTTTAGTAGTTACACATAAGACAGCAGATTCAGTGGTTTTCCCACGCTTCCAGACTACCATCAGATAGTGCCCCGCAAAAAAAGCATTACTATACAGACACGATGGATACAAAGTCAGGGGCAGACCATGCAAAAAATAAATCACATAAATAAAAGAATCAACAAAAACAAATATATATGAGGCACCCCCCCCCCCCCCCAAAGCACCGTGTAGTGGTGATAGGGCTTAGTTCAGCCATCAGGGGCTGGAAACTAAGACTGGTCGGGCAGTCCCACTCGAGTAGGAAAACAGTCCTACCCAAGTCAGCAATGTGCTGAAGACGGAGGCAACCAGCTTAAAGGCGCACAATGAATCAGGATGCCACGCACAAAACACAATGGAAACATGTCAATATCTCATAAAAGTTATAGTGCCTAGCCTATGGCTGATTTTCAGGTTGGTACGACACCGTGTCCTATACCTCGAAAGGGTACAACCTCAATTACTGGAAATCCTTATCAATTGCCCCAGGGCAATACAAACGTATTAACAATTGGTCTGCCCCAGCTCGCTATAACACTCCAATATAATAAACTCATATTGTTTTGCATACTTCTTCTTCAGCGTTCATTCTCAAACTCCCGCTGGATTTCTCTGGTAACAGGACAATGGTCCTATAATATTTTCAGTTGAATATAGTCCAGAGAATGGAAATGCGTTGTGTTGTCGTTTTATTTGCTCCAATGGTCCAACACATCCGTCTTCGGCGTTGTGCATACAACGTTGGATATAAACTATTTATATTTTATTTGCTCTTCCTTTAAACGAGTAATTTACAGAATGTTGTCCTCACTTCCATCTCATTCTAAACATCTCGGGTACTAAGAGAACCCTTAGTAAGAGGTAGCTAAGGAGGTTGTGGAGTGAGTTGACTGTCCTATCCGATATGTCAACGTGACACAGACGTCATGTTTAAGTCGGATGTGTCAGGCCTAAATGTGCAAATATCGCTGCAAACCATGACACAACGGACTCTGTTCTCCGAATTACATCCTGCTAATCTACAAAAGTTTGAGAACAAACGCAGAAGACATTTTCAAGATATCCTTCTCCCTCCAGTTCTCTATTGGAAGGCTCCTCAATATATTGTCTAACGACGCCTTTGGAGACTTCTCCTTTCAGAACCTTCCCCTCTATAACTAGTCAGTCAAACATCATTATCATGTAGGGTATCATGGACATGATAAATTAGTTATCACAGCCCATTAAAACTTATGCCGATCTTGAGTTAATTTCCATGCTTCTGTGAGTGTCGTGTTCAGGGGGGGGGGGGGGTCTTTGTTACCTTTCCCATCTTCTAGGCGGCTTATGTCTCTTTGATAACCCTGACATCACCCCCCCCCCCACCCTTCTTCATTATGGATTTTTTTCTATGCTGTGATGTCATTGGATATTTCCCAAATTAGATAAATATCTAAAGAGAACCTTGTTGTTTAGCCAGTTTCTTTTAAATTCTCCCAGGATGTCCCTATTAGTGACGTTTTGACGAAGTATTTGCTTGATATAAAGTGATGCTCGCATGTTGCTACGCAGCTGCGTGCTTTGAATGGTTCTTAACACGCTGCGCACGGCTTTGTTTTAAAATGAAGAGTTCATATTGGGAATCCAAGTACAATGATGTCAATCCTCTGTTTCGTCTTTGAAACCCTTAATCATTAACATCGATCAGAATACAACTAAAACACACTTCAGGGGTCGGTTTTGCACTAGTCCTTACCGTAGTCCTTACTAGTCCATCGACGACCACCGTTTTGAATGACCAGCGCTGAACACCGTATATGGAACAAAACAGCTCACAAACACACACATTTATCATACATTGACATTGGATCAAAATGCGGAAACCCATAGACCGCTTAATCAGCACCCAATCATGTACCGAGTTCGTATGCACAGATGCTTGAGAAGAAGGAGAAAGGTTATATTAACAACAATGGCTTTGAAGACAAATTGAAAGGTCTCGTATTGGGTAGTTT